>JAUTXW010003262.1:0-552927 GCA_030620095.1 Kuschelorhynchus macadamiae
AATCTATTGTAGCCTAATGATCATTTTGTAATTTTAATATTGTATTACTTATTAATCTGTCAGAGTAACCATTATGCAACAAATCTTTATTTATGTTTTCGATTTCTGTCTCAAGGTCCGCATTGGCCAATATCTCAACCCGAATTCTAACCATTTTGCAGCAACAAAAGAGGGCATTATAAGAAAGCTTTACATCAGAGCTGTAACAACTTGTAATAATACAAAACTAAAGATGTCGTTAACAAAATTTTCACCCTTTTAGTTTTTAAGAAAGAGGGCTAAATTAAAAATGTTGCATTTTGAGACACTCCTCGTATCTCAACTATCAGATAACTTATCGAAAATGTGAAAACTGTTTCTTATATAAGTTTTCCCGTAAAACTCAATTCCGCCTTCGGAATTAGTCACGGAGTCAGGTCAAAAAGTTATCGGACCCTACTTTATTTTTTTAAATAGAACATCCTGTATATTTATAGACAATAAATTATATCTTTTTTTCCTTTTTAAAAACATATAATAGTATGCGCTTTTTCTCAGAAACAGGCAAATAAATTACAATTTTCTGAATTTAAATGCTTAATTTAATAGTAGGCTATGGCTATTGTCTATGACAACGAACAAAAATAAATATCAAATATTTGTCGGTCATCGGTTTTTGGATCGGCTTTTGGTTTATAAACGTTCTTTTAGTATTTTTATTTAATTGATATCTATCAATTTCTTCGAATTATAGCAGCGTATGAAAATTATGAAAAATATGATATGCTGGTATATTTTATACAGAGTAATGAAGATTCTGAAGATGCCTCGGAATTATAGATCCAAAGATAAGTAAGCTATTATGGCTATGAAAATCTCTATTATCATTATAAGTTTTTGCTTGTTAGATATCCAGAAAGAAGGCAACCATTTTTTGAGATATTTGCTCGTTTAAAAGCAGATTTAGTTGAGCACGGATCATTTGTTCACCCTCGTCCTAAAACATACAACAAAGAGAATAGGAAAAGAAAAGAGATAGATGTTTTGGGATATATGCAAGCAACACCTTCGTCCTCATGTAGAAAAATTGAGAAGGAAATTGGTGTGCCAAAAACGGTCAGAGGATCTTAAAGAAATATAAGTATCATCCATACAAATTTAATGTAGTGCAACATTTGCGTCCTGGCGATGCCAAGCGTCGGGCACTGTTTTGCCAGTAGTATTTGCAACAAATCGATGCTGACGATGTATTTGGCAGACTTATCTGATCAGACGAATACTTTTTTTCAAGTGCGGGAATTGTTAATCGTCACAATACCAGAAACTGGCATAGTAAAAGTAAGCATTTAATGTTTGAAAGGGCACAACAAGGACGCTTTGGAGTTGGAATGATATGTTATATTTTGGGACATACAGTTTATAGGATTTTTGAAGGAGGTCTTACAGCACGTAGATACCTAGAAATCCTTCAGGAAGTTATTCCTGAACTGCTCGAAAATATTCCGTTAGCCCAATGTAATGCTGTTCACCTACAGCAAAATGGTACCCCAAGTCACAACTCTAGGCTCTTCTTGATAATAACTTTTAACTTTCCTCAAAGATGGATAGGTACCAACGGACCTGTTAGATGTTAGATTTTTTTTCAAGGGGCTGTATACAAAATTAAGTATATAAAACACGATATAACGGCATAGCAGAGGCAATTCATTTAGCCTTTCGAAATCTGCGAATGATGCCAATAGTTCTTTTTAACGCTATTCAAAGAATTATAAAAATATGCCAATTTTGCATTAGAGAAAATGGTCGTCAATTTAAACATCACCTTTAAAAATTTGTTTTTTTTTAATAATGTTATTTTTTTGTGTTTGTTATATTGTTACTTTATGCTATAAAACTGTTGCTACAAACTTACTGTTATTAAAACAAACTCTATAGGGATTTTTATATAAGAAGATATCTATATGGAAGGTATCCAATTCTTCGTTAGCAATATAAAACTTTCAATTGTTTATTATTGTTATTCATGGCCTACTATTAAATTATGCATTTAATTTCAGAAAATTGTCACTTATTTGCGTGTTGCTGAAAAAAAGTGCATACTATTATATATTTTTGAAAAGGTAAAAAAAGACACATTTTTATAACTTATTGACCTGAACCTGTATACTAATTCCGAAGGCGGAATTGAGTTCTACGGGAAAAGTTATATAAAAACCAGTTTTCACATTTTCAAGTTATCTGATGGTCGAGATACGAGGGTTGACTGAAAATGCAACATTTTCAACTTAGCCCTATGTCTTAAAAACTAAAAGGGCTATGCTAATTTTGTTAATGTAATCTTTAGTTTTAGGAAAAGGTAGCACACTGTCGCGAAAACAGCAACTTTCTATCAATAAAAATAACGGATATACCCCGCAAAAGTACCCAAAATTTATTGTCTCAAACGATATATCTTATTTGTTTTATAAATTTTTTGTTTATAGGCAACTTTCAGACAACCAAATAAACAAACTTGAAAAGAACTCTTTTCAGGATCTTACGAGTTTAGAGAGATTGTAAGTAACATATGGGAAATTATTTTTAGCTTAAAATTGCGTCTGATATCATAAATTCAAACTATTTTTTTTTTGTAAATATAATAAAAACATCTCAAAACGTTTTTTCCTATTGGAGCAATTTGCACTTGACTACTTAACATTTCCTGTTTTAGAATGGTTACTCTGGAAGATTAATAAGCAATACAATATCAAAATTACAAAATGATCATCAAACTACGACGCATTTCTATCCACAAGAAACAGCATCATTTCTCACAATATCCTATATTAAGCGAACATCTGAAAAGATTCGGAAAATATCCAGTGATTTCAACATCAAAACCACTTTTAAATCAGGAAATACTTTAAGAAGCCTTCTGACAAAAACTAAGCGAAAGGAACTCGTATATTGGACAGACAAAACGCCCTCTTAGTATAAGAGACCAAGGAGAATTTTAATCATAATCAAAAAGGAGAGATGTGAAGGCATATTCAGTAAGCCTAGCGTAGTATTCAAAACATATAGAAGCCACTTCTAGCTTAAAATGACCTCCTAAAACTTCACGGTTCAGGTAACCGCACACGACTAGTACATAAGCTTTAGAGTTAGCATTTACTTTATACTTGAAAACTAATAGAAATAGCAATTCTAAGCGTTGTGAAATCAAAATATTAAAGAAATGCAAGTCCGACAGAACGAGTTTAATAAGTACTCAAGAAATATTTTCTCCAAATTTCAAATTTCTAGGTGTACCGGTTTAGACTGCGTTGTCTGCCAGTCAGTCACGATACTGTTTTACCTCCTTCGCTCACCCTCTTTGAACATGAATTTTCAAAAATAATGAAACACGTATTATTTTGTTTCTTTTGAAGACTATATTTACAAAGTTTCACCATCGTAACTTATCTTTTTTTTCTTTATACAAACTTCATCACCCCTTTTCACACCCTTACAGATAGAATTTCGTAAAATCCCTCCGTAGTGCACTCCTAGGGTTCTCAAGGAATATTTTCTCAAAACGTTGTCTGTCAGTCAGTCAGACGCGGTACAGTTTTGCCGCCCCCGTCCATCCTCTTGAATGAATTTCGAAAAATAATGAAACACATTTTGTTTCTTTTGAAGACTATATTTACAAAGTGTCATCATCGTAGCTTAATTTTTTTTCTTCCTATAAGCTTTCCGTTACGGATGGAATTGTATAAAATTCATCCTTAGTGCATCCCTAGGGCACTCAAAAAATATTTCCTCCAAATTTAAAATATCTACTATCAGCGGTTCATAAACTGACTACGTAAAAACGCATAATTGGTAGAATATATCTGCGTGTTTGCAATCTAATGGTATATTTATAGAAAGACAATTTACGTCTTGGTACATCATCTAGTACAATGGATCTAGCATTTTTCATATGTGATGGTTTTCATAATTCTAAATATATAACTAGAATTTTCTATGACTTCAGCAAGTCGTTTGATTGTGTCTCGCATGCTTTGCTGAGGAGATGATTTTTATATTTGCCTCTTCTTGTAGCAAGAGATTTACAAAGTTAATTAAATAGATTCCAGATTGTGGCTAGCTGTAATGTGATATAAGCAAAGAAACCTCTAACGTATGGGGCTCCATGTTACAGCGTTTGTTTTTTATTCCTTTATTATAATAACAATTTACCTATAGAAAATCATATAAGTCGTTATATTTTATTTGCCAACGTCATTACTTCCTCTATGAGTGGTTCCAATTTGAGGAAACAATCGACAGGGCATCTAGTGCTGAATAAAAAAAAACAAACCGTATTATTATCTAACTGCAACATTAACGACTATTAACTGGGAACATTCTGTTTTATATATATATTTATATATTATATTATATATATATATATATATATATATATATATATAATTATATATATATATAAATTTATATATATATATATATATATATATATATATATATATATATATATATATATATATATATATATATATATATATATATATATATATATATATATATATATATATATATATATATATATATATATATATATATATATATATATATATATATATATATATATATATATATATAAATATATATAAATATATATATATGTATATATATATATATATATATATATATATATATATATATATATATATATATATATATATATATATATATATATATATATATAAATATATAGTAGTTTGTTTCTCACGAAAAGTTTCGATAGTCTGACTCTACTAGGGTGCTTTATTTAAAATATTGTCAAAACTGTCAACAATGTGAGGTGAATATGTTACTTGTGTTATGAAGTTCACAGTCGTGTACATTGCATGGGTGAAATATTTTGCACAGATATAAAATAAGCGGTGTGTGTAATAAATAATACAAAATTAAAGCGTGTATTTTACACTCGTTACTTAAACTGTATATTGGTAGTTATTTATAAGCAGACAGCAAGGGTTTTTCAGTTGTCAAGTATATTATTTTTTTAAGAATACAGGGAAGGCATTTAAAAAATACTGTGAAATCAGTAACTCAATTAATATAAGTTGCATCCTGTCTATCGTTTTTTAATTTCAAAACTTAAATATTTGTCTGAGGTACTGTTATTAAAATAGCCTCTAATATTTCTAAATGACTTAATTAAGTTCAATATGAATTATAAAAAAGATATCAAAATATGAGTAAAAATTGCCAGAATTCCAAATATTAACTATAAACAGGATCTTCAATTTGCAAAATAGTATGTTTATGTCGTAACTCGTTTGAGAAAGAGGGAGAAAGTTACATCCAATGGCTATTTCAGTTATTGAATTAGGCAAGATAATAGCTGAAAAAGAGCCTTGGTCAGTTCTCGTTGATGACGAATGGATATAAGTATGTTTAATAGTCGCCATTAGAAGCCACTTTCCTGCACTGAAGGAGGGGCAGTAAATTTAGTTACTGGAGAGTATATAAGGATAAAAAACCGAAAACTATAAGCTAGTAGTGAATGCTAAACAAGCTTAACAAGTATTAAAATACTAAACAGATCTAATATAGAGAGGAATAAGTAGCTTAGAAAGCACTTTAGAGTCTGCAGACTAGTTTATATTGGTACCATATTCAAAGCCAATGCATAATTACGAAGCAAAATGATAGGATGGCATATAATTATGATTTTGCTACAGTGAAATTGGTTCTACTGGTAATAAATTTTAGCAATAATACTTTAATTTTGCAATAAGTTCACCAGTATTCCTACGATTATGTAACAGAATTTCGAATAATGGAATAACCTAATAAACTAATTACTTGCATAAAAGTATTGAAATTATAATCGCTGAGAAATTTTTTCATTCTTTATTAACTGTATGAATCTTCATGTTTACTGTAATATCTAATATCATTATATCGTTATGTGGGTTCCTTCAGTTCCGGGTTGCATCTTATTATTTTTAAACTTTATGGCTTTTATATATCGCATTAATAATGATCGTAGCTAGACTCTGACGATGTGAGTGGGAAGGGTTGAAATTAACAACACAAGATTTTCACATATTTACAAGAAAAGTCATATAACTATTTTTTGTTTTTTAGAGAACAAAGGGTTTTTTAAAACATTTTTCAACACTTTATTTTGTCATGTTTAAAAAATATTTTACAAATAAAAGACAAAGCAGTGTTCAAAAATATAATTAAATTTAATTTAATGTCACAACTGAAATCTCTTTGATTAGTTAAATGACGTAAGAGACAATCTTTAATTTCTATTTTTTGTAAGAAGAAAAATTTATTGTAATCGCGAAAAAAATCACTTTTTCACTTTTTTTACACACCATTATTTGCCATTTCCGTCTATCTATCCAATATAACGGATTGAAAGGAAAGGATAAAAGCAGTTTTACTCCTAATAAGAAGAAATCTCTTTTGGTGGAATACCTAACACGTTCTACTACATTGTGAAATCCATGATAATATATTGCTTCTTGTAATAGAACTTTTGTCATTTTTTATTTCCCTCGTAAAACGGAAGTATTGTGAAAAAATCGCTCTCAGAGATGTTTTCAGATCTTCACGTTTTAGGGTCCCTAGATGACGAAAAACATGATTTCTAAATTTCGTCGGTCTGTCTGTCTGTCCATCTGTCGGTCTATCGGTCTGTTCGTGGCGTAGCTAAAAAACTACTTACACGATTAACTTCAAATTTTTATAAAAAATTAATTATGGGGATGACCTGGTAATATTTTGGTAAAAATCCAAAATGGCGAAACAAAATAGCGGCCTAGTGAAATGTTAAAAAAATATTATTAAAAAACTACTTATTCATTTTATCTCAAATTTTACACAAACATTAAAGTATTATGTTGGAATCAACTGATAAAGTTTTGGTACGAATCCAGGATGGCGGAACAAAATGCCGGCTTAATAAAGTATTTTAAAATTCAGACGGAAAAACTACTCCTTCGATTGAATTCAAATTGTGTGCTATAGCTAATTGTAGTATAGGGGTCAACTAGTAAAATTGTGGCACTAAATCAAGATGACCGAATAAAATAGCGGCCAAATAAAATGTTTGTAATCGTGAAGAAAATCACCTTCTCAAGTTTTACATATCTGCACGTTTACGCCTCCCTAGATGCTAAAAAATTTGTTTTATCAATTCCGTCAGCCCGTCTGCCTATCTGTTAGTTCGAAGCATAGCTTAAAAACTAATCCAATTGATTTCAAATTTTGAGCAAAAATTAAGAGTCATCGGGGGATAATCTGGTAATATTTTGGCAAAAACACAGTATAGCAAAACAAAATGGGCCTAGTGAAATGTTAAACAAAATTATTATGAAAAACTACTTATGCAATTTATTTCAAATTTTGCGTAAACATAAAGCATTATGTTGGAATCAACTAGTAAAATTTTAGTACGAATCCAAGATGACGGAACAAAATGGCGGTGTGATAAAATATGTAAAAATTCAGCGTGAAAAAACTAATGGATTGCTTTCAAATTGTGTGCCATAATTAATTGGGGTATAAAGATCAAGTAGTAAAACTGGCTGCCAAATAAAATTTTTGCAATTGTGAAAAAATTACCCTCTTAGGTTTTACATATCTTCACGTTTTAGCGTCCAAGATGACAAAAAACATGTTTTATCAATTGCGTCAGTCCGTCTGTCGGTCTGTCTGTCTGTCAGTTCGCGACATAGCTTAAATACTACTTACTCGATTGACTTTTTAAGTTTATTAGGCCCATATTCTTATCACATTCTAAATAAGAATGACCTCTTATCAGAAATGTGATTTGTATGGAATCGAGTTATTTGACCTCATGCACAATGAAGTGCATGAATCTGAACATGACAAAATTTTTATTTTGGCCCCCAACAGAATCACAAAAAACGCGTAAATTTTTAACTTCAGTTTCAAGATGGTTTATTATATAGTCGAAACGAAACGAGCAAACTTCATCGGCACCTTTCTTTGCAAAATGTTCTGGATAAGTGTATTGATTGAATTTTGTTTTGAATACCATTCTGTATGTTTCATAAGAATTTTTTTTTATTTGGATGCAACTGATTAAACATCAAAAACATCTTTTTGATATTCAGACTTTCAGGTAAGTATAATTTCTTTGAATCCTTTAAACTGTAGTGTGATAATCTCCTCTTAAAGCTGTTTATATGATCATATACTTTTCTATATGAATTGTCGGGTAACTTGTTACTAATTGCGCAATGCTTTCCTCTCAAATCCTTCGGCGAAGTTTCAGATTTTTTCAAAGATATTTGCAAATGTTCCAACTTGCCTTTAGTAATTCCATGAATGCTTATAAATGCTTTACTACAAACAGGTATTTCCTGCATAGCCTGTTCTTTTTCAGCTCTTATCTTGTATGCAAAACTGCTGTGATGATAAGAAGCTTCTCTTTCCTGCTTTCGACTTCTTCGCCGTTGTACTGGCACTACCGATATTAAACCACAAAGGTAACTGTTTTGTTCGTCAATGGATGTCAGGCTATTGAATTTTGATAACACGTTACTATGTTCCAGGTTACCAAGCACTTCAAAATACCTAAGCCGCTTGCAACCACATGGCTATCCCTGTTCGTGAGAAGACAGTCTTATTTTCTTCATAATGCATTCGACCGATTTTTACTCTCTTTTTCGGCTTTACTTCAGTATTTTCACTCATTTCTACTTGAATAAATAATCAACACGCACTGACACGAATATTTCAGGACAAAAGTACGAAAAAAAATTGAATATTTCACTTGTTTAGTCACCTTCCGTATACGTACTGACAAAATATGCAGGAAAAAAGAGATACCAAATTAGACAAATTTCACGCCACCTGTTGACATTTCCAGTTTTACTCGTGTCGCTCATGGACATCTCTAGTTTTGTTCGAGCACAGCAAATTTTGAGTTGAATTCTGAGGACATTTCCAGTTACATTCGGCTGATATTTTACACAGTAAAAGTAAAAGGAAAATCCTACAGATCGCGCTCATAATCGCGATTTTGATAAAAATTGACATTTTTTGTTTTATTCGTGTACCTTTCATATATACTGTGACTATGTACTGAACTAGACTGGGTCACACTTCACTATTCCTAGCAAATGGAAAAAAATCCTATCGAAGGAAATTCTGGGTAACGGAAATTTACCGATTTTTTAATTATCCATAAAAATAAATATATTAAATTTAGCAGATTTACGTTGATCGAGAACGGACTAACTTAATCGATATACCGAATGCAACAAATTTAATTGTATGTAAAAGCTTTTTATTTGTATTTTCTCAGAAAATTTTATTTTTCATAAATGTTGGTGCATGGCCTAGAACTTATTTTTCGTTTATCAAATTTTAGCAATGACGTGTCCGACCAGCGGCATATTACGGAAAAGACTTCTTTATTGGTGAAGAATAAAGTACCCTTATAATATGCTAAATTTGGTTGACATATGGAAAATTCAATTATTTTCTTGAATTTCGGTTTCATTTCTCCAAACAAAACTAAATGTGGAATTTTTAATGTCGATCAATGCATTTTTGGAGCACCATCTAAATTAACAAAATTTGCTTAAAATGACTAAGTTGTACTTTTAAATTGACAATAAACAATTTTCAGAAATGACTTCTTTTATGGCCAGTCAAATGTTTAACCATTTAATACTATTTTTGTAGTATGCCAAGGATATGACGAGATTTTAAGACGATCCTTTCATCAAAGGTTTCCACAGAAAATAACCTAAAAATCTATTTATGGGTCTATAAAATATATTTATGGATTTTTAATTAAGGGGGTGAAATGTGTTTTTATTTTTACTTTTTTCACAATATATCTTCAACTGAATGACATTTTAAAGCGATTCCGTCGACAGTGGCTTTTTAAATTAACTGTCACTGATATCGTTTTACGTAAGTTTGTAGGCAAAATTACTAATAAAAAAATAATTTGTATCAAAATATTATAATATTTTAGGCTATGATTATCTAAGTCTGTTGTAGTTTTAATTTTTTTATTGGTAGATGATGGCAAATTTGAAGTTTCATGTAAATTTAAAATTGCAAGTAAGTCATTTTAAACTAATATTGTTCAAATAAATGTAGCTAATAATTGTAATTTAAAAAATTCATATTAGTCTTTATCATTGAAGGTTTTTTTGTATTTTGTCGTTGTACGTGTTCTGTCTAGGTCACATTACAAATAGAAAAGTTTACCTGTCAACCTTTTTGCACCACACTGTATGTTATATTAAAAGAAGTAATTGTTTCTGTATTATTAAAAAATATATTGTTCGTTTCACTTTTTCAAAACACTCTATATTCAGGCAAATTAGTTAAAAACTACATGAATGACAGTACATCCCAAATATTTCTTCTACTCTATGAGACAAAACATTAAAAGCTGTTTACAGTGAAACATCCGGTACACGAAGGTTCTTAATGTTTTTTTTTATAATTTTTGTAATTTGCTTATTTCTAAATTTATTTTAGATGCATTGGATGTATTTGAAAATTTCTGGATATATAGATTTTTTTTTTCATAAAATCGTTTTCATTTTATTTTTATTTTTTTGTAAAACTCATTGAGCCACGATTTGTCATAATATTTTATTAATAAAGTAATAGATCATATTTTGCATAAATTAAAGCAGTCCTATGAGCATTTATTTAAGATTAACCTAATCTAGCCTCAAATACAACCCAAAAACCACGATAACCCAGGAATAGGTAAACAGGGACACACACACTTCTGGCGCTGGAGCCAACTCAGGACGTTTTTTATTACGTAGACAGACAATTTACAGGTAGACCCGGATAGGTATAATGTACATACAAGAAAAAACAGAAAAAACAAAGCTAACTAGTGTACTATTTCTAAATATTCTAGGTCTAGACTCTTACGCTGCATATTTTTAAGTACTCCAAAAATATAAATTCTAATTTATTTTTGACTACATTTTGCATTAATATTGAGTGTGATATTGGCAGTAATTTTATTGCAATTGAATAAACGGTGATTTAGATCGTCGTAGCTTTCATTATCACAAAAGCATAAAGGACGATTTACATTTGCATGTCCAACCAGGAATCGAAAATATGATACATATAAATGTCTTGAAATATTTATGTAGTGAATCAAAGCCTTTGGGTTGAGTGCAGGATATATTGATGTATATGTATTTTGGTTATTATTAGAACATTCCTGATAATTTCTTTCCCAATGTTGATGGTTTTTACTTCTAATATACGAGAATACATCAGAATAAAGTATATAATTAATTCCCAATTCAGAGAAACATGCTTCCCTTTGCAGCCTTATCAACTTGTTTGTTGCCAGCCATACCAGTGTGGCTCTTGACCCATATAAAAATTATTTCCACTTAATTAAAATAAAGTCTTAAAATTATAATTGAGGATGTTTGCGATAATTGGATGTTTACAGTGTGAATTATTGTTTTTAAGGGATAACAGTACAGATTGTGAATCCGACAAAATTGTTACCTTTTTTTATGTGATTATTAATGTAAATTTATTCTAGTAATTTTAATATTGCAAAAGCCGCAGCTGTATAGATTGATGGGATGTCATTACATTTAAGTTGTTGAATTATATTGTCTTAAGGAATACTGAATGCACAACCTACACCTTTTTCACCTTTGGAGCCGTCGTCGGTGAAAAATTAACAAAAGCCTTTATAATTATCTAAAACATTTTTCAGTATCATTGGGTTTAAGGATTGAAAATCTGTAAGGGTAAAACAACTTATGTTTTTATTTGAGTTGTTTCTAAAGGAACAAACACAAAATAGACATCACTTTTAATTACAAAATCATGCTATCTGCTAGTGGATATAAATGCTTCGGTTAATGGTTTTTATTCGACCAAAATGATAAAGTGAGGTTAGAAATACTTAATTTGTAAATTTGATTAATCAGAGCATTCTTTCTAATTCTCATATTTCTAATTACAAATCTTTCGGCCAGGATTTTACGTCGGATACATAAGGGTGGTTCATTACGTTCCACTAGAAGAGCTTGTGTAAGAGTCGAGCGCATGGCTCCTAGTATAAGTCTGAAGGCCATAAATTGAACACAGTCCACTTTCGTGGCAGAGCCATAGGAAACCGAGCCGTTGTCAAGGATGGATCTAGTAAGTGCTTTTTAAAACATTAAAGCTGTCTTTTGGTCGGCATCCCATGACTTGGATACCACAGCCTGTTCCCTGTTCCCCTTTCGCTGCCTTTTTTGTAATATAATTAATATGTTCATCCCATTTTAACTTTTAAGTAAAATCACCCCCCAAATATTTAACTGACTGAACCCATAGTACATCTGTACCATTTAGAATAATAAAGTTCTCTTTTGCATTTTAAAATTTACAATTTGTTATAAAAAGTATACTACCTATTCTACAACTACAATGGTGTTATAAATATATTTGTTATATTTTTATCGTACAGTCATTACTAAAAGAAAAATATCTTCATTAAGTTTTTAAAGTTCTCTATATTCCCGGTTGTTATTTCAACATTTAAGAAGATCAGGACACATATAAGAAAACACCACCCATTTTTTTCTTTCATGTCGCGAGACACTACCTCAATCATATTTTTACTAAATTTATATAAAATAAATATTCTCAACCAGTAATTTAATGCCATATATTATCTACAGTATTGCAGTTTTGGAAATTTTCAGAAGTAACTAATCCGTGTTTGAATAATTTTAGTGTCACCGGGTAAACATTATTAGTTGCTTCATATGCGGCCGCTCGCCATTTAGAAGATATTTCTTTGTTTAGTAATGCCGTCGACTGTATTCTATTTTCTTTGCGGATATTTCAGTTCAAAATCAGGTTTTTTATAATTTTTTTCTCACTATAAATATCTTTTGTTTTAACGATACTATGACTACTGATATTTAATTTATTCTTTTTATTATTTACAAATACTTTTTTGCAATAGATTGTTTATACCTGAATCGTACCATATTTTATTTTATATACTGACCCACGATACAGCCTGGGTCTTCACTAAAAGGGCAAAGGCTTTCTTTTTCTATATTGATCAGACCTAAACCGCCTTGTTTAGGTTTCAATTCGAGCTGTGGTCTTCTTATTCTACAGAAACTAGAAACATCCTCCCCAAATGTACTTCTCTGTAGGTAATACTATTTTTTTATTTATCAGTAATAGGTAAAATCTGTGCCATATACCAGACATCAGCCAAGATATATGTATTCACATACCATATTTTTCTTATTAAATGAAAATTCCTTAGATTTTCCCAGTTTGGCAAAATTATATCTCTAATTTTTTTTTCACAATAAGGTTTTTATTTCTTTTTTAACCGGAAAATTATTTAAATACGATGTATTATTATTAAAATAATAGAGCCTAGTGCAAAGGATTTGTTGTACCTCCAGAACCTATTATATTTCAAATAGGCGATCAAACAAGTAGAAAATAAAAGATTCCAACTTTGCTGTGTTTCAGTGAAGTGGGATCCAACGAGAGATTTTCGCAGAGCTTACGTCAAATCACGGCCAGTTGTCACTCTCGAGAAGACTCCATCTTATATATTTCAATCTTTAAAACATAATTTATTTTGCATTTTTATGCTAGGCCTGTTTTTATGTGGTGAACTTATGAAACTACCGAATGAACTATCTAGTTCAATCGGTCTTTGGTATGACCGAGAAGTATCTCTCACCGATAGCCTGTTTAATAAAGAGTTTGTACAAAGAAAAAGTCTATGCAGAAAGCTATTAAAAAAGTTTAAACCTAGCACGTTTTATTTATATCTAAATTTATAACAGCAGCTACTTATGTTACCCAACAAGGTACAAAATTTTGAAAGCCTATGCAAATTTCTTACAACGCGCATAACAAATCAATAATAGAAGTACTAAACGATTTGAAATTAACATCGATATGCTATGTAAAACATTTGTTATTTTTGAACAATAAATTAGTGTAATAGCATATAAACGCATATTAAGTGCAGAACCATTAAAACGGATACAGAATGCATTTCAAAATTGAATACAAAACTTCTTTTATTATCGTTTTGTCAGGCATATCTACATAACAGACTTACGAAATGTAAATAAAACAACATATTCCACAATTATAAATGATGTCAGAATGGATAACATTCTGAAACCTTAGGTGCCTTTTAGAGGTCTTTACAAAATACTACTGGAGCTAAAATATGAGGATCTATCTCAACCTTAGTACTAAAGTTGATTTTAACAGAAATAAAGGGAGTCAGAATAATTTTTTTTATCTCGCATAAGTTTGCTAGTTGTCAAGGTATCATTACGAAAGTTGGACTTTTTTTGGGATAAGAAATTTAAATATAAATTTTAACGCAACTCTTAGAGACCGTTACGAGGTAACTTTTAGACGTTAAGAACGTCGTAACTTCTTTGCGCATACGTGTATAAATCTTTTAATCGAAAAACACATTCCTTGTATTTTCTTAACAAAAAATGCGTACCTTATAAAAATCGCTAAAGTTACCCGTTTTCGAGATATTTGCTGTCTAAATTTTTGATGCATGTTATTTTGTATTCCTTATTATTTGTTTTTCAATAAAATAATTTTGTTGCATAATTTCTAAAGTATTGTTAGAGAAACAATTGTCTACAACACTTTGGAATGCATTTCACACTCGTAAACAAACAATAAAACTGACTAAAAAGCAAAACATTGTTCTTTATAAATATATTACTCAAGTTATCAATTACTTTATTTTAAAACCAGATTAATTAAAACTATTTTTAATAATTTTCGAGTATTTTTTTAAATTAAATTCTACAATTTTGATACACCGTTCTTGCTGAATAATTACCCATCAGATTGTCATTAACACACGGGGTGAAATTAAACATATATTAATAAAAACTTCATTTAATCTGAGGTGCCACACTCTTACCTAACAAACTTGTTCGTTTGATATTTACCTGGCTATAAAAAATGTAGTAAATAAAAAACAACAATTAAGTTATTCCAGAGGCTACTGAAAACTAAATTATTCGTTTTTGATAAATGGCAATACCTATTGTAAATAATAAAACGAAAATTAAATAAGTAATATCAAAATGACACAGATTACACATAATTGTACATAGAATGACACATTGGATCGAAATAAGCAAATATTTACAAGGTGTTCGAATTAAAAGTCTTTAAATTAATAGCAGAAACTAAGTTCAAATAAGATAGAATACTAGTGTGGTGTTGTTGATCAAGTAATGATAATTCTTGTATATAACTTCGAATATAATAAATCACATAAAATATTAATCTGATTGCTTAGATTTGTGTAAAGTTTAGAGTAAAAGTTGTCTATTTTAATTAAGAACTGTGTCAGGTGGTGTTAAAAAAAATCGGCAAATTTCTTCTCCCTGGAACTTCCCTCGTTATGCATCTTTCCTTATATTTGAAATAGTGAAGTATAACCCAATTTAGTTCAGTACACAGTCATTTAGTTACACATATTAACAAAATATTTTTATTGGGCAAAATTTTGTTGGATTCTTTATATTGTATCAGTTTCTACGTATGCCATACTTGATTTTTGGGCATAATTTAAGATAAATTCAATAAATAGTTTTTACACTGACACACCCCGTTATTTTGCTACGTCATGTTGAATTCGTACCAATTTCTACTTATATTACATTAATTAATTTTTCTGCAAAATTTAAAGTCAGTTGAATAAGATTATTTTTGATTTAAAAAAAATATTTGGCCCCCATTTTGTTCCGCCATCTTGAATTCATATCATAACTTTACCAATTTATCTCTATACCACACCTAATGCTTGCACAAAATTTGAAATGAATCCAATGAGTAGTTTTTTTCAGGCCGATTTTTTAAATATTTTATTAGGCGGCCATTTTCTTTTACTATCTTATATTCGTACCAAAATGTTACCAGTTCATTCCTATGCAATACTTGATTTATGCGAAAAATTTGAGAAAATCGGACAATTAATTTTTTAGTAATACATTTTTTATCGTTTCATTAGGACACCATCTTGTTCTGGGGTAGTGGCTTTTTACGAAAATATTACCAGGACATCCCCATATCATCCTTAATTTTTCACTAAAATTTTAAGTCACTCTGATGAGTAGTTTTTAAGCCACGCACTGACGCACCAACGGAATTGATAAAACTATAAAACATCTAGGGACGCTAAAACTTGAAAATATGTAAAACCTGAGAGGTTGATTTTTTCACGGTTATAAAATATTTTATTTGACCACCCGCGCCATTTCTTTCCGCTATCTCGAGTTAGTACCACAATTTTACTAGCTTATCTCTATACCACAATAATTACTTATGGCACAAATTTGAAATCAGTAAATTAAGTAGTTTTTTCAGGTTGAATTTTAAAATATTTTATTAAATGCCATTTTGTTTTGTTGACTGATTTGATATTTGAAGGCAACTTTTTTTTCTGATGATTCTGTTTTATTATAGCATTTTTTCAAAATGTCATCCTCATAAAACCCTTAATTTTTGGTCATACCTAAATGTTTGAGAAAATTGGAAAATTAGTTTTTTTAGTAATAATTTTTTATGCATCTTGTGAACTGACATCCAGGCACATAACCCGGCAGACGGACCGACGGAACTGATAAAACATATTTTTTAGCATCTAGGGACACTTAAACTTAGTGGCGGCTCCTCCTTTAGCTCATGATCAATGACCCCCCAATAAATATTTTCAAAAAGAAAATAACAAATAATTTATATTTTTTTAATTTCCTTTAAATTTGGAAATTTCTTCTATTATTCTAAGCGTGTAAACTTGTTGAATGTTCAGTTGATTCCGCGTCAGTCGCACTATCGCACAGCAATCTCTGAAAGTTTCGTTTCGTTGGACCAAGAGGCTGGCGGCCCGCGATGTCCTCGTGGTTATAAACGGAGGCGAGTTTTTCCCGAGTGTTCTAGGTTGAATTCGCATAGGGGCGTGTAGGTAATATACGGCTTACGTTGGCATATTTTTATTTAACAGCCGCGCCGAGGAAACTTAAACATAGGTTGTGGTTACGATTGCGTATTTTTATAGAATTTATTTTATTTTCGAGACTTGTTTGTTGATTTTGTGGTTTAAATGAATTGAAAAAATTAATGTTTTAAATAATGGTAGCCACAGTGGTTTAGAATCTTAAGACTTTAAAAGCCGCCAGTGAGCTGAACTTTGAGAAATGTCTCGAAATTAAAGCCAGATGTCGACCTTTGCCGGAACTTAAAATTCGGCAGAAAAGTAAAGACAAAAACAAAAAAGTAAAATGTCATTTTAGTAAACATATGTACGATTTATGTGATTGCAAAGGGATAAGGGCATTTTATTGTTTCGTGTCTTTAATCTTTTCAGATGATTCTGTGGGGTAAAATATAATAATTAGGAGATTAGGTGTATGTATGTATGTATGTATGTATGTATGTATATATATATATATATATATATATATATATATATATATATATATATATATATATATATATATATATATATATATATATATATATATATATATATATATATATATATATATATATATATATATATATATATATATATATATATATATATATATATATATATATATATATATATATATATATATATATATATATATATATATATATATATATAGATTGACCTCCCTGAAAAGTTAACCATGAGCCGCCACTGCTAAAACTCGAGAATATGTAACATCTAAGAGTGTGATTTTTTCATGGTAATAAATATTTTATTTGGCCGCCATTTTGTTTCTCCATCTTGAATTGTTACCATAGTTTGACTCGTTTATTTCTATACCACAATTAGTTATGGCACACAATTTGGAATCAGTCCATTAAGTAGTTTTTTGAAGCTGAATTTTTAAATATTTTATTAAGCCGCCATTTTGGTCCGCCATCTTGGCTTCGTACCAAAATTTTACTAGTTGATTTTTTACATAAAACTTGATTTTTGAGCAAAATTTGAGATACACTGGAAAAGTAGTTTTTTAGTAATTTTTTTAACATTTCACTAGGCCACCATTTTGTTTTGCCATATTGGATATTTATCAAAATGGTACTAGGTTATCCCCATATGACCCTTATTTTTTGACCCAAATGTGAAGTCAATCAGGTAAGTAGTTTCTTAGTAATGCTGCGAACAGACAGACCGACAAATATATTTTTCGGTATCTAGGGACCCTGAAACGTAAAGATCTGAAAAATCTCGGAGGGTGATTTTGTCACAATACTTCCTTTATAGGAGGGTAGTACAAACTGAAATATTTGCAAACTGATTATATATATTTTAAATAATTTAGTTTCAGACTTAACTTCAGGCATAATCAAATTCGTAGGATCCATCGGATTTAAGTTTAAACCGGGTTTACAGTAGGAAATTGCACACGCTATGCAATATATTAATACAAAATATTAATAACTTTGCAATCAGTTAATGTAATTTTCATTGAATGGCACCAAATTGGAACACACGCTTATATTACTACAATCGCCAGCCATTTTTTGTGATAATAGAAAGTGCCAACATTTTAAAAATGACCACTGGCATCGGGACATCACTATTATTGCTCATGCTATTTTTATATAATTTTCTATGGTTTTATAAACATTTCAAATAATTAGGTATAATTCTATGTAGTTGGCACCCCTTATTACTGCATGATATATAAACGGTTGCACTATCAAATTATTTGTCTGTATCATATTTTGCATGCCATTTTTTTGACTGATAAGATTTTTTATATTGTAAACTCCCTTTTAGATTGTTATGTATATTTCTAAATATCATGGAACAACATTATCCAAGTACAGATTGGAAAAAGCTCCTTACATTCTTTATATGTTTTTATAGAGCAAACCAGCAACAATCTTATTGATATTTGGAAGGCAAAGAATATTTCAATTTAATATGTTGAATATATCTTTTATATAATGTATGCTGTATATGTTGCTACATATGAAACTTAAGCTTAATATTTCCAAATAAATATTTAGTTTCGAAGTATCCCGATTTTTAATTTTTTATAGATTCTAGATCAATATTCAAGGTTCTTCCCAAACTAAAATGAGAACAACAGTGCTGCCATTTCGTTTAATTTCTTCTACAAATTTAAGTTTTGATTTCTAGAGTACTGCTATTTAGCAAAAACGATTTTTAGTTGTAATGATTTCGAAAAACCTTATTTTTTATTTACTCAATTTTCTACAGATACCTAAATAGGTTTGTTTTTCTATTTTTGGTGATACAAGGAAAAATCATAACGAAGTGCTGCGATTTTTTTCCTAAATACATAACTTTTAGGAATATTAATTGCCTATTTCCTTTGAAGCTTGTGGGTTCGGCCTTCCAATACGCAGATTTTAACATAATTAACTCGCGTGTGACATTAGATGAATAAAAAATAAACATATTTCAAAGTTAATATTTTGACGATTATCACATTTGATTAAATAAAAAATACGAACTTTTAGGTGTGAATATTAAGTAGCCGCGACTAGTTCAGGTGTTCGAGCCCCTAATAACAAGAAAAAGCTATAGATTAATTTTGTCTTATTCAAGAACTATATAATAAAATTACGCTGTCGCAGGATTTACTTGAGCACTCATTGCTTTGGAGTTAGGGTTTACCTTGCCTCTCGGTCTGATTAGGCGACATCGTAATGTTTCGACGTATATTCGAAATTTTAACATGTTAGAAACCCCCAGTCATTGGCTTATCGCTGTTTAGTTCACATATAAACTTTTATCTACGCTTTAATTAGTTCATGATGCGGCAGTTCTTCGGCAATTGCTAGCGTATATGTTTAAACAGCAGTTGTACAAAATATTTTAAAATATGAAATTTCTCCGTAGTAGGCTGTAAAAATTCTAATACAATTCTTAGAAAATCAGCTGAGTTTAAATTACTTTAAATCTAGCGTCGGCTGACAAAGCTCTAAATTCGTCGTTGATAATAGACTTTTTCCAAATAAGTGCACATACATTTGCCGCAAATTAAATATTTTGTTATTTCTGCTTTTTATTTACTCTACATTGAATTACAATTAACAAAAGTGGAGTTTAAAGAACTGAAGCTGAAAATTCAATTGATCTTGGCTTATTGGAAGCAGTCAATATATTGGTTCATCGACATCAATTTGTTACATTTCAATAATATAATCAAGTGAATATTTAGTTATTCTACCAGTTGGAATAGGCTTTGAGAGGACAGCCATGTATGAGTGAAAACCGTAATATTTTTCAGGAAGTAATCGATTATACATTGGAATTCGATTTTATCATGACTCATGATTTAAAACACAGTAATGTAAGTCATTCAAAAAGAAGGCGCTAAACAATCACCCATGTGCCGCTACTGGTTTTTAATATTTTACTTCCCTCGTAAAAAACATGTAGGTATTGTAATTGTGAAAAAATCACACTCCGAGATTTTTTCAGATCTTTACGTTTCAAGGTCCCTAGAAAGTGAAAAATATATTTTCACAATTCCGTCGGTTCTGTCTGTCTGACTGTCTTACGGTTTGTCTTTCTGTCTGTTCGCGGCATTGCTAAAAAACTACTTACCCGATTGACTTCTAATTTTGCTAAAAAATTAAGGGTCATAAGGGAACAACCAGGTAAACTAAAAGCACTAAAATCAAGTATTATGTAGGACTCAACCGGTAAAATTTTGGTACGAATCCAAGATGGCGTAACAAAATACCGGCTTGATAAAATATTTAAAAATTCAGCCTGAAGAAACTGTTTAATAGACTGATTTCAAATTATGTGCCATAACTATTATATAATTGTAGTATAGGGATGTACTAGTAAAATTATAGTACTAATTCTATAAGGCGGAACAAAATGGCGGCTAAATAAAAGTTTTGTAAACTGAAAAAATCACTCTCTCAGGTTTTACATATCTTCACGTTTTAGTGTTCCCAGATGCCATAAAATAGGTTTTATCAATTCCATCGGTCGGTCTGTCGATTTGTCTGTCTGTCTGTAGGTTCGCGGTATAGAGTAAAAACTTCTTATCAGATTGACTTCAAATTTTAGTCATAACAATACATAAGATTAAGGGTCATATGGTTGTGACCTGGTATTATTTTGGTAAAAATCCAATTTCTCGAAATAGCATGGCGACCTAGCGAAACGTTAAAAAATATTACTGAAAAAATAATTAATTACCTGAAATTTTGCACAAAAATCAAGTGTTACATAGGAATGTACTTGTAACATTTTGATTTGAATATAATATAGCAAAACAAAATCGCGACCTAATAAGTTATTTAAAAAAATCAGCCTGAAAAAAAATTGTTCAAAGATTCAGTGTGAGATAGAGATAAACTGGGGGCATGAATTCTAGATAATATGATATAAATATATAAAAATAAAATTTTTTAAAAATCAGCCTAAAAAATCTTATTCAATTGACTTTAAATTTTGCATTAAATTAAAAAATTAATTAATTAAATGTAATACATATAAACAAAATTGCGGTGTGTGTCATTGTAAAAACTGCTTATTGATTTTATTTTAAATTATGCCCAAAAATCAAGTGTTGCATAGCTAGAAACTAGTAAAATATTGGTAAGAATCGAATGATGGAACAAAATGACCCCAATAAAAATGTTTGAAAAGGCAGTATATTTATGTGTGTTCCTATATGAATATGTACAGAACTAAATTGAGTCACATTTCATTAATCTAATAAAAGGAAATATCATAACGGATAAAGGAAATTTTTCAATATTTTTATACTATGATAACTGACTGCTCTAAGTCAAAAGCTAATATATTTTAAATTTCTGTAACTAAACACCCATACAATTTGAATATATATATATATATATATATATATATATATATATATATATATATATATATATATATATATGGAAGATAAATGTCACCAGATGTACACAGTATTTCATAACTTGCGATCATAAAAACCTCCTATATTATTGGTTATATGTAAAAAGTAGTAAACATCTACATCGGCCATATATAAATAATATTTTGTATTATAGACCAAAGAGGTTTTATGTTATATGAAAAGACAAAAACAAGAAAATTATGTCTGTGCATGACATCACTGTTCTGAAATAAAGATTATATATAAAAATGTATGTAATATTCCACATTTAGATGTAATTAATTCGTAAGCCATTATCTATTCAATCATCGTTTACATATGAAAGGAAATAGATTATTATTCGGCTAAAATACGTCTATGTCCTACGTCATATCTGATGAATAATTTTGCATCATGGTCAAGGTTGCCACTGTTTTTATGAATCTTTATCGAAAAGTATAGATATATTGAATTGGAATTTTAAGTTTGTAAGTACTATGGTTTTAAATAAATTTTAATAGCATAGTCAGAAAGAATGAAGGTAGAGAAGATATTTCTGTACTTATAAATGTAAAAATTAGTGAAAAATAAATAAACGCAGAGTGCCGTGCTGATAATGCAATCAGTAATACCGCTACGGTATTTTTTCTTATTACAACAATAACTCGCGTATGCATCAAATTCCGTTGCCATAATTAAATACTTTAGAAAGGATTACCTGCACCGTTTAATAATCAGCAATTTTGATCGATAATCTTTATGTTGATCGCATCTTAACAAATCAACCATTGAAAGATTAAGAAAAACGTTTTAAATGGTTTCTGCACTGAGTTAAAATGGAATATAATAACTCTTAATTCATAAAGGTGTAACAGAATTAACAATTTCCTGAATATAATTAATTTGTAATAGTAATAGTGCAGGATTAAATAAATAAAAACTACTACTTTTTTATGATTAGGTCGAACAGTTTGGCCAATGCACGGTAAATTACTTTAAATAAAATTGTGATACCATCGTTGCAGTGCCCCCATACCCCGGGGAGGCCATTGATGCCAGGGACCCGGTGATAATGGGGCAAAAGGGAAACTATGATTTTTTAGCGAAGTATATGACGGAAGACCTTTTACTTCCCTGGTATAAGGGAAATATTGTAATCGTAAAAAAAATCACTCTCCCTAGAAAAATTATTTTTACTTATTAGATTGATTTCAAATTTTCTGCAAGAATGTATGTTATAGAGATGAACTGATAAAATTGCGGTACGAACTCAAGACGGCGGAACAAAATAAAATGTTTGTAATCGAGAAAATATCATCCTTTCAGTATTTTACAGATCTTCACTTTTAGGGTCCCTAGATGCCAAAAAAAGTGTTTTCTCAACTCCGTCGGTCTGTCTGCCTATCTAAAAGTTCGCGGCATAGATAAAATCTACTTACCGGATTGAATTTTAGTCAAATTTTAGAGTCCATATGAGGATGAGCTGGTAACATTATGATAAACATTTAATTAGTCAAAAGAAAATCTTGAAATGGTGACAAATTATTACTAAAAAAACTAATTATCCAATTTACCTCAAATGTTGCACAAAAATCAAGTATTAATTACATTAGAATGAACTGGTAACATTTTGGTTCGAATCCAAGATGGCAAAACAAAATGACGGTCTAATAAAATATTTAAAAACTAGTCTGAAAAAAACCACTTGTTAGATAGATTTTAAGTTTTGTGCAACTATTGTGATATAGAGATAAACTGGTAAAAATAATGGTACGAATTCAAGAAAGCGTACTAAAATGGGGGGCCAAATTAATTGCTTAAAAAATAGACGTAAAAAAATCTTATTCAATTGACTTTAATTTTTGCACAAAAATTAGATATGATATAGGATACACTGGTAAAATTTTGGTTCGAATTTAGTATAACGGAACAAAATGACGGTTTAATGAAATGAAAAAACAATAGCAACAAATGTTGACAAGTTGAAATGACCATTGGTACATATTTTTATATATAATTAAATTCCGTTAATAAGAAAATGACATTAAAAACTCTAGAAAATTTGCTTATGTGTTTTTGCTGTTTCGGTTTTATAGCTGACAAATCCTGAAACACATATACTACTATATGTGTACTATTCTTCAAATATTTTTAACAGGCGCCATTTTATTCCGCCATATTGCATTCGTACTAATACTTCACCAGTTTCTACATACGAAAAATTTGATTTTCGAGTATAATTTAAAATAAATTGAATCAGTAGTTGTTTACACAGATTTTTTTTTTAATTTATTACACCGCCATTTTTTCTGTCTTGTTGAATTCGTTCCAAAATTTATGTGGTGTTTCTCTATATCACATCTAATTTTTGTGCAAAATTTAAAGTCACCTGTATAACAAGGTCTTTACGTTGATTTTTTAAACATTTTATTTAACCTCCGTTTTGTCCCGTACCACAATTTTACCAGTTTAACTCTATATCACACTTAATTCTTTCACATAATTTGAAATCGATCTAATAACTAGTTTTTGTTCAGGCTGATTTTTTAAATATTTTATTTAGCCGCCAATTCGTTTCGATTTTGATTCGTATCAAAATTTTATTTTATTTTTCTACTAAAAATATTGAAAAAATTATTACTAAAAACCCATTTAGATTTTTAGTAATCATTTATTTAACATTTCATTAGGCCGCCAATGTTCATTTAATCCCCAAATAACCTTTTATTTTAGACAAAAATTTGTCAATGGGATAAGTAGTTTTTAGCTATGCTGCGAACAGACCGACAGACTGAGAGACTGTCGGAATTGAGAAAACATGTTTTTTGGTCTCTAAGAACCCCGAAACGTAAAGATCTGAAAACATCTCTAAAGGTTATTTTGTTACGATTTCAATAAAAATTAACCTGATGAATGATGTAACAAAATCCCAAGGTCACTTTTTTGAATAAAATCATAACTTTCTATAAAGTTACAATACATATCAAAAGCCATCAAACTTGCTTTTTACATTCCATCAACTAAGTCTCCTTATTTTCAGAAGCAAAAAATAAGAAAACTGTTTTTTAAACGTCGCAACTAAGAATTTATCAAAAAGTTCATTATTATTACCCCCAGTTTAGTTGCCTAAAATAGGTTACCCCTTTAATAAGATGACGTTTGCAGTCCATACTCAGTGACTTTTCAGTTTTCGCAAAATCGACAAAGATTATAAAAATCACTAATTTTATCCAAATAGCAAACACACGAAATTCCGGCTAGACAAAACGGTGTTTCATTAAAAGTAATTTTTTTTTTAAATATATTCATTTATTCAACACGTAATGTTATCAAAGAGAATGACTTTTCAAACGTAAATCGTTTGTTCAATGCTAATATAATCAGCATAAATGAAGTAGATTTTATAAAATTTTACAATTTTGGTTTTATATGGTTTGGTTATCATTTCTGTTTATAAAAGAACATACTTTCAACCACTAGTGCCGAAGAGTAAATATCAGGTTGTAATATTATATCAAAACACTAGCTTGATATGCTATTGAGTGAGGCGAGTGAGACTGAGTGTCTTATGAAACAAGTATTTTTATACAACTCCTGTTTTGTGCATTTTATCTAAAAAAAAATATCTTTATATGAACTGTTGAACATTTTCAAGTTGGTGACAATGTATGCCAAAAGTAACTTAGCATTATCAACTTTGTAGAGAAAAAAAGTAGTGTCGAAAAGAGGGCCAGTAAGACACTACTTGCGTATGATTGCAAAATATAAACAAGTATATAAGATTTACATATCACGATAAGTGACAAATCTAACCACTACTCGTAGCAAATGGACAAATTACAATTTATCTATCACTTTATTAACTTTTTATGCTATTTTACTGAAAAGTGGTTCTCAAACGTGTTTACACTGTATTTTTTCATCGACTGCATTTGGGGCTACACTGAAATTCACTATGTACTTTATATTTCGTACATGACAATTTAACTTTTAATGACATAATCTATATATTTTAAACACTAAGCCAGATTTTTCAGCAAGTTCATGAGAGTTGTACTGCACCAATTTACATGATTTTTTTTTGAAATGATCGTCTATGTATCGAGACCAATTTCATCTCTATTTTTTGTATTGTGTTATTGCATATTTTTCTGTAAAACCAGTTTTTCTTCAATAAATTTCCTGGATGACATGGTGAATGAGCCCCATATTATCATAATTCCACTGGAAACTCATCGCGCCATCTAACGGACAAGGCAGAACAGGGTCTGCCAGGCCATCTAGTAGTTATTTATGATTCTAGTGTGAGAAATTCATATTTAAGGCACGCATATAAAAGTTCATATGCGTACCTTAAAAGCAATTTTCACATAAATTTCATATAAGATATTTTGTACGAGCTTACGTGACACTTTACAGACCCATTTCAGTGTTGTTTTACACTAGTGCAAAAAGTAAAACACTATTCGCACTAGTCCCTTAGGGTAATATTTTTCACACTGAAATTGGTGTGAAACTGGTACTTTTATTATTCGCACATCCATATAAAGCTCTAAGTGAGCAACCACCAAACCAAATATCGTTGTATAAAATAAACTATGCAGCAGGCTATAGAGGAGGGAGGTGACCAAGGACAAACTAATTTGACCCATGTGGAATGATTTCCTACGACATGCGAAATTATTCGTTTTCAAGTTTTGCCTGATTTTGTGTTTTGGACGTTTTCATAGCCGAAGAAGTCGAAGAAATCATATTGTATAGAACTCTTGCAAAATGGATATTTTACATACGTAACGTGTCAGCCACCCCGGTTTTGCTTCGGACAACCTTCACGTTGCGTGCCTAAAACAGCTTCATTTCGCAACTCGCATCATAGATCGCTCTTACGTAAATTACAATCACCTCTGATAATGTTGAATAAAAAAATACGAGCTTCAACTATTCCGAAACCCCATCAAACGAATTAACATTCCGTGTGTTACAAAAAGACCACGTAATTGCGCAGCTCAAAAACCGTATTTTTGTTTCGTATCAAGCAATACTAAAACTGTTTTATCTTTATTTTATAAAGTTTAAAATATTAAAACGCATATATTTAGATATATGGCACTAAGTAAAAAAAAGTCAATTTTTACTTAACATAGAACGGAAGCTTTCACGGCTCTGGTCAATTAAGAAATCATGGTTCTTGGTATTAGACCGTGTCAAATTCATTCATGACCGTGTCAAGTTTATTCAGTGTCCAGACCTCATGGAGTAAAGATCCCTGAAGATGCCTCGAAGGCGAAACATCGGAAAGTGATTCCATTTTGACACGGTCTAATCCCAAGAACCATGATTTCTTAGTTTTTTCTTAAAACTTCCACTATTATTATATTAAAGAAAACAAACTCATGACATATTTTGCCGACACTGTATCTTCGTCGGACGATACAAATAAAATAAAGCAAGGAAACCTTGTTTTACCTGTTTACAATGGGTTTTTCATATTTACCTAAATATAAGAAGCGAATTGTGCAGGTCAGTTTTATCGTCAAGTAATAGACTTGTGTTTAAGTTTGTTTATTTCGAAAGATTCTAGTAAATTTAATTTTATGCCTTTCTTTTCTGTACGTAAATTAATTAATTAATTAAAATCATGATTGCAATTAATTAAAAGAGAAGCATTTTTAGGTCCGCCATCCCCCTTGACAAATCATGTATAATATTCATTTTTTATATTATATATTATACATTTATCCAATGTTTCTTATTCAATTAATTGCAATCATCATTTTAATAAAAAGTTTTACATACAGAAAAGAAAGGCATACAATTAAATGTACTAGAATCTTTAGAAATAAACAAACTTAAACACACAGTTCTATTACTTAACGATGAAACTGACCTGAACAATTCGCCTCTTATAAATATTTTATGTTAATATAGATTTAGGTAAATACGAAAACCAATTGAAAAACAGGTAAAAAAGGTTTTGTTCGTTTATTTTATTTTGATCCTATTTGTATCATCCGATGAAGCCGCATTTTTGGCGAAACATGTCATGAGTTTGTTTTCATCGGCCGAATAAATCCAACATATATTTTTCCTTATAATACAAGTCTAGGTAATATATCACCAACTCTTCTACCAAATATCCTAGTTTTAAAATGGTGTCATTGCATATTTTTTAATACCAAGCCGAGCATTTTAGTCCAGTAACTCTATACGGATTTGGGGTCGCTCTGCCAAAAGTTTTAGAATAGTGGACCAAATATTTTGTATCTTCTACATATAGGGGTCTTCAATGACTATATCAAATGTTTACCACAAGACTTGTACGCATGTTTGCAAAAAATTGATTCAAATATACCAAAAGCCATTTTTGGCGAATATCTCGAAAAAATACTGAAGACAGAGGAAAAAAGTTAAATGCAAAATTGAAGGTCAAGTTGTTGTCGGAATTCTGAGTTTTACACAAAAATCTTGTATAAGGAAAATTTGAGGTAAAAAGGTACTACAAATTTCTTCGTCCGATGCGTTTACTAATTTCTTCTGTTGGTGAGAGATTGAGAGGGGGGGAGTAAAAATCAACTATACTTTCCCATCTATTTTTCGAAAAAAATATGAACATAGCGAAAAAAATGCTTAGGATCTTTCTTGTAGAAAACATCATTTTGCATTGAACTTTCTTCATCTGTCTGCAATATTTTTCGAGATATTCGCCAAATCGGATTTTATTGCAAATTTGAAAAGAGTTGCCAAAAAAACTATTGGAAACTTCAAGTGAAAATTTGAGAATCGACTTGAGCAATTTTCCATTTTTTATTATAATATGCCAACAAGGATTTGCGAAGGTGATTCCAAAAATATAAGCGAAATAATTAATTAAAGTAAAAACAAACAAAATATTTTACATTTTAATCACATAAACATAAAAGAATTATTGCCAAACGAAATTCTGTTAAACATAATGCATAGTTATTTTTAAAGAAATGATAAAAAATACTTTAAACGTATATTAATTTTGACAATTTTTTCATTAAATAAACTTCTGTGGATTGTACGGCAATTGATATTTTCTATACTTTTATACATTTTCCCTCAACTTTGTAGTAATATTTAAAAAATCTTAAATTATTGGTTGTAAGTTATCATTTTCTCCCTAGCAAGTATCTATATAAAAGTAACTAGTAACAAAAATGTCATATTAAAGTAAAAGCAAGTAAACATAACGCCATCCATGTTAAACTTACTATCACTTACGGTCTTACTACGGTGGCCGTTGCTACATACTATTTATTCTTATCTATTAAGAATATTGTTAGTTTAACAACAAATTGTATTCTAGTGATAGACAAAATTGTTGAAGGTAACAAGAATTTTTATCAAATATTGTTACCCCTCTCACTTTTTTTACTTAACAAGTGAAATCGCATTACAACGTCGATACAGGAAGAAAATTTAAATTACGATTTTTAATAAATAGAGGTTAGCGATATTATAACTGATTCATATTTTTTGTTAATTCTCAATGCATTTGAGGAGGACGAAGGGTAAGTACACAGGCTCATAAAGTACACGTAGAAGAATATTGTCAACAATTAAAATCTTATGTTGATCATTCATGAATTTGCTAATCGCTGACGAAAATTCGAAAATACAATTTTCAATAACCACAAAGTAATATGATACCAATAATTAAAATTGTATTTTAGCTTAAATATAAAACAAGAGTCTCAGTTAATTCGTAATAAGATCAGCCAACTATGGTACATTTTGGGGCGCTGATAACGAGTCTTATGTAGTAACTCCTAATTTAAAAAATAAATAGTCGTTAAAATATCTACCGCTAAGGATTTTAAGGCCGATCTCAGAAAGTCCATTCTGAGAAAGAAGGTATATATAGCTGCGGTCTAATCTTACTCAGGGCTTTTTCTACTTTGCTTTTACTAATAGTCTCGTACCGACCAGAGTATGTTGATACATTTTTATAAGAGAAACGTTTTTTTGTACAAGTATTATTTCTATGCAAAAAATGGAAATATTAAATTGAATTTTTAATTTGTTTATTAGGAAGATTACTTCATTTACTAAACTTCATAATAAGGATGAAAACTTAAAAGTGAAGATATTGATTGAACTCAAAAAAATGATTAGCTTGAAATTAGACATATTAGTGCAAAAGAATCGATATAGCAATCTTGCTAAAAATGCTCGTTATTATTTTTTTAACAATTTGGTTACCGTAGACATTATAATACTGTGGTCACAATAGACAAATATTGATAGATCTGTCTTTATTTTTTTTTAATCTAAGAACATTAATAAATCAACAATGTGGTAGTATAGTACGGTCGTTAAGACGGCTATGAAGTTATGCCAAGTCGATTCAAGGCCGTAGAGCTTTAAGAGCGAGCCAGCGCAGCAGGTTTTTTCAGATTTCAAATTAAAATTCGGTAAAGTAAGACATACAAATCATAATTAACGAAGAAATAAACAGGTTTGTTAAAATCAGTTCGTTTTCATGGGTACGCAGAGCTCTACTCAATCATCAATAAGAAATGAACTGTTTCCGTAGTTAGTCACATTTTTTGATTCACTTACATTCGTGTGCCTACATGCGAAATACTCTTTTAATTAATTAAAAATATACAAAGTAATCTGTTTAAAATAACTAAGATGTTCATATTTTACTTTTCTTGATCAAATGATAAATTTTATATGTCTGAAAAGAGACCCGAAACCCTGTATAATGTATGATCCGGAACAGGGTTATACATTATGTTTTAACATACCACCCAGAGATTATTCAAACAGTTAGAAAAGCACTAAATACAGAATTTGAAGGATGTTTCCTCTAATACCTCTTTTTGATATATTGTCTCATACGGGAAAATAGTCCCGCAAGTAAATGTCAATATATCAGTCAATCACCCAGTAGAACTAGATTTTGGATTATCAGAATTTTCGTTAATCCGGGATAATCTCGATTCTAGCACATTTGGGTAACCATCATTTTTCTAGATTTAAATAAGCCTGTGAAATAAAAAATAATCGAAAAGAATTCAACAGGCGGGGAGACTACTAACCCAAGAAATTAAACAATGACAAATTAGACATTGAAAATAAACTAATAACTGAATATTGACTATATAAGATTTATTATGAAATTAAAAAAAAAATTCTTCATTGAAAGAACGTTTTATCCATAATATATTCATTTTACTTAGATTACATAATGTTTGAATTATGTATGAAATAATTTCATGCAAACAACTGATTTGTTTATTCAACGACATACAAACTTGTTATGAAGACCGCGTTTAACATAATAAAAACTTTTCGACAAAAATAGATAGCAACTATTAAAAGGAAATGTTCAGTATATATAAAAACTATTATCAATTAACTTAGGCAGAGGCTTATTACAGAGAGGGAGTTGGGGTTTAATTTGTCTTCCTCCCCATTAACATCGAAAAAATTCAATATGTTTATATTTATGAATAAAATAATAACTTTTTTAAGATATATTTTACAATATAACTGTTTGATTGATTTCTAGTCAAATTAAACAATATCAAAAATAAGGTCTAAACAGGGTTTTTTTCTGCTGCCCTCTAAAAAAACCCCTCCATGATAATCTTCACCGTACGTCACTGCATTTAGGTAACTATTATAAAATAGGAGTTCGTAAGAAAGAAATATATGGAAATCATAATGTATTTAAGTAGTTTGTGTTTAATGTAATTTTTTATTTATTAAAGGAAAAAGCACTAAAAAGTAAAAAATAATATGTTATTCCATCTTGAAAACTCGACTTTATGAAGTGGGCATCAAATTAATTCTTAATTGACTTAATCATAAAAAATGCATTTATATACTGAGTGTCTATATACCGGGTATAACAAATAAGTGGCTCAACGTTATAGCCTTTTTTTATTTGTCAGCATATCAGAATTAGATTTTATGGGTTAAATAGGACGTAGTCTTGAATATTACGAACATATCATGACCGCTATGCCACATCGTTTTAACTTTCTAAATTTCTGATACTAACTTTTTTAATTGAGATATCCTATGTTGTTTGTTTATGTTGTTTTATCATGACATTCAATCAAGAGACAAAACAGAATAATGGTGTATGATGAGTGTCCAGATATTGTTTGGACTTAAATGCGTATTATACATAAGGGAAAATATAATTTCACAGCACTTTACATTTTAAAATAAAAATTTTGTCTTGTTTATCAGAAGGACATAAATGACATATGGTTATACTAAGAATGTCACAAGGAATTAAAATATGCAAACAAATATAGGGTGTCCCAGAAACGAAAATTGATAGCAGGATATTGGAAATAAAAAAGATATGGCAACGCTATCCTAGTAAAAAAATGTAAAATTAAATCTTTTTTAACAAACCAAAATTACATAATAATATCTTGGCAAAGAGAAACAAGTTATTAATGTGAAGCACTTTTTTTTGACACCCGGTATACCACGAGTAATATTAGTTTGAAGCTCAGTCATTAAAGTCGGTTTTTTAAGATTAAATAAAATGTTATTTGATTGACTGATTAATGACATTTTTATTTCATACTTTTTAGTATATACTATTTATACAAAGTTTTATTGAAAATTTCAGCTTTAAAGCTTTCGAGTCCTAAACCTAGGTTAAAATTTTCGACGTTCTTAATAAATAAACAAGCTGCAGGTCCACGGTGTTTGAAATTTTGCCATGTTTATAAATAAACAGTAGTACACATTGTCAAAAATTAAAATGATTAGTAAAATTGAACTTCGTGTCACTGAAAACCACAAAAATCCAAAAAAACTGGCCAACGAACTGATATATATGTTCCTAGTAGCAGTTCTGCGGTGCCTTGCGTTGTTCCGATCCCGGACGATAATCAAAGTAAAGAATCGCCGCGTGCGGCTAGTACTTGGATGGGTGACCACCCGGAGAAGTAGTTGTAGAGCGATAATAGCGACTGTGGCAGTACTGCCGCGTTCTTTATAAAAGTGCCGTGAAGTGCAAATGCACCTTTAGGTACTTGGGACAACGTAGACGGAAAATCCAGCTCCTGTAGTTGAAGTAACTAATAAAGGTAACCACGGTTTAATGCAACGGTGCATTATTCTTAGGCCCCACACTTTCGTGGAACGTCCAAACATAAAAATCACGATTATTTTATAATACCATAATTTTATCTTTATCCCCCTTTCCCCCTATACACTTCATTCATTGACTCAAGATACGTTTGGTGACAAGAATAAGAATCAAGATTTATTAAGATTTAAAATAATCAAAATAACCTGAGAATATTAGATTCTCACTCCTAGAGAGATATGTACTTCAGGGTGTGGCGAATCACAATCAGATTTTAATGTATTTGTATTAAAGCAATTCAAATATATGGAGGACAGTCTTTGGTAGAAAAATATTCAAAATGACGTCATTCCGCCATGGTGTTTTTTTTTATTTACTTGCTAGGGAACCATCCGGAATTACCCTGAATAATTCCTGGAAATGTCTTTGAAATTGGTCAAATCGTCCCGAAGTCACCAGTGTACATACATAAAAAAGTACATAGGGTCGAAGTGATAACCTTCTCATTTTTTGAAGTCGTTTAAAAATGCAGATAGTTGATAAACTGAAATAATTATATTTTTTGATTTAGACATTTACAGTTATTTAGTGATTAAGTTGTATAGATAAACAAATAAATACAAAATATTTAAATGAAATATTTTTGTCGTTATTCTCTAATTATATCTTACATAAAAGCTGAGGTCTGTATTATTGCGAAGAAATCAAGAAAAATCCGCCAATTATCGAAGAAAACTCTAATATATACGAAATAACTTTTGAAACGGCTTAGCGCTTGAAAGCTAAAATCACGAAGAACACGTATCAGCAATTAGAGGTTATGCAACGCCACTGATCAGAAGATGCTTTGATGACCAAGTAATAACCCCATAAGATCATTAGATCAGTGAATTCTCGAAATTTTTCGAATCAGGTTAATTCGGAGGAATTAAACCCGAACGGTTTAATTCGGCAGAAGTCAGAACTTTAATTACTGTATAGATGCAACGAGAAGGTTACTGTATTTCTTAAATTACCAAACTAAAATTAGTTCGTGTTTATTTTGCAATGTCTTTAATAACAGCTTACTCGTGATTGGTAATAGGGCAAGGATATGGGGTGTTTTTTTTAAGTTAAAATGAATTAACAAGACATTATCTCTCAACATATATAAATATATGTGCTTTTGCTAATTATTTAACTCCGTTGTAGGGCTCTGTCAAAACGTTATTGTATGTGTATAACTAACGTCAGAAATTCCAAGTACTAAGAGTTGGTTTCACATGTGTGTAAGAATAGGTAAAAAACAATTAATTACTAAATCATAGTTCTTGGATTTAGGTCGTAACAAAGTGGAATTAATTTCCAATGGCATCTTCAGGAATCTTCACTGCAATCTAAAAAAATCTAGTTAAAATTATAGTTTATTTTTGAATTACTTAGAAATATTTTTTTATTTATGGAATTCAGAAGAGAAGAGTTTCTAGGTATATTTTCATATTAGATCAATCTAAAATGAATTGGTTGTAGGCAAGCCAGACTAAATACATCCCAGTAAATTAAACTATATTAAATTATTTGTTAACGGTTTTGTTGAATCAGGTAAAATAGAATATACCATCATTAAAATATCAACTAGTCCGAATAAAAGAAATAAAACTTTTAGTATTACTAATATCATCGTTTACAGCAAATCCTAGCTTCAGGCTAAAATGAAACGGTCAATGTAGTTTACAATAAAATCATTTTCCTGCTTACCATTGCATCTATCAAAAGTATTATGATACTGATTTTGTGAAGCGAATACAATTTAATAATTGGGCTTAGAATAAAATTCAGGAAAATTAAAAAATTCCAAAGCTTTCCGCGAAATTCATCGACACCATAAATAACGCATGGAATAATTATTGTACAGCATATTATTGGTTCGTCATTTTTTTAATAACCCTTTAAATAAAGATATGTATTTTTATTTAAAAAAAAAAACAACCTACCAAACTAGTTGTAACATGTACAGACAGTTGTAAAATATGTGATATATTAACAAGACGGTGCTGTTCTTCATTATTCTATACAAGTACGAAATTTTCTGGTGCATCCCTAGAAAGATGGATTGGCAGAAGTAAATCAAGAAAAATAAACCATCAGAATCGCTAGATTTAACGATAATGGAGTTTTTCTTATGAAGAGTTTTACAAAGACTTTGCCTGAAAATGCCCAGGCTAGAATTACCCCTGCGGTGCGTGTAAGTTTCAACATAAATTATAGAACATATTCCAAATAATATAAGCTGATTCTATTATTACAGAGTAATATATTTTGTTGTTTATTATAACTGTCAATCACAATCCAGTATACAATGTCGTGAATTTAAAAGTAGCAATTTTTGTTTATAAATGTAGGTTTACCCTGTATATAATAAATAAAATATTCAAAATGACAATTTTTTTTTGGCTTTGAGCAAAAATTCATTTAACCACGATTTATTATGCTATTTTATTAATAAAGTAATTGATCACATTTTGCATCAATTAAAGTTGTCGAACCAGCATTTAAGATTAACCTAATCTAAGAGATAGGTATACAGGGACACACACTTCTCGCCCTGTGGCCAACACAGGACGTTTTTATCACAAGACAAGACAATTAACAGGTAGGCCTAGATAGGTATAATGTACATACAAGGAAAAATCAGAGGAAACAAAGCTAACTAATGTACTAATTCTAAATATTCTAAATCCAAACTCTTACGCTGCATCTTTTTAAGTACTCCAAGAATATATTTTCTAATTTATTATGTTTGACTACAGCATGTCGGGTTAGCGCCAGGTCCGTTAATAAAACCGTCGTTAAACTTGTAACACAAAAGACCGTTTTGCTACATAAATTAAGGAATACAACTCACTGTATTTTTTTTGTTTTCGTTGGTAATTTTAGTGTTTAGGGCATATTTGAAGAAAATCGGGTAGTCTAGCAACAATAGATATAATTTTTTTCTGCATCATGTCAAAAACCTCATAATAGACCTCAGTATAGAAAATTTTCCGATTTATTTTATAAAAAAATTCTCCATCCACGCATTTTTTTGCTTTAATGTTGGGTATGTTAAGGTGTTTAATTTAAGGTAAGCTTCCTAACAAAACCAAGAAACGTCAAAAATCGAGATGTATTAAATCTTACCAGACCCACCGTTTTTTCTTTCAACTCGAACTAAAACAGGAAACTAAGCACATATTTATCTACTAAAATGTTTTCGTAATCTGATAAATAAATAATGGATATACAAAAATTTATTCTAGTCTAACCTTTTAATTAATGCTGAGTACGGGGCTTTTCTAAAGAAGGTGTTCCAAATTGAGAGGATTCTTATTCATATACACAAGCCGTCATTCGACCTATTCACGACTTTTTCTTACCGTAAAGATGAATATTTTCACTTCAGCGTAAACAAAAGTTTTCATTAAGCTCAAAATAAACAATCCTGTATACTGCCTGCGAGATAAAATCGTAAAGGAAAACACTAGACATAAAATCGCGCGAAACCAACTTAGTGGCAATCTCCGTTCCGTATACTAATAGCATATCAACTAATTCAATATTTCTGTTAATATTGGCCATTTTAAACAAACACCGAAATACCCCATCGTTCAAAACACAAACAACTACTGATCTTATAAAACGTTGTGCCTGAGTTTGGCGGTAAACAAAAAAAATAAAAAAATACTCTTTTCACAATTTGTACGCTGTGCTAGAATGACTAATTTCTAGACTTTTTGTTGGAATTTCAACTTATCTCTTTAGTAGATTTAGAAAAAGGTTGCACAGATATGTATTTGTTTTTTGATAATGACTATATTTCCGTTACAATCGTTATGGAGAAGAGCTGCCTTTGTATTTGGCTGAATTTTTGATATGACATAGTTGATGTCTTCTTCAGCATACCGCGTCATACTCTCCGTTTTTTGAGTTCTACAGGGTGTTAAAGTTTGTTATATTCATAACAAATTACTGTATTTAAGGCGTTACATTTTATTAATAGTATAGAATCTTATCTAAAACAACAATATACTCTATACTGGGTGAATGATAAGTACATAATAAAAAAAGTTATTCATATTGTGATTTTTGGTGTTAAATGAAAATTGATGTACCCAACTTACCAAATGGTATTTTAATCAAATAAAATTTAATATATTAACAGTACTGTTAATCGTAATACAGGGTGGCTCACAAGAGCAGACCACTCATAAGCTTTAGCCAGAAAAAAATTTCGAAAACCTAATTTATGTAGTTTTTTCCAGATTATCGGGTTATTACAAAAAAAAACAATTTAATGTAAATAAAAAGAAATTAGGGGAAAATAATTTTTTCATAATTTTTTATGAAATATTCTCATGCTAGGTTTTTATGTATTAGGTGAAATTAGAGACGACACCGAAAATGCAATTTTCGTGCAACTCTTAAGAAATTTTGGCGCAGACCGATAGAGCTCATTGTACTGATTTCAAGAGCCCTACGAGTCTGTGCAAAAATGTAGAAGGTTATACTTGAACATTTAGTTTTTCGGGTTAACCGTGAAGTGATATTTAAAAATTTGATACAATAAATATTTCACATAAATTCAACCGTCAAATTTCATTATAATATACAGGGTAAAAACAAATACGAAAATCAGTTTTTCCGCCATATTTTTTCTTATTTAACTTTCATTTTTTTTCCTGAACATTCAACAAACCTTCTTTATAGTCCGCAGAAATAAACGACGAACCAATAGAAAATATATTGAATAAATCTGTGTTATGATTATAATGATCCGCACGTGATGTCTTGTGTAAAATTGAGTGGCTCACTCTCGTGAGAAAGCCTGTATCTCTAAATGTAAACTGTAAACTTAAAAGTATTTGATTAATCATATAATTTCATTTTAAAATACAGAACAATTTATTGTATTACATTTTTTCGCAAACGATATAAATAATTAAGTGGCGACATTACAAGGATAAACACATAGAAATTCTGAATTATTGTACTACTTGGCTTTATTTTAACCACACGTTAATATTTGTAGCAACTTATATTTAGATATCGAAAGCACATGACTGGATATTCTTCATTCAGGTTCTGGAATTATTAGAATTTTTGCGGGATTACGTCGTATTTTGACTTAATTTATACTTTTAGGTTAGGTTAGGTTAGGTTAGGTAGTTAGTTTACTAAGTTAGTAGTAGCTTACTAAATCAGAAACTAGTGGCTAAGTACTCATTTGAGAACAGAAATATTAACTCTTACTTTTATTTTAAAACTCAGCAAGACTCAATGACACTATATTATAAAGTGAAAAAAAAATGCGATTTATTCTCTATAATATACAAAAATAAAGGTTTCTTACCTAGGATAGTATTTCGTAATTTTCTCGATATAGTAACTTTCTGTGATTATACGCGCTGAAGCTACAAGAGACAATTAGGTAAAATCTCAAACTTTGACATCATGTAGAACACAAACAGTGTATCTTCCATAAGAATCATCCGGGGTCCTTGAGACAACCGCCTACATGTATATCTGACAAAAGGTCTATCTCTCTGTCAACTAATTATACTCATAATAGTAGTATAGTAGTAATCCATGCTGAGGAAAACCTTAATCGGTTGGCAAAATGGTCGTCCCGAAAAATGCCTTCTTTTTTCCAGTTTTATATCACCCCTAAGCCCTGTCACCACTTTGTAATATAGATAATATTTACAATTTCACAACAGAAAAGATTATATATTATTAAGCAAAGACTACTTTACTAAACTAACTAATCATAAAACTGCACTCATGTGTTAACTAGTGATCCATAATAAGAAGAACCGTTAAAGATTATTTTAATGGTCATTCCAAAAAAATACTACACCTATATAATTTGTCTCCGCGAAGATTTTTCAACACTTTGTAATATAGACAGTATTTAAAGTACCATAAACAAAAGAATGGTTATTATTAATCAAAGAATACTTTAAATGTTTAAATACCTATCGTGCTACGTTTTGCTCAAAATATGATGTATAAAATAATTTCATCAATAACTGAATTGTTGTTTGATAGATTTGATCGCGTTAAAACTAGTATTGTTAGTTTTAATCCCCTTGTATTACCCAATGAAGTTCTCTGCGGAATATATAGGGTATTTTATAACTGATTGCTGATAATTCAGGATTTGATTCCGTGCCTAATTTTAAGAATAAAAGTTCAAATATCCTATGTCCAAGAATGCATTTTTTTAAGATGTTTTAAAGGTTTATTCTACGTTCTTACATATAATTTAATAAAAAATTGTATTTTGTTTTGTAGGATCTGTAAGAGAATATCATGGCTATTTGGAACAATCTGCAGTGTGATTTTTTTATTACAACCCATTTTAACGCGCGAAACTATATGTGAAGACACTTGGTAGCTTCGTGTAACTTTTTACTTTATAAGGATACTTTTTTGCATTTATTTAAGAGTCGTTTAGCAAAATACCCTTCGTTATATATTGGATTTCACTACAAAATTTTTAAATATGAATAAAATCTAAAATTCTAGACATTGGGTTTTTTTCGTTCCAATTTGCCATGAGCAAAATTGTGTCGAATATCAAGAAGTGAAAGATACAAAAACATTTCTAGACGGAGCGGGAAATTTGACGAAGCTACTAAGTTAGGTCAGTGTTATCACTAAAGCTCGGATTATATGCAAAATGCATATTTTCATATTTTAACAATTTTTACATAAAGCTTTCATTTGTTAGTCATTTAAAATATTTAAATTTTCCACTATAAAATATATGGGAGTTGAGTAAGCCCTCAGTAAAACCCATTCCAAAAGTTTTATTGCATTAGGTAGGCTGAAGCCTAAGATTTGTTTTCTTTTAATAACGTCGTTCACTACATAAAATATTGTATCTTTATATCAGTCACATTTAGCCGTTCACTTAGATGTAAACTATTTACCCTGAAAAGTGTATTATCGACGTAGGCATTTTAAAATGTCTGACAAAGTAGTATTGTGAATAAAACCGCATACGGAATTTACTCAATAAAATAAAAAAAAATATTAGAGGGGTTTTTTGCAAAACAGGTGAAAAAGCGGTAAGTGATTTAAATTGAGTTTTTCAAAATCAATAGCTCTGATTGTGAATGTAAAACGAAATATAGGTTTAGCTGCAGATATCATTGAAAGCCTTGTTGCCAAAGAAACTGACTGAAGTTTTAAATAAAAACAAAGGGTATAATACACTAGGTAAAGTATTGAATATATTGTCTGGTACTTTTTGTAATAATTTTGAAATGTCTCCTGACATTATGTCTTGCTTGAAGTACGCTCCCATAACATCAGTCGTTGTAGAATGTAGTGTTTCTATTTATAAAATAATATTAAGAGATATATCTTTTTAATAGATAATTTAGAAAAACATTTAATAGCTATGTTTAAAAAAGAAACTACAGATTGTTTTGCATGTCAATGATAATATTTTATAAGTACTAGAAAAAACACAATTGTTTGTGGTTTCCGTCAAATCCCTGAAAAATATAATATGTGTTAGTTCACAACCATCTGATACATCCATATAATCATGCAATGATCTGATAATGGAGAAAACCGAAACCAAAATACAAAATAAGTCTTTTTAACATACGAGGGTGTATCATATATAAACGGTACTCATTTTCTTAAAAATTCTCTAGGGATCCTAAACCTTGAGGGGTTGATGTGCAAGTAGTGTGTACCGTTAGACAAAGAAGAGAACTGACCGCAACTCTCTGGGGTCCCTTTAGTATACAAAAAACCATGAGTGAGAAAGAATTGAATGTCTCCGTAAAGAAGCGGATTAATATTAAGGTTTTGAACTCAACCGAAATTTTGCGGCGATTACAGGCACAGTTCGGAGATACCTACAAGGTGTTAGAAGTACTACATGTTAATCATATTAGAAAGGCTTATTCTGTGTCATTCTACATTTCTCATGTACTTGCTATCGGATTCGGGCAAAGTTTAATACCCTGTAGAACGAAAATTCCTCGAACGATTTTGTCGCAGTGAGTCATTTTTACTCAGATGGATGCAAACTTGAACATACCAAATTTTTGAGGAGTCCTTTAAAAAACTGAAAACACAAAAATCTTGGCCTTTCTGTATCTTAGAAAATATGCGTTTTTTTTTTTGGTATGTGTGAATATAAACTTTTGAAGTTAAAATTAGTCAAAGAATAACAACTTGAATTATCAACACTTAACTATGAAACACTCTGTAGGTAGCTTTATCATTTACTCTTAAGTAGTTTTCCCCCTTCGTGTATAATACAAATTAATATTTTAATTTAAACTGTGCCATGTTGTTATGCAATTATGCTCTCAAGAATTTATTTTCAGCAAGTTTAAATCAAACATGTAACTAAACACATTATGTAGCTAGAAGGAGATGAATAAGTCGGAATTAATTACTCTCATAAAAACTCAATAATTCTACTTATTAAGTCATATTCTGAGTTAATTAAGTAACTAACACTTCCTAGATTGTAATACTTGCTTATTCATCTTAAAGAAAATTAGATGAATATTTTAATTATTGGCTATTATTTCTAAGAATTTGAAATTTTTTATTCATACTAAAGCAATAACATAATCCAATAGTTTTAAAATTAAAATTAATTAAACTAGTGCAATACTGACTTAATTATGTGATTAGATACGTTCAATGACGTCTAAAATTTCATGTCATTGGATACGATAATAAAAACATTTTATTTCAGTCCAGGCATAAAGCCATTCTTACGTAAGGTGTTACTACGATTGGAAATTGGCTTAGTCATTTATATATGAGAGTAAGGACCTTTTTTTTAGTCAACAATGAAAATTACCTTTAACCCTCCGAAGCGGTAGGTAGAAATCGTATGTAAGCAGAGGAATTGTTGTCCGAGAAATCTTATGTGTCCTTACATGCAGGTGGGGGGTGAGAATCAAGAATGACCAAAATCGTAATTAATGAATAGCAACCTAGCGGGGTGAGATTTACCCCTGAAATTTTAAACTAGGTGAGGGTTTAAGTAAAATCCCATTTTAAAGGTAACAAAATTCTCTTCATATTTTTGTAAATATGGTTTAGTTTTTCGATAAAAGGCTTTTTTTGCTTTCAATTCTAACAGTACTATTAACAACCCCAATTATGGATCCATTCTCTATCTTACATGGTACATTTGCAGTAAGATTATTGTAAAAAGCGAAATGCTTTAGATGCATTTTTGCATTGCAAATCTGTAGCCTAAAATGTTTCTCGATGCATCGTTTACGTTTTGATGATATTCGAATTCCAAGTTATTTTCGCTGATCTGTAAATAAATAACGCGTTTTCTTATTTTCCATAAAAGTTTAACACCATTTGAACTTTATTATAAAACCGGCGAATGCGCTAATATTACAGTTTAGTTAATTAACGAACAAAATCCCGATAAACATGTTATTGAGCTAGTAAGCAACTTTCAGGAGACGAGATCGGTGAAAAAGTTGCAAATAGAATAGCAGAAATAAAATGATATAAGTTGCTGCTTTGGGCCATGTCAACACAGATCCTAACTTAAGTACCAGGAAGTTTCTAAACTGTTTCTAGCATAAGTCCAGCAGTCGAAGGATTTTAAAAGCCCATAAATTTGACCTTTTTTTCCAGGAAATCTAAGTAGAGAAATGTATTTACAACTATTACGGTCCAGGACTAACAGAAATTTTGGAACATAATGGCAGGTACAATGAGGGCTGAATTGATATTTCAACAAGATGGAGCCCCTCCAAACTGCTTCAGTAGTTCACAAATATCTGGACGAAACATTTCTTAGATGAATTGGGCGAAAAGTAGAGTGGCCTTCAAGATCACCTGTCTTAAACACATTAGATTTTTTTGTGCTATTTTGTGCATGTATATATTGAATTTATTAGTTTAGAAATATTTTTTTTTTCACTTGTTAAAAGTATGTATAAAACCAATATGTAAAGTAACAGAACAGAAGCTTTCACGGAACAGTGAACTGATCTCGTCAATTAAATATCCATGAAGATGTCTCATGAAATCGAAGGCGAAACGTTAGAATATGATTCCATGTTTGCGTGGTCTAATCCCAAGGACCGTGATTTCTTAATTCATTATATAAGGTGTCATAAGATTCAGACTATAGGTTTAGATTTGAAAAGAACAAGTCTAGAAACCTTGGAAACAGCAAAATGTTGGACATAGAAAAAATCCAAGTGAACGGAGGTAAAAAGGAAGAAAAACACCACTAGGGTTATAACAATAACATAACACATTTTTTATGTTTTTTTCTTTTGTCACAAAAAAAGTACTAACCTGTTACGAGGGAACTAATATATATATATATATATATATATATATATATATATATATATATATATATATATATATAGATTTATATAGATATATATTTAGGAATAGTAAAGTGTAACTATATATATATATATATATATATATATATATATATATAGATTTATATAGATATATATTACTATATATTTAGGAATAGTAAAGTGTAACCCAAACATTTTTATTGCACGCCATTTTGTTCCTTCCACCATATGGGAATCGTACCAATATTGTACCAGTTTCTACTTATGTCACACTTATTTTTTGGGCATGCTTTAAAATAAATTGATTTTTTTATACTGATTTTTTAAGACCGCCATTTTGTATGGCATTTTTGAATATCTCAATTAATCAATGTATCATATTCAATTTTGCTGCGAGATATTAAGTGAATCGAATAAGAAGATTTTTTATTTGGCCGCCATTTTGTTTCTTCGTCTTGAATTCGTACCATAATTTTACCAGTTAATCTCTATATTTCTATGTCCAAAATTTAAAATTTTTCTTACAAATAGTTTTTAGATTGATTTTTATTAAATAATTTATTAGGCCTCCAATTTGTTCTGCTGTCTTGGATTCATACCAAAATATTACAGGTTGATTCTTTGGTTTCTGTGCAAAATTAAAGATACATTTTTTAGTAATAATTTTACTAGGCTGCCATTTTGTTCCTTCATATTGGATTTTTACCAAAATAATATCAGGCCACCCCGCATAATCCTTGACTTTTTGTCAAACTTTGAAGTCAATCGGGTAAGTAGTTCCTAGGTACGCCGCGAACTGACGGACAGACACACAAATGGAATTGTGTATTTTTTGGCATCTAGGGATGGTAAAACGTAAATTTGGCCGCCATTTTTTTCCGCATTCTTGAATTCGTACCACAATTTTACTATTTCATCTCTATACCACAGATAACTCTTGCCCAAATTTGAAATCAATTTACAGTTGGTACCAGTTATCCCTACATCACATTTAATTTTTCTGCAAAATTTAAAGCCAATTGAATAAGATTTTTGAAAAAATTTTGGCCGTTATTTTGTTCCGCCATCTTGAATGGCCATACCAGTATATCTCTATACCACACTTATTGCTTGCACAAAATTTGACATTGATCTAATGAGTAGTTCTTTTAGGCCCATTTTTTAAATATTTTATTAGGGCGCCATTTTGTTTTGCTATCTTATATTCATATCAAAATGTTACCAGTTTATTCCTATGTAAAACTTCATTTTTGTGAAAATTTGATGCAAATTTAATAATTTGTTTTTTCTGTAATAATTTTTTTACATTTCACTAGGGCGCCATCTTGCTCCGGCATATTGGATTTTTACCAAATTATTACCAGGTCAACCCCATATGTCCCTTAATTTTTGCCTAAAATTTAAAGTCAAACTGATTAGCTATGTCGCGAACTAACAGACATATAAACGGACCGACGGAATTGATCAAACTTATTCTTGGCACTTAGGGAAGCTAAAACGGGAAGATATGTAAAACCTGAGAAGTGATTTTTTAACGATTATAAATACTCTATTTGGTCGCCATTTTAATCCGCCATCTTGACTTAGTACCACAATTTTACTAGTTCATCTCTATACCACAGTTAGTTATAGAATACAATTTGAAATCAATTCGTTAATTAGCTTTCTCAGGCTGAATTTTTAAATATTTTATTAAGCCGCCATTTTGATCCGCCATCTTGGATTCGTACCAAAATTTTACCAGTTAATTCCTGCATAATACTTGATTTTTGCGCAAAACTTGAGATAAACTGGATAAGCAGTTTTTTAGTAATATTTTTTAACATTTCTCTAGGACGCCATTTTGTTTTGCTATATTGGATTTTTACCAAAATGCTACCAGGTTGTCCCCATATGTCGCTTAATTTTTGACAAAAATTTGAAGTCAATCGGGTAAGCAATTTTTTAGCTATGCCGCGAAAAGACAGACCGACAGACAGACAGACCGACGCCGACGGAATTGAGAAAATATGTTTTTCGACATATGAAACGTGAAGATCTGAAAAAATCTCGTAGGGTGATTTTTTCACGACTACAATACTTTCCTTTAACAAGCCAAGTAAAAAGCTTAAAATAATAAATCTAAGGAACCCTAGAGCAGCGTTGCACAATAGTTGTAACTATTTAATACCATCAAGATAATTTTAATACAATTTTATTTTAGATAGTAAACTGTACTTCACTTTTTTGTGAAAAGTGCTTTGGTAGTATTATCAAAAACATTTTATGGTTTCTCTTATTATATCAAATCAGCGAAAATTAGAAATGGCTCATATATTCACAGTTTTTCACAGCACTGTTTGAAGCATGAAATGTATCGGTTTTAAATCATAAATTTGCATCCTAAACGAATTTAGTTGATATATGGTTTTCAAACGTGAAATTTCAATTTATTAAAAAGGAGCGTAACTTACAACGTATCCTTGATCAATATCAGCTCGGTGTAATTAAAGATGATGTTAAGTACTATCCATTTTTAAGTAAACCAGAGAATTTCAATATTTTGTTATTTAAGTACTACGGAACTTCCCTCGTTATGAATCTTTCCTTTTATGAGGAATAGTGAAGTGTGATCCAGTTTAGTTCAGTACATAGTCATTTAGTAACACATATATACTGTCTTTTTAAACGTCTAATTGGACGCCATTTTGTTCTATCATATTAGATTTCTACCCATATTATACCACTTGCAACCTATGCCACACTTGATTTTTGAGTATAATTGAAAATAAATTTAATAAGTGGTTTTTTCAGGCTGATTTTTTAAATATTTTATTAGGTCGCCATTTTGTTTTGCTATCTTGGATGTATACTAAAATCTTACCAATTCATTCCTGCATTTGTGCAGAATTTGAGGTAAATTGAACAATTAGTTTTTTTTAATAATAATTTTTGTAACGTTTCACTAGGCTGCCATCTTGTTCCGACATGGGATTTTTACTAAAATATTATCATTTGAAGCCAATCTGGTAGGTAGTCTCAAGCTATGCCGCGAACTGACACACAGACAAACAGACGGTATTGATTAAACATATTTTTTGGCATCTAGGGACGCTAAAACGTGACGATATGTAAAACTTGAGAAGGTAATTTTTTTACGATTTTACTAGTTCTTTTCTATACATCAGTTATGACACATAAAATCCGTCCACTATGTAGTTTTTCAGACTGAATTTTTAATAATTTTATTAAGCCGCCATTTTGTTCCGCCATCTTGGATGCGTACCAACATTTTTCTATTTCTTTTCTACATAGTAATTCATTTTTGTGCAAAAAAATTGAGACAATCGTGTAAGCAGTTTTTTAGTAATAATTTTTTTAACATTTAATTTTGGACTAAAAATTGAAGTCAATCTGGTAAGTAGTTTTTAAGCTATGCCGCGAACTGACAGACAAAACCGTAGACAGACCGACGCAATTAATTAAACATATTTTTTGGCATCTAGGAATGCTAAAACGTGAATTTATGTAAAACCTAAGAGGATGATTTTTTACGAATACAAATATTTTATTTGACGGCCATTTTGCTCCGCCAACTTGAATTAATACCCCAATTACACTAGTTCATTTCTATAGCACAATTAGTTCCGTCATACAATTTGACATCAATCAATTAAGTAGTTTGTCGGGCTGAATTTTTAATAATTATATTAAACCGCCATTTTGTTTCTCCATTTTACATAATACTTTTCATGCAAAATTTGAGATATATTCGTTAAGTAGTTTTTTTAGTAATATTTTTTTAACATTTCACTAGGCCGCCTTTTTGTTTTGTGATATTGGATTTTTACCAAAATATTACCAGATCATACCCATATGACCCTTAATTTTTGACAAATATTTGGAGCCAATCGGATAAATAATTTTTTAGCTATGACGCGAACACATAGACAGACAAACACACAGACAGACAGAATTGAGAAAACATGTTTTTCGATATCTTGGGACCCTGAAACGTAAAGTTTTGAGAAAATCTCAGAGGGTGATTTTTTCACGATTACAACACTTCCCGTTTACGCGGGAAGTCAAGAACAAAGTTCAAAAAATAGAATTGTTTATTTCTTGGAGCTGGCGTCTACTTGATCAATTTTTTTTAATACATTAGTTGGAAAATTTTGGATAAAAATATGTTGAGAACACATATACTGTGTGTTACTGAAAATGCAACATATTGATTTTCCTGGTTCTATACATTCTATATAAACATGATATGATATTGATAAAGGTACCTTCCTTAAAAATGGGAAAATCAAAGTAATTAAAAAATTTTAATGTTAATAAAGTATAAGACTACAGGTGTGTTGCAACTAAAATATCACATTATAACTGGTAATTCTTATAACATAAAACAGAAGTTTTAGTATTAGTCTCGTATGTAAATGGAAAAACTTTTTTCAAAAAAAAATTAATACCCTGGAGGCCTAACTAGTCATAGTATTGTATTCGAATTGCAACACCCTTATATTTCCCTTATTTGTTACAAAAAATTCTGTTTTTTTTAACCACTATGATTTCAACCTTTTTAAGGAAAATACATTGATCTATAGCACATTATTATCCTTAACGGGAAAATCAAGGTATATTTTCAATGACACATAGAATATTTGGATTTTTACAATATGCAAAAATAATATTAACTCTAGGTAAACTAAATTTTAACTCACATCTATCAGACTAACGAAAAATATTTTTGTTTCCTTATTTTAGCTTTATAGTTGTAGTCGTTTACTTTTTTTAATGATGTGACTCATGCAGCCGTGTTTCCAGTATGTTACGCTAAATTTAGACAGAAAAAAATAGAGCAAATTGTCGTACAGAGGAAATTCGTTGGAGTAACTTAAAAAAATAAAAAAAAAGTTTCCACAAAGTTAGAAACGTGTTTGCGGACTTCAACCTTTATAAGCAAGATAAAACAATTTACTTTTAGTTACACGAAAAGCAAATCAGAATCACCAACATACTGAACAAGCATACGCAAGAAAATAAGTTATGTGATTTCTAAAGAACATCCAAGTAGCTTCCCGTAATTTTTCGATGTCAATGATCACCATAGGCCATCTATAATAAAGCTGCTAACTCAAAAGAATAACACCCAAAGAAGTATACTACTACACATTTTATGAAATTAAAAAATTATCTGCTTATCGATAACTTTAATAAATTAAACTGTTGTGGTTCAATAATTTAGCATTTCGTGATGCATAATATATGAAATAAAATTATGCATTTTTAATCTAAATTATTTTTTCGTTTGATTAACGTCATAAAAATTCAAAAATACGCAACAGTACAAATAATAACTAAATAATTCTATCAAGGTCGGACTCTATTATACAAAACATGGTTTAAACACTAGCATCTTGGATTGCATGTCAAAAATTAAAGCGCATTAGGAAATTTGTGTGAACATTAACAGAACTTGAGCAATTTTTTAAACAATTTATGTACACACAAAGCACGAGTTAAAAAGATGTTGATTCATTTACATTCGACACTGTAAAACAGTAGACACAATTTAATCACTGCTAGTTTTTTTGTCCGCTTGTATGAAGAGTTGTTGCGTAAAGGAAGATCCATTTGAGGCTTTTCAAATTTCCTTCTTATTATTCGTATTTATTGTTAACTTACAAATCTATCTACGTAAACCATATCTGTTAAATGTGATAAACTAAATAACTGTATTTTAAAGTATTTTTAATACGGTTTTATTATCCTTGGGATTTTTAAAAATATGTTTTACTTGGCAGTTTACTTACAAGGTTTCCAGAAGTATATTATTATGTAGTATTTAATAATTGCCAAAGTTTAAAGTAAAGGGTGTCCCTTTTTGGGTACTTTTGCTGGGTATCTCCGTTATTTTTCTACATAGAAAGTTGAGGTTTTCGCGACAGTTTGCTACTTTTTAGTAGAGCTGAAGACGCCGTTAACACAATTTTCATAGTCCTTTTAGTTTTTAAGATACAGGGCTAAATTGAAAATGTTGCATTTTCAGACACCCCTCGTATCTCAACTATCAGATAACTTATCGAAAATGTGAAAACTGTTTCTTATATAACTTTTCCCGTAGAACTCAATTCTGCAATTCGGAATTAGTATACAGGGTCAGGTCAAGAAGTTATCGGACGCTACTTTATTTTTTTAAATGGAAACCCTGTATATTTATAGACTAAAAAATGTGTCTTTTTTTACAGTTTCAAAAATATATAATAGTAGGTTATAGCTATTGTTTATGACAACAAACAAAAATAAATGTCAAATATTTGGTATATAGGTTTTTGGATCGACTTTTGGTTTATAAAGCAATTTTTAAACGTTCTTTTGGTATTTTTATTTGATTTATATTTATCAATTTCTGTATGTATGTTTTATACAGAGTAATGGTATGTTTTATATAGAGTAATGGTATATTTTATACGGAGTAATGAAAATTCTGAAGAAGCCTCGGAATTATATTTCTAAAGGTAAGTAAGCTATTATGGCTATGAAAATCTATATTATCATTATCATATCAAGTTTTTGCTTCTTAGATATCCAGAAAGAAGGCAACCGTTTTTTGAGATATTTGCTCGTTTAAAAGCGAATTTAGTTGAGCACGGATAATTTGTTCACCCGCGTCTTAAACATACAACAAAGAGACCAAGGAAAGAAAAGAGATAGATGTTTTAGGATATATAGAAGCAAGACTTTCGTCCTCATGTAGAAAAATTGAGAAGGGAATTAGTGTGCCAAAAACTGACGGTCAGAGGATCTTGAAGAAATGTAAGTATCATCCATACAAATTTAATATAGTGCAACACTTGATATCCTGGCGATGCCGAGCAAGAGGCACTGTTTTGCTAGTGATATCTACAACAAATCGATGCTAACAATTTATTTGGCAGACTTGTTATGTGGCCAGACGGATGCTTTTTTTCAAGTGCGGGCATTTTTCACGTCACAATATCAGGAACTGGCAATGAAAATCAGCATTTAATGTTTGAATGGGCACAACAAGGACGCTTTGGAGTTGGGGTGTCATGTTTTATTTGGGGCAGACATATAGTTTAGAAGATTTTTGAAGAAATCCTTGAGGAAGTTATTCCAGAACTGCTCGAAAATATTCCATTAGCAAAATATAATGCTGTTTACCTACAGCAAAATGGTGCCCCAAGTCACAACTCTAGGCTCTTAAGGGAATTTCTTTTATGGGGCTATATACAAAATGAAGTATGTAAAACACGATATGACGGCATAGCAGAACTTCGAGAGGCAATTTATTTAGCCTTTCGAAATCTGCGAATGAGACCAATGGTTCTTTTTAACGCTATTCAGAGAGTTACAAAAATGTGCCAATTTTGCATTAGAAAAAATGTTGGCCAATTTAAACATCACATTTAAAAATTTGTTTTTTTTAGTACTGTTATTTTTTGTGTTTGTTATATTGTTACTTCATGCTATAAAACTGTTGTTACAAACTTATACTATTATTAAAAAACTCTATAGGTATCTTTATATAAGAAGATATTTATATGCAAGGTATCCAATTCTTCGTTAGCAATATGTAACTTTCAATTGTTTATTATTGTTATTCATGGCCTACTATTAAATTATGCATTTAATTACAGAAAATTGACATTTATTTGCGTGTTTCTGAGAAAAAGTGCTAACTATTATATATTTTTGAAAAGGTAAAAAAAGACAAATTTTACTCTATAAATATACAGGACGTTCCATTTAAAAAAATAAAGCAGAGTCCGATAGCTTTTTGACCTGACCTTGTAACTAATTCCGAAGGCGGAATTGAGTTCTACGAGAAAAGTTATATAAGAAATATTTTTACATTTTCGATAAGTTATCTGACAGCTGAGATAAGCCTGAAAATGCAATATTTTCAATTTAGCCCTGTATATTAAAACCTAAAAGGCTATGATAATTTTGTTAACGGCATCTTTAGTTTTACGAAAAAGTAGCACACAGTCGCCAAAACTAATTGTAGTAAATTTATTTTTCTTTAAATAACTTTTTATATATAACAGCAAATATTAATTTTCCAAAACTATGTCGTTAGGCATTTAAGTTTTTAAATTTTTGCTAGGTTTAAATGTAATTTTAAAAGTCTAACTACCTATATATTTTATTATCTGATGACATTAAAACAACTAGCTTAAGTGCATAATGCATTTTAATAAATTTAACACGCCCATACCATGGTAAGGATTTTGACTTTGTTTCATAGTTAATAAACTTCACTCAATCGAATTACTTCACAAATTGTATTCGAAAATTGGAATCTCCAGATTGAAATCTATCTAACCTATGCATAGTTTTTTGTCTAATAAAACTTGAATTTTATAATTTTTATTTTTTATGTTTTCCTTAATATCGCATTTATCTGGCTCTTCAAAAGTTATTCTTTTAAATTGTTTTTTTTGTCAGTATTTTTATCGAGAAAAAATACCTTATCTTATAATTTTTAAAATTTTGGTTTTAATAGAAACTATAAATCTCAATGACCCGCATCAGTTCATAATTTTTCAGTATTTCGCTGTCACATTTTAGCAATTTAGCAAATTATTTCAAATATTGTGACAAAAACTTTACAAACATAGCCATCAATCATTTACGATCAGTTATAACTTTTAGGCTAAAAACAATTAGTATATTTTTAAACCAATTTGAGAGATTTTATCTATAAATAAAACTAAAAAAAAAACTAAAATTGTATGCTTGAGATAAAAAGTAAACGTGTCCTGTCCCGCATCATTCAGTTTAACCTTCAAGCATTAAATATTGACGTTTCTAGCCGCAATCCTAAAAATAAACTCAAAATAATAATAAATATTGCGTTAATTATTCTCGTTTATCAACAGCAGAAAACAAGATTTAGACTTCGCATAGTTTTCTAATGGCTTTAATAATTATGCATTGCCATGCTTATAACAAAATAAAATTAAACTGTTGCTCATGCTAAAGTTTACAATACGGTTTTATTGATCTGAAGCTATACAGAGAATAATTCAAATATGGGATTAAAAACTTAGTAGAAGCCTATGATTATGCTATAATGACGTGTATTTTACATAATCTTATAGATCCGGGATCAATTTATGATTTGCATGGCGAACAGAACAGGAGTTAATGAACTTCGCATTCGCCAAAACTAATTGTAGTAAATTTATTTTTCTTTAAATAACTTTTTATATATAACAGCAAATATTAATGTTCCAAAACTATGTCGTTAGGCATTTAAGTTTTTAAATTTTTGCTAGGTTTAAATGTAATTTTAAAAGTCTAACTACCTATATATTTTATTATCTGATGACATTAAAACAACTAGCTTAAGTGCATAATGCATTTTAATAAATTTAACACGCCCATACCATGGTAAGGATTTTGACTTTGTTTCATAGTTAATAAACTTCCCTCAATCGAATTACTTCACAAATTGTATTCGAAAATTGGAATCTCCAGATTGAAATCTATCTAACCTATGCATAGTTTTTTGTCTAATAAAACTTGAATTTTTTAATTTTTATTTTTTATGTTTTCCTTAATATCGCATTTATCTGGCTCTTCAAAAGTTATTCTTTTAAATTGTTTTTTTTGTCAGTATTTTTATCGAGAAAAAATACCTTATCTTATAATTTTTAAAATTTTGGTTTTAATAGAAACTATAAATCTCAATGACCCGCATCAGTTCATAATTTTTCAGTATTTCGCTGTCACATTTTAGCAATTTAGCAAATTATTTCAAATATTGTGACAAAAACTTTACAAACATAGCCATCAATCATTTACGATCAGTTATAACTTTTAGGGTAAAAACAATTAGTATATTTTTAAACCAATTTGAGAGATTTTATCTATAAATAAAACTAAAAAAAAAACTAAAATTGTATGCTTGAGATAAAAAGTAAACGTGTCCTGTCCCGCATCATTCAGTTTAACCTTCAAGCATTAAATATTGACGTTTCTAGCCGCAATCCTAAAAATAAACTCAAAATAATAATAAATATTGCGTTAATTATTCTCGTTTATCAACAGCAGAAAACAAGATTTAGACTTCGCATAGTTTTCTAATGGCTTTAATAATTATGCATTGCCATGCTTATAACAAAAAAATTAAACTGTTGCTCATGCTAAAGTTTACAATACGGTTTTATTGATCTGAAGCTATACAGAGAATAATTCAAATATGGGATTAAAAACTTAGTAGAAGCCTATGATTATGCTATAATGACGTGTATTTTACATAATCTTATAGATCCGGGATCAATTTATGATTTGCATGGCGAACAGAACAGGAGTTAATGAACTTCGCATTCGCCAAAACTAATTGTAGTAAATTTATTTTTCTTTAAATAACTTTTTATATATAACAGCAAATATTAATGTTCCAAAACTATGTCGTTAGGCATTTAAGTTTTTAAATTTTTGCTAGGTTTAAATGTAATTTTAAAAGTCTAACTACCTATATATTTTATTATCTGATGACATTAAAACAACTAGCTTAAGTGCATAATGCATTTTAATAAATTTAACACGCCCATACCATGGTAAGGATTTTGACTTTGTTTCATAGTTAATAAACTTCACTCAATCGAATTACTTCACAAATTGTATTCGAAAATTGGAATCTCCAGATTGAAATCTATCTAACCTATGCATAGTTTTTTGTCTAATAAAACTTGAATTTTTTAATTTTTATTTTTTATGTTTTCCTTAATATCGCATTTATCTGGCTCTTCAAAAGTTATTCTTTTAAATTGTTTTTTTTGTCAGTATTTTTATCGAGAAAAAATACCTTATCTTATAATTTTTAAAATTTTGGTTTTAATAGAAACTATAAATCTCAATGACCCGCATCAGTTCATAATTTTTCAGTATTTCGCTGTCACATTTTAGCAATTTAGCAAATTATTTCAAATATTGTGACAAAAACTTTACAAACATAGCCATCAATCATTTACGATCAGTTATAACTTTTAGGGTAAAAACAATTAGTATATTTTTAAACCAATTTGAGAGATTTTATCTATAAATAAAACTAAAAAAAAAACTAAAATTGTATGCTTGAGATAAAAAGTAAACGTGTCCTGTCCCGCATAATTCAGTTTAACCTTCAAGCATTAAATATTGACGTTTCTAGCCGCAATCCTAAAAATAAACTCAAAATAATAATAAATATTGCGTTAATTATTCTCGTTTATCAACAGCAGAAAACAAGATTTAGACTTCGCATAGTTTTCTAATGGCTTTAATAATTATGCATTGCCATACTTATAACAAAATAAAATTAAACTGTTGCTCATGCTAAAGTTTACAATACGGTTTTATTGATCTGAAGCTATACAGAGAATAATTCAAATATGGGATTAAAAACTTAGTAGAAGCCTATGATTATGCTATAATGACGTGTATTTTACATAATCTTATAGATCCGGGATCAATTTATGATTTGCATGGCGAACAGAACAGGAGTTAATGAACTTCGCATTTGATCATATTCCGAGCCGTGTCAGTAAATAAGCGAAATATCAAATAAAGTTCGTGGCAGTGATGAGCAGAGAATTTTATTTTGCGAATTAATTTTACAATTTTGTTTTATAACAATGACAAGGTTTGAATTATTACTTAAAGGTGGTTAATCAAGTTTACATATATTGGACATCAAATCAGAAATACCGGGGACATACAAACTAATGAGAAGAAAAACCTTAGATTAGGCTGCACAGCGTACGGAAGCCTAATAGATAATTTTAAATCCAAAATACCAACAAACCTGAAATGGAAAGAGGTCAATGTGACAAAGAAAAATTGTATGGCATATCATAAGTTCTTCTCTGCAAAGGATGATACAAAATGAAGAAGGAGAAACAAAGTAGGCGATGCCCACCTGATCGAATGTATTGCAAGAGCTAAATGCAAACGGACGGATCGTGTTGCAAGATCGAGTGATGGAAGGTAGTCAAAAAAGTTAATAGAATAAAGACTGAGAGTTGGTAAGTGCAGTAGTGAAAAACTACCCACTTGATGATCAGACAACATTAAGGAAATTACAAGAAATTGGATTGCTACTGCTCATGATGGGCTAGAATGGAAACGCCTAGAGGAAACCTATACCCAGCAGTGGATATATAGGGATATATAATCAAATGTACGTTTTGTTTATTACAGTTCCTGAATGAGTAAATATAAAATAGAACGGATGAATGAAAAAACGACCGTTAGATTTGCCACTTTAATTAAATGCACGTTTATTCACAGAAGTTATACTTCGAAGCATCATTGCAACTAGAATCCAGTGAGTTGTTTTATTTCCAAGGCCAATAATATCTTTTTGAAAAAGCTCTGCATGAACTACATATATATATATATATATATATATATATATATATATATATATATAAAACGTCGTACGATAAGCACTTGGATAAGAGATAACAGTGGAAAACTCTATGAAACCAAAAACCCCGTGAACCTATTCTGCAGCGTTCATTAGTTTGTTGTGCAGTCGAAAACCATACAGTGAATAGAAATTCCAAATTGTGGTGATCTAATGGTACATCTATTAAATTATTTTGTACCAAACTTATTTTTTTTGCCCACGAAACGATTTATTATGGATATTTGTAATATAACTTCAAACTCTGCTTTATTTCCGATCCATAAATATTTATTCTTTATTTTTTGTTTTATATTATTTATGACGATATACATATATTTACGGCCTAGTCTAGTATGTTCAACTGTAGAAATTATTAGTTGTGGATACCTTCATTTTAGGATTTATTAATCTTACACCTGCAGAATACCTCCAGAATATGCATAGTAGTTTAAGACCAGTGGTCATTTCCGCATTTAATATATATTATAGACTATGTCAGTTAGATGTAAATATCAATTTTAACAAAACATATCAGCAGTTTGCAAATGAAATAACACATCGCAAGTGTAACCATCTACAAATAACATTAGTATTATATCCGAGGGCAAGATAAAATAAAATACATATCTATTTACTCGATAACTGCAGAGTGTTGTGTAGCACGTTCTGGCAGAACGTATGGAGCGTTTCTTGTTTCGGTTTTATCCCATTAGCAACATAAGTGAGACAGGATAGCAAATCTTTAAAAATCACTTATATCGAATAACTTTTAAACCTTTAATTTTCTATTGTTTTTAGAGATAAGTGATAATACGCTCTCCCACTATGAATATTTTGAACTAATGTCACTGGGACTCCCAGCTTTTTGGTGGTATATTAACAAAATCCTTGACGTTACAAGTCAACCTGGTGGTCGATTTTTTGAATGTATCATTATGTTCATAATTTACATTTAATATCCAAATATATATATATATATATATATATATATATATATATATATATATATATATATATATATATATATATATATATATATATATATATATATATATATATATATATATATATATATATGGGAGTCATATTTTTATTTTTTTATTTTTAATTCACATCCAAGTGGATTTCAGCAGCTACCATTTGCAAAAAAAAAGTTGCCAAGAGTCACTGCAGATACCAAATGGGATATGTTTTATGTTTTTTCTAAAACCGGAGAAAGATAAACTAGTGTTTATGTAACTTGAAAATTATCACATCCTGTATCCGAAACAGAAACGCTGTCAGACATATGTCCTAGTATCTATAACAAGCTGGGCATTGATTTGTATCTTGAATATAATTTATAGACAATTTCATGTAATAAAATGGCTAATTTTTAGAACGTATATAACATTTCATATTTGCAATACCTAGAGCGGATTCGAGAGCCGATTATTACATCTAATCTTTATTAATAAAGATAGTATCGATCCATTGTTAAATTCCAATATATTTTTTGTTTCTTTACCTGCAATGGTAACAATAAGGTGACATTTAAACAATTAATTTGTTTATCTTACAAGCCTTAAGCAATTAGAAACAGGTCACGATTTTATAATTATACTTTGTGAAGATTATTTTTCCTGTATAGTATAAAAAAATTACTCTGTTGTTTATAACCTAATATGAGTAAATGCGTATAAATTTCCTTAAACCTGAATAATTACGTCCTTTAGTCGTAAGTAGTAATAGGTAGTAATAGGTAGTTGGTCGATATTTGACAATTACTGTTATTTCAATATTTTTAAGTTTTTAATTTATTTATTATTAATGTTATTTATTTTTCATAACACTATTTACGTTTACACCGTCATTTTGTTTGGCCAAGATTCTCACTAAAATTTACTAATCATCCCTGTTTAACATTTGATTTTTGTGCAAGATTTCAAGTCAATTGGATAAGTAGTCTTTTGGTACTGAATTTTTAAACATTTCATTAGGCTACCTTTTCGCTCCTCCATTATGGGTTTACACAACAGTTTGTCCCTGTATGATTATTTATTCTTCTGCAAATTTTGAAGTGTATTCGATAAGTAGTCTCTTAATAATGATTTTTTCAACATTTTGTGAATCCGCCATATTCGATTTTTACCAAAATTTCAAGTCAATCGGATAAGTAGTTTTTAAGCTGTGCCGCGTACAGATAGAATGACAGACCGAAAGACTAACGGCAATAGCAGAACAAGTTTTTTAGGTTTCCTTAATTGGTGACTATCGGTGGGAAAGTAACAAACTCAGTGCCTTAAATATTGCCACAAAAAATATCCATTGGTGTAAGTACCGGTGGACGTGGAGGTTAGAGGATGTCAAGCAAACTTAGGCATAACCTTCCATAGAAACATTGTTGACTGTCGTCATCTAAACCTTTGAAGTTTGAAAAATTTCTCCGTCTTATTAAAAAGACTACCAATAACAAATCCGCATATATTTTTTTATCAAGCACATTAAGCAGAAACCATGAAAGTGAATTAAGGTATGTCAGTACTCTAATCTACAAATGTATGCTTAAAATAGTAAAAAGCACATTTAGCATAAAATGAGGATTAATAATAAATGATGGAATGTAGAAAAAGTAAGAAAATTTTAATAATACTTTTTAATTAAGAAATCATGGTTCTTCGGATTAGACCGTGTCAACATGGAATCACTTTCCGATGTTTCGCCTTCGACTGCACGAGGCATCTTCAGGGATCTTCACTTGACGAGATCGGAACACTGAATGTTCCAAGAACCATAATTTCTTAATTGACCACAGCCGTGAAAGCTTTCGTTCTATAATACTTTTTAATCTTTTCGACTAACATAAAAAGGGCAACTAGAATTCCTTTCGTAATGCAAAAACTTAAGGCGTTTTGGTGTTAATTAAATGACATAAACATTCTCTCACTCTACTAATATCGGTATGATTTTAAAATGTTTATTTAGAAAATATTTTCATTAAACTTAATAGTCTAACATGCGTGCACGAGCACACACATATATTCGTATCTTACATCTCGACTGATTTTATTTTTATAAGAAATTATACTTTTACTTTCACTAAATTACATGTACCCAGGCAACTAAGATGTTATTCATGAACTATGTTTTTAAGTGTTACTTTTTACGAATATTATATCATCAAATGATCTAGTTTTTATGCTGATAAGAAAAATTGGTCTATTCTATAAATATTTCCGTTTGTGACATTATGTGCAATAATGTGTTGAGAAAAAGTTTTCTATTGAATTTGTACTAATGAATCAAGTCTGCTTGAGTTGCCATGGATACTGGATACGCTAAACAAGTACAGTTTTGTTTTCAATAAAATCGTAATTTTCCACTTTTGTTGATAAGAAAATGTGGTACGGACTAGGAATGGGTATTTTATCGATATATTGATAGATATTATAAGGGTTATATATTTACGGGGAGGCTTTTTTTTGCATTTCGGTTTATTTTGTAGTGCGTTACCCTCTCGATATCGGAATTTACAAGTATTAAAACTAATAAAGTTTTAACATAACAACATAATATCGATAGAATAAATTATCGATAGGTAGCAATAAATAACCATAACTTAAATGTATCGAGTAGTTGAATAGTTTTTACTTATTACCTACCTATAGGTAAAATCTATTATCGCCCATCCCTATCGATATCCTCAAGAAGGTTTATAGCTTAGTTGGACGTCAAGTAAATATATATCAAGCCTTACGAGATTGCGAAAAAAGTATACTTTGCATGCATTTACCAAAAAATGGCCGGTCCCTTTGAGTCAAATTAGAGTCAGATGGTGCCATCTTGAACACTGGAATTTTCAGACCTTATGTTGTTGGGTGAGTTCGAGGGAAGCTGTAGATGCCAACCTTTATATTTGCATAGGCCTACGAAAATTGATTGAATTCATTAACATTCATATCGACTAGACCAAATCTTTTGGCAAGATTTGGCTTCGTCTAATTGAATCAGACCTGCCCAAAATTGGTTAAGGGAAAAACAACGTCAATTTTATTCCAACGCAACAAGATAACTATCCTTCCTGAAGCGCGACCCAATGAACAATTTTGGTAACGTAAGTGTGCTAAAATATATTAGTAAACTACTGGAATTGGATATAAATGTCCAAAGGGAGATTTACTTCAAATTTGGCTGGGAATAAAATGGTAACATTTTGGTAACCAGAATAGCGGACAAAAGATGTTTAAAAAATCATAATTAAAATACTACTTATTCAGTTGAGCACAAAAATTAAGTGTGATGTAAGCATTAACTGATACAATGTTCGTGTTAAGCCATGAGAGCGGAACAAAATGGCGGCATATTGAAATGTTTAAAATATCAGTGTCAAAAAAATACATATCGACTTGACTTAAAATTTCCAGATAAACTGATAAAATATTAGCGCAAATCCTTTATGTAAAAACAATTTACAATAAACAAAATATTTTAAAAAATATTTAACCCATGAATGTTGTTTCAAAATGTATAATCTGGTAACACGGAATAAATCTTATTTGCCGCAAAAATTGTTTTTACTACTGTAAACGGACAAAAAAACGTTTTTAAGCAAAAAAAACTATTTTATTTCTACCTACTTATTCGGACGCTGAGATTTAAGCTATAGCAATATTTCTGTGTAGTTAGCTGATACAATTTATAGCATAAGATTTTTAGATAAAAGAACGAAAAAATATTATTTATATCACTATCAGTAGGTACCAGGAAGCGTAGGAAGGACATCAGTGTACCGTGAGTTTTGTAAAATACTTGAATCGTTATTTTCGTGCATGTAATATTCATTAGTGTGTAAGTGGTGCACATTTAAAAAAAATGTAAATGTTTTTAATTTAATTATTGAAAAGCATTGGTTTTCTGATTTAAAAAAAATAGACCTAATATAATATAATGGCCTAAAAATAGACCTAGTAATGTTTGAATACTATATAATAATAATATAAATAATAATAAATAAATAATTCCAAAATCAATTATAATGATTTTAATAGTTACCATGCCAACATGTCTTATGTCACGCTATTAACTTTGAATTAGATATGTTTTTTCCTTTGGTGTTATATTTCTTTCGATTTTGTTCTTTTGATATTAATATTTAAAAATAAAACCTAATTAATATATATTTCTTACAAATTATGCATGTCATCTCTATTTAGGTTCATTCATTTACCGACAGATATAAGAAACTTTTAGAAAAGAAAATTTTAATTGTGTATAAGTAAAAAAGGCAGATGTATTTTCTGACTATGGGTAGAAAGTAAAAGTATTAGTGGCAATAAAAGCTTTGACTTTTTCAAATAAAAACACAGATTGTGGCGAAATTTTTAAATTGGAATTTGGCGCGCCATGGGATGTTATCATATTGTAAGAAACTTTCTTAAAAATTCTTTAATTGTTTATATATTTTTGAAAACGCCAGGAACTATGAAACTTTTCGGTAAGGATAGATACAATATTAAGTTGTGCTTCGAGGTTATAGATGAAACGTTCATTTTGACTTTTACACTTTAAACTAGACATTTATACAAAGATGTATAAATTATTACAAGAGATAACTAGATGACAAGCAACTACTCCCCTACATCGTGCTATAGCGTCGTGAATATTTTAGGGTAGTGACAAATCCAAATTCGTTAATTTTGGTAACGACAAAGCGATTTAAACATATTGAATAAATAAAATAAGTTAAACGAAATAAGCCTATTAAACATTTTGAATAAAATTCGCTTACATTTTCTTTACTTTGTATTATTCACAATATTTCGAACAATGTCAGGCTTAAATTGTCGCTCATCATTTCTTTAGCAATCCAAGTATTCATATTCGAACTGTTTGGAGATCATTCCTTTCTCCCTCGAACATTTCACTCTTCGATGCTTCACTTGTACACGTCAATAAATGACTTCTTATAAGATCAAAGTTTTAATACGTAGTCTTTAGTTTGCACTTGATAACCATTAGAGTATATCACTATTTCCAGTCGTATAACAAATAAAAAATAGTAAAAATCCGTCATACACATTTTACTCAAAAATTATGTAGATTTTCGACATCTATGAAGTAAAGGTTGGTTTCTAATTAAATAAAATAATTTTATTTATAATAAAATATTATCACATTACTAATACTCATTCGATTGATTAAGTTGCATCCATTAAAAGTTAAGTTCAAATATTTCGTATACATTTTTAAATGAGTAACGTCGATTTAAGGTATTACAATATGTGATATAGATAAACTATAATGTTCATCTTAAAGACACACAGATATGATCAAATATAATGGCGTATAATTTTAAATAACAAAATCATGACACGATATTGCAATACCTTAAAACACAATGAGTACTTTCTTTAGTTCATTGTAATAAACTGTGATCGAGATTAAATTGCTAATATTTATCAAACGCTCATCCGTTGTGCTTTTATGTTTTATTAAAGGTCAATGGCAAACGGAAATATATTACTTATTATTGTAAAAGATGATAGTTAATTATTATTATTTTGAGGTCTTAGATCAAAAGTATTTGAAACGGAAATAGAGGCTTTTTGAGGTAAGACAGGTGGTGCGTAACATCGTTGGATTAAAGTTGTAAAGTCAAAATACTAAGACATTTATTGATTTTAATTTTAGTCAGTAATTGGAAAAAACTATATCCTTCCTAATAATAGCTCTCAAGATATATTCATTCTCAATTTTAAAATAACGATCTATAAAACAGGTTTGAGTAACAGAAATTAAATTTTACTTAGCATATAGATGGTGAAAGAGCTACAGAAAAAAGTATTAAAATAATAGGGACTTAATACTCAGAAGCTTTAGAATTGACCATTTAAAAATTTACGATTTTCTGACAGGGCGGCAACATTGCTGTAATACTTTCTGAATCTTAGAGAAATTGCCATTTTGAAACCTAGTTATATTAGATTATTGCATCCGATTTTGACATTTAATTTTAAATGCTTGTCGGCTATTTGCTCTAACAAATAAAGGTATGAATAAAATTTTTAGATTTATCGGAACTGTATCTCGCATTTTTTAAAACTAAGATACTAATAGGTTTGACTAATTATACATTATTAATTAAAAACATTTATAGTTTTGGTAATTTTGCACCACACACAATACTCTAAGGAAAATATTTTAAAAGTTAGTGTTAAAAATGGGCACTAATTATGCTTTATTTCGCCGAAATTACATGTCCTGTCTTCGCATGCATTGAATCAGATTTTAATGTTCTATCGTTATTCTGTTCAGAAACATTCTCCAATAAATTCTTGCTACTAAATGTACATTTTGTTATACTTTACCATAAATAAATATATTCAACAGATGTAATCATGTTCTAACACATAGGAATATCACCGTCACACAAAATCTTCGTGTAGGAAATTTATATGACAGATCTCTACATTTTTATAAGTAGGTACAAATAAAAATAGAAATCATGGTTCTTGGGTTTAGACCATGTCAAATTGGATTTACTTTCCGACGTTTTGCCTGCGATAGGACGAGGCATCTTCAGAGATCTCCACTACACAATATCGAAACACTGAATGAGCTCCGATGAGTAGAGTTCAGGACATGTGTCCACCGACGCGTGACTCACTGTGATGATTGGATTTCACGCATGATGTAGAGCGTAGCTCGCGTCTCCACTGAAATTTTCAGAGTGCTTGATAATTTCAACTGATTCTCTAATTTTTCACTTATAATATCCCGAGACTGATAGAAGAACCTTGGTATCTTTTACATTAATCACGTGTCCTGTTTAATCTTGATGTTTAGCAACAGCGGAAACAAACAATTTGTTTCTTATTTATATCAAAGAACCATGATTTTTTGATACTCCAGCCGTTGCTGAGGCAGGAAGGATTCGTTCCTGGTCATCGAAGTGACTGGTCTGAATTAAGAGTAATGCAATACTTAAATATTTTTTAAATTTTGCTGCATTTTACACAAAAACCTTAATTATTGAATTAATAATGATGTAATTAAGAGTTTTGGAAAATAAAAATGTCAGCTTTTAACTCCTTTATTCACAGACTTCTAAACGTACTTTTATCACATGAAAATTGCAATAAAGAGCTAAATTTAATAAAACACTAGACAGTTAACAACGGATACAAAGCAGATATTGTAGATCGCCAAAAATCTTATAAAAAGCAGTTTAGTTTTTCCATCAGTTAAAAATGTCAACCTCAGGACCGTTAAAATTATTTTCTAGAAAGTATGGAAATTAATAAATTAAAAACAACTGGGCTATTACTAACCGATCAGGAAGATTTGCATAATTCCCCATTGTTAAACGTTTATTAGTTTTATTACTTGTAAATTCCGATATTTTTATTGTCTTGTTTTTGAATGATGTATATATAAATTGTAACAAAAACAAACTGTAAATTCCATCGGAAGAAGACACTGTGTCTTGAAAAAATTGTCATGGTTTAATGTAATATAGTGGAAATCAAGTATCGGCTAACTCAATTGAATTTAAATAAAATGAATTAAATAACAGTATTTACCTTTTTTCTCTCAGAAATGTTTAAGTTTAGACTCTCTAGTGATAAAACATTTTTTTGCTTAAAATAACCAGTACTTCCATGTGTAGTATTTGCCTTAATTTTCTGTTCACCCTGTACACCAAGAAACTATATAAATCCCCTAATTCTGAGGGTGCAGTTGTGTTTATAATTCACTAAGCTGTTAAAATATGTTTTAGCCCTCATGTATGTACGCTATTTTTCGTACAGCCACGAATAGAAAGAAATATTATGAGAATACTACTACACAATATTTAAATTCTAATATTGGTTGCAAGTCCTGATAAAAATATTATGAAAGGTTACCATAGTCAAAGTATACAAAATACTATTCGGTAAACTTTACCATAGTTACACAAACATAAAACTAATTGCAAGGGTTTGATTAAGGCAGATAAGTTAATTATCAATTGCTATGCAAAATTCAAATTATTTGTAGAGACTTTTAACTATACATTCTCTACTTAAGGCAAGTATATTTAAATTTTATATACATGGTGAATCACTAGCCCTGGTGTTAGGTACACTTATTTTAAGTAAGCTGTGTAATTTAACAAAAATTTCGATAAGTCGTTTGTCGGTGTGTACTTGTGGGATCTTTCATGTAAAAAAATAACAAATAATGCGTTTATCAAATCCAGTGTAAGTGTATTGAAAAGATCAAACACGCTTTTGACATGAGAGACGGAAAGCATTTTAGTCATGCACAAAATGGAGAAACGTCAAAATTAAACATCAAACAAACGTTTTGTCTGTAACTATATATATATATATATATATATATATATATATATATATATATATATATATATATATTTAGGTAGCAATGGCGAAAACAAAAGCTCGTAGAAGCACCTTTCATAAAACGGCATCCAGACATTTCCAGTAAGCCTGGGGAAGATATTGAAAATGTATGAAAACCGCTTCTTGTGCAAAACAGCGTCCTAAAACTTCGCAGTTGAAGTAACCAGGAGGCGAAGACTTCACTCATCAGCGCAAACTACTTATATGTAAGATGTTTGTTTTAGAATGAGTTTAATATTTATTCATTAAATAACGATAAATTGTTTTTCTATTAATTTATTTAAAATGAAACCTAACCTTTAGTTAATTACGATTCGTTTATGCACAGTTATATATGTTATAATATTTTACTCCTAAAAACAAAAATAACTGCAGCTCAGTTGTTTTTTACAATAGGATCGAAATTAAAAGGACATAAAATAGACCACACCCGCTACAAAACGAAATTTAACCATTTTTACAAAGTTGCATTATAATTTCTAGTATTCTTTAATTAAGACTTTGAAATCAAGTCAAGTTTGACCCCCTATATATAAAACTTATCTACATAATTAAATAATAATAGATACTTGTGGTTTCACACAATGATTTCATACAAAACTTAAATTTTGATCAATCCGGCTTTTGGGCTATTTCGTAGAACATCTGCACTTTTGTTTGCGGAGAAAATAAGGAAAAAATCGAGAAAAAGATAAAACTGCTACCGTTATACTGCAAAGCTATTATTTAGAACTACGTGAACAATGATATATTTATTGTGTCTATTAAGATCATCAAATAAAGATAGATAAAGACATTGCTTTTAAATGTATGTTAAAAACAGATTTAATCTGAGAAGTAGCATTTCATTACATCAAATTTTAAATAAGTAATTTCGACATAATACAAATTACCCCAGTCTACATAATACTTCGAAAAAAAAATATTTTTTTAAGAGATACGTTAAAAAAAAAGACCCGAGCAATACTGTTAAATGTAAAATGACCAAAACAGGTTCTCGTGTATATTACTAAGCTTAATTAGTATTAATTCCATAAAATCAGTACTTCTCATTGTAATAGATTAATAATCAGGATTGACTTGAGAACATAATTATTCATCATCGTCTTGTATAGTTTGCGCTAAAGGTCATTGGCAAAAGTTCTATGGGAAAAATTGTTGTTAAACAGTATAAAGGACGGTTAGCAATTATTACGATAAGTAAGTAGGATAAGATTGAAAATTATTTTTTTGTTTTGTGCAATTATTCGTACTTCGTCAGATGAAATGCATTTATATCGTGAAGAAATCGATAAATTGGCTATACCCGGAACCTTTCTCGTAACGAATCTCTCATTTAGTATGAAAATGAAAAATAACATAATTTTTATACGTATTGTACATATTAATAAATTACTAGGTGTTAAAAGAAGTATTCATAATGAAAGAAGTTCCGGGTAATGCCAATTTCTCGATTTTTTAAGATCTGTTTTTATATTATTACTATCATAAATAATATTTATTTTTTATTACTCTATTTACATAAGCTATGAAAAATTAATTATGTCATTTATTATCTTCCTTCATAAAAATAAGGTGTTTTATCAGTTTATCCCTATATTACCCTTGATTTTTGTACAAACTTTGAGGTCCATTCGATAGAGTGGCGTAACTATCGAAGGTCGGAAGAACGCTTTCCCCCTTGGCATTGGCGTAGTTACAACCTCGGGGGCATTAACTGATATTAGACACGTCAATAATGTATAATGGAGCCCAAGGAAAACTATGGATGACGCCCTGTTGAATTTGTTTATAAGGGGACTTATTTTCTGTCGATAGGTGTATATAGTGGCCTTTTGTTGAAAACTGGGAAGAGGGGAAAAATTTGAAGTTACGACACTGATTCGATAAGTAGTTTTTTAATGATGATTTTTTAACATGCGCCAGCAAGGTCATCATTTCAGATTGGCTCATTATTATACCTTCATTTTTTTGCACGACAATATATGGTTGGTGGTCTCTCAGTTAGCGTCTATCTGTGTCAAAAATAATTAATAATAAGAAATGGCGGGTTCACAATAAATGTACGCTCCAAATGCAGTCGTAGAAAAAATACAGTGTACAACACAGTTAAAACCCACTTTTAACCTTAATGTGACAAAACAATCACATTTGTGCGAAAATAGCTCTTTTAAAATTTATTATAAAATATACTATTTATTTTATATCTTAAGAGTTTTCTATTTAATTTGTCACTCTCCGAAATAAAACATTAACTACTTAGTTAAGTAAATAATGAACCTAATAGACTTGTGTTAACTTCGCAATAGATGAATTTCAATTTTTCGTGTGTGTAGCTGTAGAATACTATTTTTTCCAAGATTATCCTAAAAAAATATAGAGTGTCCCATTTGAAAATGTGTATATCTACCTGATTTATACCTTTCCAAGCTACCGTGCATATTGAAAAGTACATCAGAAATATATAGATAACTTTCACCTAAACTATTTTATACAACTCCTATAATTTTAAAACGCCCCCTCCCCATACTCGGATCTAAGATTGAGGCAAAGTACTAAACTAGCATACTAAATTTTTCTATTACTAAACATAATTGAAAATATTAAACAAATTTTTATTTTGTGCGGGAGTTAAAGTCCCTTAGAGCCCCAGCCTTTAATTCTCTACTGATGTTGTCTAACCTTAACACAATAACCAATAAATGCTTAGATTAAATACACGATAGATACCTAACAAAACAATAAAGCGGAACTAATGGATCCCCAACAACCCCTCATCCCAAAAATATCTCTTCTTTTGTTGTTTGCGTAAACGAGGTGTTACTGATTGGTTTGGAAGAAATTGTCATTGAATGATACCACATTGTATTACAGTTTTCAGTACTTACTCCTGTTTGCATTTTTAGTTTGTTTTTTTTTAGAGTCAGGGTTAAACAAATGGAGCTTGTGTATACTACAGTTTTCAGTACTTCTTTTTGCATTTTTAGTTTGTTTTTTTAGAATCAAAGTTAAACAACTGGTGTTTGTTTATCTTTTCACAGGTAAGTGTCATTATTGTCTTAGCGATAAAACTAGGAAACAAATTATTTTAAATAATATTATTTTTTACGAGAATAGAGAGCAAATTTAGACAATAAATATATTATCTCCTAGTTAAATTTAATAAACATAATGTATAAATATCTTATAGTATAATTTTATACATATTCGAAATTTTTCTATGTACCAAAACACTTTTCCAAAAGTTGAGATAGTTTTCCCACAGTTCTCAAAAGGTTAAAGTATTTAATTCTAGTTTTAAGAATTCAAGAGGAAACCATTTAGAATGGTGTGGACCACGTGAACTAAAGAACTTTAGAATACATGCAAGTAAATAGGCCTGGCCCTCACACAAATAATTTAAACATTTAGTTAATTTTGTTAGTTAAGTAAAACAAATGTTTATATAGGATAATAGGAGAATTTGATAATTTTTGGAAATTATGATAATAAAATATAGACAATCAAAAAGCAACAACAATAAAAAAAACTACTACGAGTTGACATTATTCGGAAATCTGCTTCGGATTCCTGCTGAAATTGTCTGCTATATGTCGACAAGGCATTCGGATGATAGATACATAGATCTTAATGTCTAAATAATCATGAATGATTCCTTTTCTCTTTAGCGCCCTTCTCGGTTTGGAGCCACCGAAGGCTACAATACCGTAATACTCTACTAACATAAAATTAAATATAAGTTAAATTGTCGAGCTCAACTAATGGCCTTCGTGGCTCAGTGATCAGAAAGTATCCTTAGAATGTGAGAGGGCCTGGGCTCAAGGCCCAGCGAAGACGATTTAACTTTTTCAGTTGTAACAAAACTTGTCTGAAGTGTTTATAATAAGTTTTAGAGTTACTAAATTATAAAAATATATATTAGTGACTCTGTATATCAATGGTTTTTGGAGCCTTTTTTAAAAATAACAAATAAAGTGAGGTAGTGTACTAGCAAAATTAAGTGGAATATGATACAACAGTAGTCGCATGAGCGCACCAACTCAACTTTTTTCCAGTAGTTTGATGTTTATGATTTATTTTAACAATAATAATCTTATATTTATTTTAACAAACAAACTAGGAAATTGACAGAAATTGATTGTCTGTTTCAGCCCAACAAATTTTTTAGTAAGAATTTGACTTTATATTACAGTTGCCGTCAAATATGAGGCAAGGCGGGTTGGAATTCAGTAAAACCAGTCATAGGGGAAACGGTATAAATTTGTAAATAAAAAATCGAAATCAATCAAGACATTTATTTAAAACGAAAACGCGTTTAATTTATATGTATTTCGAAAACGAAATATGTTGTCATTGTTGCTTTTGTGTTTTGGTGTTTCACTGCTTTCGGTTTATTTTTAGTCTAGACTTATAAAGATATTATCACTAACATATCATTATACAGAATTCAAAATACTGAGTTTCCTAAAAGTAGGCTAATTTTTTATGTGTAGGTAATGTAAGCAGACGTTTCTGGGATAAGGGTAGAAATATTTAACCACCGAAATATTCAATAAACGACCTGTTTTGTAACAACAATCAACATTTTATTTACAAAATAACAGCAAATGACAGATTAACTACGTAATAAAATTGTAATTGTTGTAAATAAAGTGGTTTCTCATTTGATGACCTCGCAATGGGACAACGAGGCAAACGTCTCCTTGATTTCGTCTCCATTCTTTTCCATTGCTTCTGCAGACCGAATTAGTTTCACCGAATCTACTCTTAGGCCGACTTATCACACAATATCCCACAACTTTAAAAGTAAGTTATTAAACTTATTTCTATCATCATCTATCATCATCATGTAATGTATGCAGTCAGTGCAGTGACACTGACATGGTTATCATGGAGAATCAAGTAGGCATAGAAAACTTGATAAAATGTTATTTCACCAGACAAACATTTTACTTACTGCTTGGTTTGCAGAATTTATTTATTATATGTTTTATAGCTATACAACTCTAAATAATAATACGTAGGTGAAATCCCCCTTTATTTTGAAATGGGAACTTTATTTACATAAAATGTAATTAAAATTAAAATTACCTTTAGTGTTAAAAACGCATGAAATTAAATAAAAAATTATATGTGTCTCTCTAATGGGAGATAATAAAAACGAAAATATAAAAACAACATATTAATGACACATTGCTCTATTCATGCAAAGATAAAAGTTAGCTAAAAAGATTTTGACGTACTCCAAGGCAAATTTGAAAAAAATTGGGAAAGATCCTTACATTCTAATTTACCCTGTGTAATACCCACGACAATTTTGCAAATAACTTCAATTACAAAAAATAAAAGTAGGAACATACACCTACTTGCATAACCAAATCTTTTAAAGATCAGGTAACTTGTGCTGCTTCATCCAAGTTCAATAACAGACATAAAATATGAATATTCCTTAACTATTTCCTTAAGTTTATTTATAATTCGAACTTTTTGTCATTTAAACTAAAACTTTCTGGAAATATATATCAAATTAAATCTAATTACCTAGGCCCTAGTCATGAATTTACTGAGCACCTAGCTTATTTGGAAGCATATTAAATATTTAAAAACCTAAAAGTAACAATTTTACATAAAAGATGGAAGTTTAAGATAAGTCGAAAACTAGCCCCAGAATTGAATTGTAGCACCGAAAGAATTTGATGAGGAGAGGATGTCAAGGACAAATTTTCAAAAAAAAAAAATGACTGAAGGCTGTTCTTCATAAGGATTATGAGAGTTGCTTTTAATTACAACTGTTTCCACGCGCAGTGTTTTCATATTCAATTCACAAGCATATATTTATATTTGAAAATAATCAGCATTCTCACTTAAATGCTAAAATTTAACAACTAACTTTCTGACAGGCAATATACAGTGAGAAAAAAAATACAATTTACTTTATATAATATTTATAAATTATGTGTGCCATGATGTCTTTACAATTTATTTTAAGTGTAGTTTATTCGGAAGGATAAACATATGAATTGCAATGTCAATCAAAGAATATTCGTATTTTTATTAGTTGAAATAAATAACCAAAAATATTTGGCCAGTGAAAATACCATGGCTTTTATATTAGTTATGTAAACATTGCACTTACATTTCACCTTGACATTTTTTTGTAATAAAAGTGTCAAACAAAATTAGCAAACAGAAAATCATAAACATTTTCATGGTGTTTCATTTTCTGTTCTTCACATTAATAACCTTGATAATTAAAAAGACCTCATATAAACAATCTACAACTAATCACATTTTGAAGTACGGAGAATGTTAAAATATTAATAATGCATTTTAATAAAACGCCTAATAAACGTTAGTGTGTCTTTAAAATGAGTGACAATTCATGGGAACTTTAATAAATTGTGCATTTATATACCCGCCTATTGCTAGGTTTAGTGCTGAACTAATGCATATTCTGATAAAGAACAGTTTAGAAACAGTACTATAACAATATTTTGAGAAAGGACCGAGCACAGAGTGTGAAGAAATTAGCCCTGAGTTAAACTTATTTGCATGTTTAGCTCAGCCACTAAGGGGCATCCAATATACATATAATATAATATATGGGGCACTCCATATTCGTCGATCTCTATAGCTGCTAAACGTACTTTCATTTTAAATATAACATAGTAAATGACATAAAGCTGTAACTTGATTAATTAATTATTTGGAGATATACAGGGAGCGTCAAAAATACGTGGCAGATAAAATATTCATTTTTTTAATGAAACACCCTGTATATTACTGCATATTTGAAACTTCCATTAAAAGTTGAGCCAATTTTGTTAAGGGTTAATGCGGATAAGATGGAGCTACAATTTAAAATAATTAGTGGATATACGTATACGTCAACAATACGTGTCAGATAAAAGTTTCATTTTTTAAAAGGGTCATTTTGCATTTTATTACATTCTTCATTAAAAGTTGGGCTAGCTTTCTTATAGATGGCTTATATTTAACTCGTAGGGTTTTCAGAATATTTAATTTGTTTTGAAAATATGTTTTGATAAGTGTATAAAAGTAAATGACACCGAAAATTACCAACATAACCAATTGAACAATATACTTCTAGTTCAGGAGGTTTTGAACTATCGGTGATAAGGTCTTCTTATTATACGGGGTGTACCAAAATTAGTAATATACTTTTCCCAAATTAATTTATTAATTACTTTTTTTATGACCCCCGTTAAATATTCTCACCAAGAGAATAAGAAGTGTAGTGTTACCGTTTATTAAATTACAAGTGTTACTATTATTTTTGAGAATACCTTGTATTAGTGATTTAGTACGAAGTAAAACTTACCTGGTAACCTTATAAGGTTACCTCTATCTAACTCATGTAGTTTTCCAGCAAATAAGCCTTGAATTATTGAAAATTAAATATTGAATTATTGAAATTAAATATTGAAAATATTGATAATCACTTTTTACTGCAAAACTACAAAAGATAGGTATAGGTACACATAACACAGCTTATTAGATATTTAAATTTTACGTTATATAAATTTATTACATACAAAGTGTGCTTATTAATAATAATAGCGGGAGAGCTCTTGACAAACAACTGCAGGAGTTTTGTAATGGCTCATATTTCAATATAATGTAGTATTATAAGTGTATAAGAGTCAGCATCCATTCCCAAGGTTAGGTAGTGGGACGCAGTGGCGTGCGCTTGATATCAGCACTTCGAGCGACTGCTGACTGCGTCTGTTCCATTAAACTGAGGTCTGACTATTTCCTTCTTTAATACATAACAATTATATAGTAAATACAAGTTCAGCCATTACAAAACTCTTGTACTGACATCGTTATTGCGACAACTTTCTCACATTTTTTGCACTATAAACAAGTTTAGCACTAGTTTTCAACTATTACGAAACACTTGTAGGGGTACATGAAGTAATTTAACATTTTTCAAAGCGTGCCGCCGCCAGATGTCCCACTACCTGACCTTGTGAGTGGGTGCTGGCTCATCTATATCCTTAGTACTAGATGATATTGAAATATGAGCCATTACAAAACTCTTGCAGTGTTTGTCACGAGCTTTTGGGCTATAACGATAAAAATCCTTTAATAAACAGTACCATTTCACTTTTAGAAAAGCGCAAATTATTTAATACTATTACATTCAGATATAAGAAACCCTAATGTAGTTTTTTATGGAATTAAAGTCCGACGGATATAGGTTTCCCCACCCTTTATATGTATATTTGATGCCTCTTAGCGGTTAAACTAAACATACAAATAAGTGTCTATTTCAGATCTTTTTAAATAAACACCAAACCTTAAAACTGCTGATGATACAATATGTTGATACCTTAAGATCAAGAATGTCGTGATAAATTCCATAAAAAAATCTATCTATTGAAATTTGAGTTGTTGCCAATTACCAAAATTAACTATCCATCCCCTATACAAACCTCTATCCTTGCTCGATTATTTTAAGTGTCCTGGTGGCAAGGGCTTGTTTCCTAAAGGCTGGAACACTGCTCATGTTGAGACTAGTTCTGTCAATGGTTTCACTTAACCGGTCTTACCGAACTGGTATGCTCATTTAATCAAATATTTTTAGATGTCCTTCTTTGTTGTTATATTGAAGTATTTTAAAAAGAATAGTTTGTTGATAATTAACGTCAGTTTGATGTGTCATAAGGAAATATTTCCTGCGTCTGAGTACGTAGGTATTCAAGAAAATTAAGTTTCTGTTTACTACTGTATACTAAAGAAGTAGGTAACGAGTAAAGTAAAAACAAATAACAGTTTATTTATATTATATTCTTAACATTTTTATGATACTTTATTTACATTATTATAAATATTTATATTTTAATTATCCAGGATTTGCGATTTTTTTCATTTTAACTTTATTAGGTTTGTGTTAAATTTCTTGATTGTGTTAATGTCAATGTTAACAGTTTTTCTTCTAAACGCTTATTCCATTGGTAACCAATTAAATACTGTACAAGTTAAAGATTTACACGAAAATCGTTTTTTTTTAGATTAATAATTTTGACAACACTAGTAGAGGCCCTTCTTAAAGAAGGATCAAACAAATTTTTCTTTAACTTTAAACTCATACATATCCCTATTTTCAATATGAGTAAGACAATGAAGGAATATAAAATATCTGATATTTCAGAATTATCTTAAAGGTCAAATGGCAAAACTAAACGAACATTATGCATATAGCCTTCTTCTGAAACGCTATGCTAGTATTGTCAATTTTGTATCCAATGGACATATTTCCATAATCAGTGAGGGTTATTTGTCAGGCTTTCACAAAATCAGCGCTGGCATTCCACAGAGTTTAGTGTTGGCGCATACCCTATTCCTCCTGCACATTTATCATGTGTTTTCTTCTATCTACCAAACCTGAGTACAGTGTAGTGGTGAGAGTAGGTTGCACTTAACTCCACTAAGACATAATAATTTTCACAATTTAACAAAGCACCCGTAGAATACAACATAGTCCCAGAAATCCTTATAAAAGTGATGTAATAACAAAAGAAGAACGTAGAACGAAAGCAGTCACAGCTTTGGTTAGTTAAGAAATAATGGTTCTTGGAATTCGACCGTGTGAAAATGAGATCATTTTTTGACGTTTCGCTTACGATTGTACGAGTCATAACTTTAATGTACAAAAAACGCAATCCAGCGAATTTAGAAAATTAAAGGCCACTAGTCTGCTATCGCAGGTATATAAATTTTTTATGGAAATGAAAAAAAAATCAGTTAGAACAGAAATTTGGACTGTATCTGTAGAAACGACAAGCGAGATTTAGATGAAACTTCTACATACTGTAAAACTATTACCTAATTGAAGAAACAAACGAATATAACATACCACTATGGATGGCATTTATGCACAGCTGAAAAGATTTTGATACTGTGGAATGCTGGGGCAACATAAAATCATTGAGAAATGCAAAAATTGTTTTAAGAAAATACAAAAAAAACTACAAGATAAATACATCCCTACAGGTAAAACCTCATGAGATGACTAATAAAATGAAATAAGAAAAGGGATGCGACAAGGAGACATCATATGACAGAAACTCTTCACGATGGTTTTCGAAGATGTGTTTAAAAGTATTAGCTGAACAAGGGAATAAAAGTTAAAGGAGAAGGATTAAATAAATTCGCTGATAATATAGTTTTATTTGTCGAATAAAACGGAACTAACTGAAACGATTGAACATCTAAAATTGGAAGTAGAAAAAGTGGCAGTCTACAAATTATAAATAGAGTAAAAGGCTTTTGAAAGAAAACTGCTAGTGATAACGCCCAAAAACAGAAAGACAAATACATGGATTAGATAGACAACCAAAGTGCTTAGTATAACAGCGAGAATAGGTTCTCTGAAGTGGAACTGGGCAGGACATGTCGCCAGGCAAAATGAATACTAGAGCAGAAAAATGATCAGATCGCGCTAATGATAAAATACACCCCAGAATATAAGATTCGACCTTTTTGCCTTTTCAACTAGGCAGCAAATACCCGATTAAGGTTTTTGTACATAGTTGTCAGGTGTTACAGTAAAAATATTTTTTCTAACCTGGGATCCCTGTTTGGAATAGGTTAAATATTTTATAATATAGGTCTGCTGACGACTGGTCCGAAGTACTTTGGAAAAATACTTTTAAGAGCTAAGTAGAAGTGGCTGTTGCAAGAGAAAAATAAATAAACATATAGAAAAATGTTGATGAAACTTTTGTAAGAAGAAATTTTAATAAACAAAGTGCTTTGCAATAAAGCATGACAAAAATCCCAATTCCTAAGATTGAGCCTATTCTAGGAGAACACAGGCTGTCACAGGAATATAATTGTGTACTTTTTTCTCTAATAGTACCTTTCGAGGGGTTGTTTAAAATGTATAGGGTGTTCACACGTTGGCAGCTCAGATTTATTGCAAAATTTCTCCGCGCACTTTCTAATAAATTCAACATTTTTTCTCTTGGTCCAAAAAGAGAGGAAAATCAATGAAGATTTCAAATTAATTTATATTTCTGAAAAAAAATCATAATAACCTTTTTTGCAGGTAATGATCTGCACTATATTTCTTCTATCAGCAGTATTTTGAAAGATATTGGACAAAACCGTTTTTTGTGCAATCTTAAGCGGCCCCACAAAGTACCATTTGCAAAAAAAATAGTGCATTTTAGTTTTGCCCTGTCCCCGACCCCCTGACAATACTTATTAACAGGAAAAAAACGGAAAGATTTTACGGCACGTCATGTAGAAGTTGTTGAAAAAGAGGAGAAAAAAAAGTATAAACAGCAGTTGGTGTCTACAATGAACAACATAAAATTAAGACAGGTGAAGGACGGAACTAATATACATTGTGGCAAATCAACCCTTCACAGAATTCTCTTAGAAATAGAATTCATGTTCCGAAAAATTAACAAAAGACAAGTGGTGATGGAATTACAAAGTTTTCAAATCCTGTAACACACTTATTTTCAACAAAATTATCGATCAGACAATGGGTCAATAATAATTTACCTTTATGAAACTTGGTACTGTACAAAATGTCAAAATCTTTGCGAAAAACATAAAATATTCAAGTTTTGACTGTCACGAAGGCACAATCGCGAATCTGTTTTGAATATATTTGGCATCAAGTTAAATTAACAGGGTGTAAAATGTTTCTTCTACTTTGCTACAACTAATATACCCTGTGAAGTTGGAAACTTGAAAATTCGTACGTTTATGCAAATAATATTAGCTGATGGCAGTGATAGCTAAACTAAATTTGGCTTAATTTAAAATGTATTAATGTATGTATACGTATATTATTTCCTCTTGTCCTCTTGTAAATCTTTTATATATTATATTTTTTTATATGATGTTATCTTGTGCCTTTTGCTACTCACTTTTTACCAATTTGCTTTTACACGCGCCTACTAAAATAAACAAAAACACTTATTAGTTTTATTTATAACATTTGCATTAATAAATAAAATGCTTAAGTCCATCTCTGTAACCTTTTATAAACAGGTGGTCAGAATGCTTTTATTACCCTTACAACGGCAAAAGTCAGGATCTTATATTTTGGGATGTACTTTACGATGATCTGAAATGGACCGCTAGTACCAAGTAGCTCAGGACAGAAAAACATGGGAGAGACTCTTAGAGTAGAAAACAACTAGAAAAAGATGATAAATTAACCCACGACAACCATACTATTCAAATGAATAATGAAATCCTTGAAACCAGATATTCTTTTAACCCAGTTTGTATAGATTTTAACAAATCGACAAGATAAGTATAATTCATTACCAGGTTTCTTTGTGAAGTGGAAGCTAATAGTGTAAAGGAAGTCTAACTAACTTTTTTTTTCAAAAGTGAAAGTATTAATGTAATGGAGTAAATGTAGATGTAAATGCTGAGATATGGAAGAAAGCATGTAATCCTTCTGGCTTGTTAACTAAACTCTCCGGGATCATTCCTTATAGGTATGTAAGCAAATTGATATTCTTTTCAGTTAAAAAAAGTCAAAATATATTCTGATACCAAAGATCAAAAACAGTTTTAGAAAGTTATTGAAACAACCCAATTTCAAGTTTTTTAAAAGTAACAATATAAATATTTTTTGTTTCCTAGAATTGCAACTGCATTTAGTACAAGTTTTATTATAAATCCTTTTATTCGGGAAGCTAATATCGCAGGCTACATTTTTTGAAGGCAATAAACGTTTGTAGACCAAGTATAGAAAAACTTAATTAAAAGTTAAGATAACGACTGATAATTCGTACTTTCCCAGAATCAGGCAGTGGTTTGAACACCTAACTAAGAGGAGACTAAATGTGCAAATTTGGAAATAAAATTTAACTATCTGGGAATCAATTTAGAAATTAATATATAGGTTTAGCCAGTAAATTTAATTACAGTTTCTAAAGAAGATCTAGGTTACTAAAATATTTATGTCAAAGGCGAAATTTACAAAAGCAATACAGTTCTACTACACAACAGGACGGGGTGTTAAAAAAATCATATATAAACAGATGGGTAATAGATAAATTATTACCTTTTATAACTTTTTTTATAGAACACATTTTTTCGGCTACAAGACTTGTCCATTTTTGAAGTTACTATTTGATTTGCACTGAAAATAAATCATATTTTTTATTTACCAAAGGTAACTAATCTATTTGATTATTTTACATTCAAAAACTCTTATTTTTTGCATTGAGTCAAAAAATCTTAAACACAAACACGGAATATTATTTAATGATTTAACGCAGCTTGCGCTAGAGAACAATTAAGGTTATTATTACGCCACTAGAAAAAGATCTCTCCACGTAAAATTACTATAAGTATAAAAAAATATGACCAAATGACGTGCTAATGTCGCGAACAAAACGTGAATTATATAAATGTACCTAGTGCTGGGTGCCATAATTAATGGATACTAGGTTTCTTAAAGAATGGAAAATCGATTAATATTACATATGTATTTGGTAATAAGCAAAACATTTAGTTTGCAAGGTTACATTTATCAGTTTATATTGATTTAACTTATAATATTTTCTATTACAATTTTTTTAAAATCATATTGCTCACGACAATTGCGCGTGATTGTTCCTGCATGTAGTACTTGTCTTTCAAACTCATTAGGCTGTCGATCTTCCACTAAATTTATTTTATGAGAATTATGTTTTTTCTCAATTAACCTTTTTTGTACTGAAATCCTCTTGATATACATCTTCTTCTAAAACGCTTTAAACTAATATAAGTTAACACAAAAAATTATTTGTTTAGTATGGTTTCACCACACACCTCTATCAAAAGATAGAGACTTTAGAGATATCAGACTAATTTTTTTTTGAAAAAATTACTTAGAATTTCTGAATACACTTGTATGATGCACTGATAATAAACCACTAGTGGGTTAGATTTTGAAATATTTCTAAACACCTTTGGAAGACAAATAGTAGAAACGAGTATCTAAAAATAATCCTAGATGAGACCGAAATAAACCCTTGTTGCTTTGAACAAATTATATTTGTACTTAGTAAAATGGAAATGGTTCCGTACTTTTGATATAGGCCGGACGGTAAGGTTGGGTGCGAATTCCTAAGCAGGAATAAATATGAGGCAAGACCACTTTTTGTTAGAGTAATACGGAGCTTCGCATAGTCACAGGAGTAAAAAGATAAAAATAAAAATACGGTGTATTACGTTCGAACGTGCTGAGTGCACATATTGGCAATAAAAATTTTTTTAGAGGATAAAAGATGCTCGATTAACGGGAGAGAGAAAGATGAGAATAATGTTTGTTTTGAATGCTGCTTTTAAAGAAGGAATTACCTTGTGCAAATAAAGATGTCAAATTACTTGTATTGTTTTATTCTGTAGCGTTGGATTGTGAATTTTATTTTAATATAAACTTGAATAATTTTTTTCAAATTATTAAGCATATTAAGCAATTAGCAGGAGTTAGCATATTATTTGAAGTGGTTTTTGATACAGTGGGTGTACATATAATTTGGCTAAATACGTTAGTTATTTATTATTAACATGTCATAACACAATCTAGCCTGTATTATCAATATGCAAAGTTTTAAAATCTTAAATGTATATCTGACATTTTTAAACGATGATATTTAACAATATTTCGGTTATATGTGGAAGATCCATGTATTGTAAAGCTAAACATAAAGGGCACAAAACTCAAGCGCAAATGGTACTACAGCGGACAAAAATATTTTCTCATTTTCATTTAACTTGTCCATGCATTTTAATAGATTCTCCATATTTCATTGTTAAAAGATATTCCGGCTTTATGGTTCTCATGCAAATTTGATTAAACACATTAGAGTAATGTGTAAGTCGATTTGTTATGTCGCCACGTGACGTGAGCTGGTAATAAGTTATACGTCACGTGTTAATAGTGAGTACGTTGCGTAATTATCACATTTATAAAAATGTTATTGCATGTGATTTGTATAAATAAAATTGTATAGAATATGCAGTGGAAAGAATTACTATTTCGGGATAAAATTTATCTCGACGCTACTCAATAAATTACATAATCTCTCGACATGACTCAAACATTTTCCATCCCCGAGATTATATTATCCTAATATTTTCTAATTAAGACGTATTTTCGACTTATTATCACATTACCAATCTACAAAAATGAGTCATTCTAATTTCAAGCTGTGAAAGTAAAGACAGCCATTCTAAAGATGCACATTATTACATTGGCATACGAAATAAATTTGTTCTATCAGGCCAAATAATCGAAAGTTCTTTCTTTATGACACAACCGGTTGCCGACATAGACGACGTTGGGAACGCATCTTCAAACAGTTATTCACTCCTTTCAGACAAACCGGAAAATCATTTTACTTTCGCTAAATAAGAATAACCATTTGGCATATGCTCGCTAATTGGTATTAAGTCTCTACCGGTAATCGTAATGTAGTAGTTGTTTTATTTTTAGATAGTTTTTAAAATTATCGCATTTGTTCCCCCAATAAAAACATTATACAAAATTAATAGGATGTAATAGGAATTAATATTCATATAAGAGGAAGTATTATGATTGAAAAAATCATTCAAACACTTAGTAACAAAAAATCTAAAACTGAAACAAAAATAAATAAACCTGAAAAAGTAATTATACATATGTTAAAATGAAAAAAAAAACAAAACAGGGATATTAAAAATAGTATAAGCCAAAAAGCAATTAATCTAAATTAAAGTATCATAATAACAAAAATTTATTTATTTCTAAAAGCTAATAAACTTAAACTTAATAAGAAAAAAATAAAAGCAATGATAATAATTAGTATCAAGTTTGTCAATTCCAATAGACCACAATATAAACTTCTCATACTTAAGCCTGTATGCGAGGTTGACTGTCATTCAAAAATGATGATGATAAGAAAATGTCTTTCCAGAACTTCACATTTATTGTACTTGATTAACATTATCAAGTAGCCTGCGCCGACAGGAAGTTGTCATTACCATGATGGACATTGTATGTGTTGTCATTTCGGTGCTTTGGAATATCAATTTCAAATTTTTCGAATTTTTGGAGCGTGACTTTTTATTGTGCAAGTATAGTTTCTAGTCTAATTAAAGCCGTCTTACTTTATCCTGAGACATTTTTGTAATCACTAAAAGAAGATTTCTAAGGTTTCAAAAGGCGCCACCGTCACCAAATAGAATTAGGACAAAATACCAAAAATTTTTAAGAACGAATTCAGTACACCGGAACACATTTTTTGTAAGAAACTTAAATAATCTTACTTATCTAAAGAGGTTTTTTTGTGATTCGAGAAGTTTTAAGGGCCCACAACTAGAGAATTTCGATTAGAAAGATGGCTAGCGCATGCACGCGAATATCAAAGATAGTATATTAAGAAAAGAGGTTGTTCCCTTGTGAGACATTATTATATCTCTTTCAATCCAGCCAGACATCATACTTATCATGTCTCATGAGACAACATTGCATTTAAGTGGACGTTAGAACAAACATAACTGTAGAATTGAAAATCCTCGAATTTACAGTGAGTTGAGAAAAAATACAATCTATACAAATATATTAGAAATTTTTCTTTATCCACAACTACAGAAGGATGAAATTTTTGGAAATGCTTATCTTCAACAAGACGGCGACTCACCCCATTTTTCTGTTATAGCTAGGGAATCCGTGAAGCGCGCTTTTCCCGACAGGTGGATAGCAAGAGATCCATTATCATGCGCAGCCTATTCAAGGACTTAACTGTGCTCGATTTTAATTATGAGACTTTCCACATACTCTTGAGGAGTTTAAGAGGAACATCCGTGAAGATATTAGTCAGATGTCGCAAAATATGTTACAAAAATTTGTTTGATAGCCTGCACTTTCGATTACAGAAAGAGGAGAATGGTCAGAATATTCAACATTTGATTTAAACCTTTTCTGTTGTCTTTAAATATATCTCTATTTAGAACTACTACCCTGGTTCTTGTTGGCAATTTAGAAAATTAAAGTTTGCAAAACATACATGATATATTAAAATCAGAAATCAAAAGATTCATTAACTTGGTTATAACAAATATGCTTGAAACTCTATGGTTTTAGTTAAAGTGGTTTAGATTTTGTTTTAAAACAGAACTACTTATATCTCTACCACATATTTACTAATCGTTAGTCTCTTTAAATAGAAAATTGAGATTTTTTGAGTTAAAAAATTGCAATTTTTTTAGATCATGTCATACAAAGCTGATAAATCATTTTGGCACAATAAGCAGCCACACTCCAAACATTCAAAAGATTTGGAATTGATTTCTAAAGAACAGAAGTGAAAACAGATACAATAGCCATCATGGTAACAACAGCTCCCACAGGCTCAGATTACTTGATAATACCAATCAAATATAATATATGGGAAAATGTTGAAGGAAAATTTCTTATCGGGCAAGCACGTCTTAAAGGACTCATACCGTGGTTCATTTTAAACATAAAAGCATCGCACTAAACATTTTTCAAAGGCTTAAGGAGAGGGCTTTTCCATGATGTGAAAATACACCGTGTATTCAATTTAAAAAAACTGAGATTTTTCAAGTTAAAAAAATGTATTTTTTTGGGTAACTTGGTGCGATGCTGAAAAAGATTTTCAATGAGGGCAAAACATTTACGGGATAATTAAAAACAATTTTGCAAACTTCATCCTTTTAACTTTCAATTTATTAGATATAGGCTCTTAAAATGCTTCAGTTTCGGATGGTTCACCCAGTATTATAATATATTATAATTGGAATGTTGCCAATGTTATATGATGTTTTTAAATGTCTCTTTAATGTTAAAAAAATCAGGTCATTAAAACTTGTAGCTTATTAAAATAAATGACAATTAACTAGAGTTTTTTTTTCAAGTCAGTAATGTAATACAACCCATTTTAATTTTTATTAGTGTCGCGAACATAACAAAAAGTCAACTATCCTACGTAACTAACTTTAAACTTTGAACTGTTGAAGGTTTTTATCATGGAAATCCATTTTACCTCTTTTTGAGAAAACCTTATGTTGTATAATTTCGGCCATTTAATTGTAACATACAGAAATGACGCGTTTCGCTGCACTGCATCTTGTTCAAATTTTAACCTTAAAAATCAAGTATTAGAGAATAACGCCTAAGAAATTTTGTAAATTTAAACTATAAAATAAATTAATAAATAATGAAGAGGCTCTCTTTAGGTTCTTTACTTCCCTCGTAAACGAGAAGTGTTGTAATCGTGAAAAAATCACCCTCGGAGATTTTTTCAGATCTTCTTTCAGGGTCTCTAGATACTATATTTTCTTAGTTCCGGCGGTTTCTCTGTCAGCCTCCCTGTTCGCGGAATAGCTAAAAAACTACTTACACGATTGACTTCAAATATTGGTCAAAAATCAATTAAAAAAACTATTACTAAAAAAATACTTATACAATTTACGTTAAATTTTGCACAAAAATTAAGTATTACTTAGAAATGAACTGGTAAAATTTTGGTACCAATTCAAGATGGCGGAACAAAATGGCGGCTTAATAAATATTTAAAAATTCAGGCTGAAAAAATTACTTATTGGACTTATTTAAAATTGTGTGTCATAGATTAATTGTAATTGTGGTATAGAGATCAACTAGTAAAAATGTGGTACTAATTCAAGATGACAAAACAAAATGGCGGCCAAATAAAAAAATGTAATTATAAAAAATCACCCTCTCAGCTTTTACATATTTTCAGGAGTCCCTAGATTGAATGAATTCAACATGACGTAACAAAATAGCGGTGTGTGTCAATGTAAAAACTACTTACTGAATTTATTTTAATTATGTTCAAAAATCAAATGTGGCATAGGTAGAAAATGGTAAAATATTGGTACGAATCCAAAATGACGCCCAATAAAAATATTTGAAAAGATAGTATTTATGTGTTCCTAATGACTATGTACTGAACTAAATTTGGTCACACTTCACTATTCCTAACAAATGGAAAAAATCATAACGAGGGAAGTTCCGGGTAAAGAAAATTTTCCGATTTTTGTTGCTTGCTATTAAAATAAATTTAATATAGTTGAACTGTTAATATTTACCTAGCCAAATAAGTCTCTCTAATTTTTTTAGTTTATAACCTTTGATTTCGATATGTAGTATTTTATAGTTTTATAGCATTGGTGTTTTGCATTTGTTGAATCTCTTTGTTTTTTAGAAAACTTCTTTTGTGTTCGGGATTCTGGTTGTGTGTGAAGGTTAACACACAGATACAATAATAGTATAGAGAAACCCAACCTCTCTCTGTACCTCTACAATAATTCCCTTTATACAATACAACCGGAAACACTGCGTTTTCAAGATACAGGGTGTTAAACTTTTAAGTATTCTTTAGTTTTCTTGATGTGCCTAATAGATTTCTAAAGCTATTTTATTTAAATCTGGCACACAAAAAGCCGTAAATAATGCCTATAAAAGAACCATAATACATATTTGATAGGGTATAAATGTTTTTTGGGTCACTATCTTTTGAATGTCCCAAACAATTTGCTGTACATCGACCTAGTTTAGTACTTCTATAGAGCTTCCGGTGTTTTTTTTTTGCACATCTTATATCCCTTGAACTTTTTCGATACCTTGGAACGTCTTAAAAATGTGTCAAAAATATAGACAATTTTAGACCGTGCACAGTATGAACAAATACCAAAGAACACATAACACAGGCCAACACACATTTTGGTGCCTGTGATTTTTTTAACAGTTCCTGGGTAATTTTTGGATGCAGAATGTAAAAAAGTTCTCAGATTTTGTCTATCAGATCTAGTTTTTTTTTTAAATTGTGTAAATATTTTACGTTATAACTGTTATAATATATAATATTACTATTGCCAGTTAAAAAAACAAAGACACATTAATTTAAGTATTTATTGCAAAAACTTAATTTACATAATTACATTAGTCACTAATCACATAAAAATTTCATTTTATACGACTTTCTAGAACGGAGTTTACTAGGGCAGTCTCGCTGAAGGCTCCAGCAGTAGTCCGCCATCATGTGGCTATCCCATCGTCCTTGATAACGATCTTTCATAGTTTTAATATCCTGATGGAATCTTTCCCCCTGTTCTTCACTCCAATCACCTAAGTTTTCTGGAAAACGATCTAGGTGGTTATGGAGGTAGTGAACTTTTATACTCATGTTACAGCCGAGAATATTAAAATTTGAAAGCATAGTTTCCACTAATTCTACGTAATTCTCTGCTTTATGATTGCCAAGAAAATTTTGTACTACTTGAACAAATGAACACCAAGCGTTAGATTCAGTCTCGTTCATTGATGTGGTGAATTGTGGATCTTTAACAAGTTGCTTTATTTGAGGACCATCAAATATACCAGCTTTTAGTTTTTCCGTACTAATGAAATTTACGTAACAAATACCCAAAACAATTTCCATCTCGATTTAAAGCCTTCACAAATTGCTTCATTAGGCCTAGCTTGATATGCAAGGGCGGAAGTAAGATTTTTTCTTTTGAAACCAAAGGTTCGTTGATTACGTTTTGTTTTCCTTGAATCATGACATCTCTTGAAAACCAATTTTTGTTAACCCAGTGCTCATTTTTAGATCTGCTGTCCCAAAGGCACAAAAAAAAACAAGGATATTTTGTATAACCACTCTGCTGTGCAAGGAGGAAGTTAACCATTTTTAGATCAACACAAATAGCCCACTGATGTTCTTCGTATTTAATTTTTCTCAAAACTAATGCACCTGTTTCATATTCTTCCTTCATGGTAGTAGAATGACCAATAGGAATTGAGCCATACTTGTTACCGTTATGTAAAAGAACACATTTTAAACTACGTTTTGAACTGTCAATAAAAAGGCGCCAATCATCTGGAGTGTATTCAGGCAAACCCATTTTTTCTAAGAGCCTTTTTGTATTGTTACAGAATACCAAGTCATTTTCCTGAGCGAAAAAAGGCCGCAGATCCTTATCTCTTTTACGATAAAATGTAATATTAGTACCTGGACAAAATAGATTTTTTTCTTTTAATCTGGATGCAAGTAATTAAGCGGATTCCTTTGAGAGATTCAGGTCTCTTATAAGATCGTTTAGTTCTTCTTGATTGAAACACTGCGGAGTTGCTAAATCTGCCTTTAATATTAACGAGACAAAAATAGCAGTCGTTATGATGGTTTCGCGGTTCTCTCCAAACCATTGGTACACCAAACTTTAGGCGCTTCCTCTTTCCAGTTGTCCACTGTCGCAAATGTTCAACACATGTTTTACATATAAAATGTGGGGCCCAAGATTTATCTTGATCTCCTAAATGAACGCCAAAATAGAAGATAAGCTCTTTTCACAAAGTCAGAAATCGTTTTTCTGCTCTCTTTCAAAGTGTATTCACCACACACATAACAAAAAACGTGTATTGAGTAGTTCCTAGTATAGGAACATTGGGTCAGGGACAATTCCAGGTATCCATTTGGTTAATTAGATTCTGGGAAATTTCTATTTTGACGATTAAGTACATATTTATCTCTTTATTTGTTGTCCTTTATCAGAAAAAAATATCAATTAACCTGTAATCTGTATCTCAAAAACTAGAGCTGATAGAAAAAATCTGGTGGCATTTTTGGAATCGGCACATTAAAAACATCTAAAATCAGATGTTAGATTTCCGGCACCAAATTTTTGTTTTCATTTTGTTATCCTGTGTAATTTGTAAAATTAAGCAATACATTCGATAGAAATATCAAACTAGGATAATATCGCTGCAGCACTTTTTTTGGGACGATGAAAGGGGACGTGACCCCATTAACAGAAGTAAAATGTATTTAAGCAGGGACTATTCCCTGTTAATACTATAACAGAATTTTCGGACACCGCGTATAGAGAATGATGTCATCTAGCCAGGTAGTGTTACTTTCCTTCAGTTGGCGATGAGTGCTCTCTTAGAATTAAATAATTAATTATTTAATTGATGAAACCGCAGGAGAATGTTAGACCACGGATTATACTGGTTGATCTTCCTATTTGCAATTATTACAAATAGTGGTGTTTTTTAGGTTCTCCATATAAAATATTAACATTTCTTTGTTCTGATAATAGCTTATTACTAGACAAACAACCACCACGCCAGTAACTAATTAAAATTAAATTTATAAATATATTATTCCCTGGAGTAAAAATAAATATCTTTTTCTTCGTAGATGTTCTTTTTTTAGGCTAACTCGAATAAATCATTATATTTAAAGGTCAAAGTAAATTCTTACAGCAATTAAAGCCATATTGAAAAACTATTAAAGCTTTTTGTAAACTTAGATGGGTCTGCGTTTGCACAACACTAATAAATTCCGTTCTTTATAAATAAAAATCGGGCGGTAATTAACCAAAGGTGATTACAAAGATACAGGATTAAGAATTGTCCAATCAATGCTGATCATCATCTGTAACAGTTTTTTAATAATAACGGTCCGATGCGTCCATCAGATTCTTGAAAGGGTCAAGGTTTTTATAAAGAGAACCCTTCATTAATTAATTAATTCACATAAGAAATAGTTAATTAACTAACTTGAACAGTCTCTTACAATCACTATTTGACCATCAAAAATGGAATCGTGCATCAGATTCAACGTGCTGTCTTAAAGGTCGCTTACAAGAAATAGCAGCATTTTTTTATACACCGGATATTAGAGTGCAGTTCAATTATATTAACGATTATTAGAATCATAAAGCATTTAACATATATTTGACACAAAACAGAAATATCGGCTACAAAAATTAATTTTACTGGATTTGATTTTACAAATTGTACGTGACCCTATGTACAAAGCCCTTCTTAGCTGAAAGGGAAACGCTGTTAGATTGAATAATGTCATAAGTGATTATCGAATTGTAGAATTGAAGTACCACAAAGAACCGTATTCTTTCTGTTAGAAATATCAACTCACTTCTTAAAGAAACTGACCCTGGGGAACTTTTTTTCTCTTATGTGAATGACATTGCAATGATATTAAGCCTGACATGTGGAAGGAGTTGAAGGATAGGGCTGAGGAGGGGTTGAATAAAGAAAAAATGGGTTTGAATCATTTAAATTGTTTAAAAAAAACGAATTTTGTAGCTTTTTCTTGGGTTTTAGTGTTGATGTTGTTAATGAGGTTGAGCATACCAAATATCTTGGCATAATAATTGATCAACATTTGAAATGGAATAAACAAGTTGAAAAAGTAACAAAAAGTATAAAGTGCTTAATTCATAAGTTTTACTTTCTGAGAGAGATCTCAAATGATAAATTTCTTGTAAAAATCCTTAATAGAATCTATAATAAGATATGGAATATTGGTGTGGGGCGGGATGTTCAAAATTGCACTTCATCCTCTTAACACAATCCAAAATTATCTGCTAAGGATTATATTTAAAAAACTTAGACTTTATAACACCTCCCAGTTGTACTCTGATGAATTATTAAATGTATAATGCTTGCATATTATAACAAGTCTATAAATTCGCATATTAAAATAGTAATAAGACTTATAAAACTAGGCAGACTCAAAACATTTTACTTCCATATGGTAATATAATTTTAAATTTAAAATCAATAGATATTTTACATTTAATTTTTTTAAACAATGCACATACAGGTGCTCGGCATCTAGGTGAATTCGGCGTTACCAAGTTATTATTTTATGTTTTTCAGGAAATTCGGAGCAGTTTTCATTATTTTTGCCTTTTGTCTTCTTTAGTCCAACTCATTAGTTATTTATATTTAAATACCTTTTTACTTCACCCTAAATTTTAGTTTTCCCAATAATTTCTGTTTTCACAATGTGATATCATTTCTATCCCACAGTATTATTTGTAGTATTCAATTTTGGTACTCCAAATTTTTAATGAATAATTTACTTTGTGCCTTTAAGTCATGAGGTCTAACTATTTTTTTCTGAAGAGGTTACAAGTTCATTTCATAGTTAACTTTGTTTCTAGTTTGCTTCTTTTTAAAACAATATATAAAATTATATCCAAATAGCAGCCTTTTAGTTGCTCGTTACTCACTGTATGATGCGAGGAGTTTTAGTCGTTTTAATAGGAAAATGCAAAAATGGCGAAAATGTCCGAGCGGATGCAAATTTTGTTTAAAACAAACTTATATACGCTCGTTATCTGACGAGTAGGTGGTGGTGCCTTCCATCAACAATAGGCTAAAATCACCTCTCCAATACCGTTGTTTAAATCCGACGACAAATTATAAATAAGCTCCCTAAAGCCAGCTTAGACACAGAGCAGTATGTGCGAGGGGTAGGCCGAATCATTCACGAGAGTAATTCATGAACTATAACTAAACAAAAGCAAGTGTTAATAAAGTGAAAGTTAAGGCACCAATTTTTAACTGACTTTAAAAAACGAGGAGGTTTTCAATTAGTCTCTAGGCATTTTTATAAATATTGTTTGGCTTTACTCAGTAATTCCTCCAGGGCAAGTAAAGTATGACACTATTTTGTTTCGGTGTCAGTTAGTAATAAGTACTTTTATCACTGTCTTATCTTTCACATTAGTGGATAAAAGAGAGGATTTAAGAAGGAAAGTTCCTTAATTTTTTCTCTCATTTTTTAAACTTGCCCACTTGTGATTTTAGAGGTTATTTTTGTTTGTAGAGTTTATTTTATAACGATCTTTAACATAAAAATCGACTTTTTCCGCAGTTTTAGTTTAGCAGAAAATATTTTGTTTTAATTTTTAATGATACCCTGTTTTTATAATGACACCACTTTATTTAGCGGGAAATTCTGGTTTCAGTAAAATTTAACTCTTATTGATGTCAATTTAATAGGAAATAATTACGAAAAAGAAAATGGTGGCATTTATATAATTTTTATAACAGTATTTTATGTAAGACTACAATTAACACAGCATACTAAGTAACTCTTAAATAAAAATATTGCAAGATTTTTTGTCCATACTTTGTAAGTAAGTGCATTTTAAATAATGCAGTTCTCCATCAAATTTTCTTTCTGATACTGTATAACAAGTGACAAGTTGGCAGTTATACAGGCTCATTATAAAATTTAACCAAAATACAATGCCATAGAAGCAACAGAAAATGTTTAAAAAAATGTCTTATCGGAGCTAACTAAAATTGGAACGATTTGTAAAAAATTTTATTATTTTCTGAGGTTCTGGGATAATTTAATTTTACGATGTTAAAGTAGTAAGCATTTAATTCAGTTCACTTAATTTTTTGGAAAATTTGTAATTCTAAGGATTAACGTCAATGAACACTCAGATGTCAATTTTAAATAAACTAAGAATGTTTGTTTACTAAGCAATGATTTGGACTTGGAAATATCAAAGTCATGATGAATAAAAAAATACGTTAATACATATCAAATGTTCACCGAAAATGTCACTGGCACCTTTTCATCCTTGGCATTATCAACAAGGTATATTCTCGAATCTATAAAAAATTGTTTTTTCTATACGCCTAAGTTGCACGAACTAAATCAGCTAATTTAATCAAGTTTAGGTAATTAACTTGTAAATTCACATTTTAAAACAAAAATAATGAGTGGGATAAGTGGAGTTTGTTAGACATGTATTTTATGATGCAAAGAAAACTTCCTCCTTTCAAATTAATAGCAACTTTTAGCAACGTTATTCTTGACATTTTCGGTAGATTCATTTATAAAAAGTGGTTTCTTAAGAACTCATAAAATCAAGATTTGATGTAGGAAAAAAATCTAATCCTTTATAATTACAATAGACTAGTACAGCTTATCTACATCTACAAATTTGCATTTCAGCTTTAACATTAGATGTAATTTCCTTGGGTATAGAGGGTTTACTAAGAACATAAATACGTTTACTTTTTCGTTTGGTTATGCAGCCCTGCACAAATCCGATTAATTTTAATTCAGTTATCGCTGACAAAAAAAAGTGGAAGTAATTTTTTAAATTGCATTTTTTTACACTAATATTGGGTATACAGGGCGGTTCGTTTAGGCACTGTGACATACTTGGACATTTTTAAATGGACTTCCGAATTTTTTATTACATCTTTATAATCTGTGCAAAAATGTAAACATATTTTTTCGACAACCGTCCGGAAAGTACTCACTTCCCGAACTTTGCGGTCTAGGCCGGAAAACCTCAAAGAAATTGCTTCCAGATAAAGGGTACTTTCCACAGGGTTGCTGAAAAAATATTGTATGTAACACGACCGGAACTATTTTTTCGGACACGCAGACTTCCAGGACTCTTGTCTCTCGTCGAAAAAACAATATTTTCCGACCCCTTTACGTAAATTACTTTTATTAACATAGAGGCTAAATGTTTCGACTTTTTTTATAGTCCTTCTTCCTTCTTCTTTACAGTCAACTCTCAGTCTAGTCTAATAAGTATTTTTTTTTTAATTAGATATTATTGCAGTCCTATAACCTACGAACTAAAGTTATATTATATTTTTATGAGACGACACTGACTTACCCTAGTAGCTTCGTCAAATTCCCCGTTCTATTAGGAAATTCCTTCTTACTTTTTTTGATATGTGACCCTGTTTATTCATTTTGCAAAAAACTCTTCCGTACATAACAAATTTTAGTACAAAAACGTTTTAATATAAAATATAATCTAAAATTCTAGATATCACGATTTTCCCCCCAATATTCCATGGGCGAATGGCCATTTTACTAAATAGCTTTCAATAGTGCCGAAAATTAAAAAGATGCAAGAGATAAAAACGTTTCTAAGTGAAGTGGAACTGTTTTACTTAAATTGAGTCAAAAACCTATACTTAAATCTTGATTATTTTATTCTTTACCTGAGGAATTTACTAAATTCCAATATTTAATTTTAATTTAGGGTTTTGCTAGTAATACTCTAAAATATAATTATAAACTACCATATTTGGAACATTTTATTAAACTATAACAAATCTTTTAAACTTAGAAACTAAATATAATTTATACAATTTGCATTATTTATACAATTTGCATTTAATATTTACTCAATTATTTTTAATGGAAAAAATTCAAACACATTACACAATTGCGATACTAGAACGTTCCTTACAATTTCAAACCATTGCAGTACAAAGTAATTTTGGAAAAATCACTTATGAACTATGGATTAAAAATATATAATAGCTTGTCAGAGATTATAGGAAACATTATAATGCCGTTATTTAAAAAACAGAAAAAAGGTATTTTCTGAAAAAAATAACATTATTAGATTTTTTAATATTCAGTTCAACTTTGATTTATATTATATTATTATATAACATATACATTTTTTCTTTTAACATTTAAAAATTATTCTTATTATTGTGCGTTACATTCCACAAAATACCTAAAGTTGTAAGGTTGGTTTGGAATGAAAAGTTTTCAAGAATTTTTATTCTCTATTTGTTTTAGGTTCTGTCACATTTAGGAATGATCGCCATTTTAACGCCCCCATATTTTGGGGATAAGTTAGGGTTGAAAAGACATTTCAAAAATTTCCCTTTCCAATTATTCTTTTTCTTCAAAATTGCGCTCAGTTGCCATTTTGAAACTTTCTATCATGAAGGTTCGAAAAATAAAAAAGCCGCACTGTAGATGAGATAACTATTTTTTTTTAGATAATCTAGACATCTTTAAATTGCCCCAACAATAGTACAATTTTAGCAAATAAAATATTTTTTTTATTTACTTGGTCTTTCATAAGCTTTTTATGGATCTCAGTATATAGTAGAGAGAATTAATAGTTACCAAACGAGATAAGAAAATGTTAAAGTCAAACCTGACAAATAATTGCCTCCTAACCATAATAACATGGTAGTGTTGCTAGGCAACACATTAGTAATGTTCGGTTTACCGGCCGCAAATCAGTATGGGATAAATAGAATTACTAGACGGTATGAAATAAAATATAAAAAGCGAAGAAAGCAAATATGACAAATGCAAGCAGAAGAATTCGTGCCATTATAGTGGTAATGGTGGTTTGAATTTTACTAAGTGATCAAAAGTGAAAGTTACTGTCCCAAGCGTATATTAAATAAATATTTTTGCATGATTTAAATAAAAATAGTCGAAACAAAATTATGCTCTAAAACCGGAAACTAATACGATGTAACTTATAACTAATGAAACCTAACCTAACTTAAGTTTATAGAAGCAAACCTAAACTTCCTGCGTGGGTTCTATCCGGAAATAATTACTTAAGCTTGTTATGCGCCCGAAGAGTTTACATTATAAAAGTGAGTTTAAAATGAAGAACAGCCTTACGAATACGCATCGTTTTTGAAGCATTGTAATGTCTTATTTTTACGCCTCCGAATTAGCTATGGTGCATTAAAAAAGATTTCTCTAAGCGTTGCTCCATTTAATAATTTTGATCAGATATTATTCCTATAAAATATTTCTTTTGAATTTTTGCATCAATATATTCAGGATAGAGTATCATATCATTACCTATATATCGCCGCTTTTATTAAATTTTCTCTTGTTTATACCAGTTGGCAATCCCAAATATTTATATTCTTAAATAGCTGCTGTAAGACTGTTTCACATAGTTCAAGATTGAGGAGATTTTAAAAGATTGTTTTGAATTTCCATTCGAGCCTATTCTTGGTTTTCAATGGTATTTAGCGGACATAGTCTCAACCCTAGCTATTGCGTATTTAAACCAAAAATGACTATTTGTAGCTTATTTTATTTTACTGTCGTATTATTTATTATTCTCTATATATAGAACGTTTCCTGTAAGAAATTAAATATTTTCATTTTATAAAGTATGTGACTCTTCGGGAAACTAACGCCCCTACTGACTGTGTAAATTCTTGTAGTGTATGCCATTATAATTTTCACTACAACGAACTTCTGTTTCATTAATCATTATGCCAGTCAGTTATCCTTAAAGAATGCTTCGTCTCTTGCAGTAAATTCACAAGCTTCGTGAATAAAAGCCGCAGCCCTACCGTTTTTTTTTTCAACTGCAAAAACATGCCGTTCTTCTTCGGTCTCATTTTGCCAATTGCGTTAATATACAGAGTTTATCAAACATACAATTAGTCAAATCAAGTGATGCCAGCACCTGTTTCTGCTCTTTGAATTCGGTTAAACTTAGGAATTACGATTTTTTGGTGGCTTTTTGCAACCAGATGGCAGCAATCACAGGCATTCATTGGTCTAATAACAGAAGTGTTTTTTTTTGCAGTTTAAAATTTTAGTATTGAAATTTATATTTGCATAAAGTCCAGTTTTTGGCGTTTTAGCGGTTATAACAAAAGAAAGAGCAAAGGACAACTTAAATAAATTGTTTGCACTTACTTCTCTACAGTCAGACAGCCGCCTCTCATATTTTGCTTCCAAAGCATAACCAAATTTCTAAAACGTACAACTTACTAAATGAAAGTCGATATTTTAGCCTAAATTAAAACAGTATAGTCTGAAAAAGTATATAATTAATCGTAATATATTCACCCACATAATACCGTACCAGCAATAAGACGAGGAATTTTTTATACAAAGGGTTTATTATGCTTGGTGAGAAAGAAGAACAATTAACTGTTACGAATTTCACTAAATACGTAATAACTCCAATTTTAGCACGTTTTATTTTTACTTGTAATATTCTCGGTAGGCGAGATACTGGTTAAATGCAGTTTCTCTAAACAAATAAAGTAATTGAAAGTGTAAGCAACGATTTAATGGTAGGATAAAATCAGATATTATGGTTTATTTTTGTTTTTAGTATCTAAAGTAGGTGGAATGTGTTACGCACTACTTTCAAAACCATAATGTTCCCTAAATGAAGATTTTCTCCTCACCAATTAATATTTACCTATTTAAGGAATAGTACATAAATGTTTTGAATAAATTATATATATATATATATATATATATATATATATATATATATATATATATATTAGCTTCAAAGGTGGAAAGCTACTTCCACTATAAACGTCCTGTTTAATATTAGAATTTTAAGTATGAATAAGAATGGCAGGAGCCGTAGCTCTGGGGAAATATGGTAGATATAATCGATATTTCTTGAAATATTTACAAAGTATATGAGACGCCATTTTATCTTCCTTTTTGTATATCTTTTCTCATTTTTTGACAATTTGATTTTTACTTCCCTCGTAAAAGTATTGTTGTAATCGTGAAAAAATCACCCTCTGAGATTTTTTCATATCTTTACATTCCAGGGACCCTAGATGCCGAAAAACATGTTTTCTCAATTCCGTTGGTCTGTCTGTCTGCCTCTTCGTGACGTAGCTAAAAAACTACTTAACCGATTAACTTCAAATTTTGGTAAAAAACTATGGGTCATATGAATATGACCTAATAACATTTTGTTAAAAATCTAAAATGATGAAACAAAATGGCGGCCTAATGAAATGTTAAAAAAATATTACTAAAGAACTACTTATCTAATTTCCTTGAAATTTTACACACAAATCAACTACTGTATGTAGGAATTAACTGGGAAAATTTTGGTACGAAACAAAATAGAGGCTGAATCAAATATTTAAAAATTCTACTTAACTTAACCTAGTTAATGGAATGATTTCAAATTGTATGCAATAATTAGGTTGTAGTATAAAGATGAACTGGTATACGTGAAATGGCTAAATAAAATATGTAATAATGAAAAAAATCTCTATTTTACATATCTTAATGTTTTAGCGTTCCTAAATGCCAAATATTATGTTTTACCAAATCCATCGTTCTGTTTATCTCTCTGTCAGTTCACGGCATAGCTTAAAAACTACATGCACGATTGACTTCAAATTTTGATCAAAAATTAATGGTCATATGGGGATGAACTGATAATATTTTGGTAAAAATCCAATATGACGAAACAAAATGGCGATGTGTCACTGTAAAAACTACTCATTTAATTTATTTTAAATTATGCTTGAAAATCAAGTGTGTCATAGGTAGAAACTTCTAAAATTTTGGTAGGAAGCCAAAATTAAACTCTTTCATTTCGGAGCGTCTCCCGGCAAGTAAGGAATAGTCCATCCACAAAGTTGTAGTAATTAAATTGAGGCTATTAAAACAACTGAAACAGCCATTAGATGTGATTTTCTACTTTATCTGCAAAATTGGAAAATGTCAAAAAAATTGAACTGAAAACAAATGAGCTTTGACATAAACATAGTATTTTTTACATGGAAGGTCCTATTTTTTATTTAATATTTAGAATCGCCTCATTTTTTACGTGTATCTTAAATCGTAAAAATACGAGGAGAAGAAGGTCTAGTTACCTGAGATAAATATTTATTTTTTTAAACTTTTAGCGAAGTATTAGTTTGGTTGTCAAATATAAATATCATAATATACGTATTTAGCAACTTGTATTAACTCTTTTCCTATAAAATACTTACTGAAAGATGACTCAGAATTTTCTTTATTCAGTTATTAATTCCAATTTCGGGAATGTTTTTAAATACCTACCCTTAAAATTAACCGAAGCTCCTTATTCAAGAGATATTCTGCGAAGCGGGATTCCTACGGACAAAAATTTAACTGAAGTTGAGTGTCGTCAGCATATCCCTCACAGGTACACACTTTTAGGTTCTTAAGGATATCCGCAGTGACGATAATAAAAAGTGATCCCAAAATTGAGCCATGGTAGACGCCTGAGGTTATTGGTCTTGAAGAAAACACCACCAACCAAACATTACACATTTTTAGGTTTTCGGCAAATAAGAGTGGAAAAACTTTGGAGCTAGGGCTGAAAATCTACACTGATGTAGCTTAGTACATAATACATTAGAGCTGACATTTGCTCAGTATCCAAATCTAGCAGGACGTTCAAATTTTTTTTTCAAAACCCTGATTGATTCTTAGGTAGTATATTATATTTTAGAACAAATTTAGTTGGCTATATACAGCTTTGGCCAAGATCTTGGAAATCTTGGTTAATATAGGCAAAAGACTTATCGGAAGCAAATATCCATAAGAAATTTAAATAGCAATCTTTCCAATGGGACTTACCAATGATGTTTCCCAACCATTACAACTGCCAATTTTAAAGACAAAAAAAGGTAATCATTTATTTCTTCTACATCTAAGAGTTGTTCTAGAATACATGGATGCTTATTGTGCTTAATATTTAAATCGTTTAGAGTTTTCACTGACCCTACAATTTAAAGTCAGGCGACAGAATGCGAAAACTTGTTTTTTGGCATCTAAGAACCCTTAAACGTGAAGATTAAAAAAAAGTGGTAAAGTGATTTTTTCCAGGATTAAATAAACAAGTAAGGTGTTCAATCTAATTTTCAAAAAAATGCAGCAGTTGTTTTGGGCTCATACTAAAGTGAGCTTAGCTATCGATTGATTTCATTTTTTAAAGAAATATTAAGCATGGTAATGAATTCAGGGTTGCTGAGTTAATCAACTGTTTCTCTCTCTGCGTCCGAACACTGTTCCTTGGGTTTAATTCCTCAAGAAGTGGTCGTCTGTTTTAACACCGCTGTAATTTGACTGATAGTCTAAAAAATTAGAAAGCAGGCCATTTTTATATTGCTAGCCTCTCTGAGACTGCAATAAAATTGTAGAAAAGTTGCCAAAAATCGTTTTTCGTCAATCTGCCAAAATATTGCAGTTATGTGAATGTAGAAGAAAGATTGTAGATTATATCCTAAACAAAAATAGATTTTTTTCTTAAATGTAATAGTTCTTAAGATAAATCCATCAGAATCTCTCAACAGAAAAACATGAACATTGTGAACGCGTCCGGGCATTTAACTTATAGCAATTATAACAAAATTATTATTTTTCATAGTTAAAAACGAATTCGAATGTTTAAAAATGACATTGAAACGTGTGATTAATAGTTTTTACTTACAAACTGGGCATTTTGGGTAGCGCACACATTTCAAGTTATCCAATCACGCTAAAATATTAAGCGGTTTTTGTAATTTTGATTTGTGGTTGATGAATGAATTTTTAGGAATTCTGAGAAAGCAATAATAAGAAAAATGAACAAATTCAATGATTATTTATCACATAAAAAAGACAGTTATTAAGTTTTGTTGTAATAATGTTGTTCCAATCCTATATGTAGGTGTTATCTTCCATACTGACAAAGTGAATAAACAATTATAAAAAGGTTGGTAAAATTTAAAAAAGAACAATTTCCGCACATAGTCATTTAATATAGAATAACATATATACTGTATTTTCAAATGTTTTTATTGGTATCTATTTTGTTCCACTATACTGGATTCATATCAATCTTTTACTAATTTTTACCTATGTCACACTTGATTTTTGGGCATAATATAAAGTACATCAAATCAGTAGTTTTACACTGATTTAAAAAAAATTAGATCACCATTTTGTTCCATCATGTTGAATTCGTACCAAGATTTAACCAGTTTATTTCTATACCACTGCAAATTGACAGACAAAAACACAAACCACCAGACAGACAGACGAAATTAAAAAACTTGTTTTTTTTGGAATCTAGGGACGCTGCTAGGGATTCTAAAACGGATAATTTTTAAATATTTCATTAAGGCGCTATTTTTTTTTCATCTTGGATTCCTACCAAAATTGTGTCAGTTTATTCCTTTATTATACTAGATTTTTATGCAAAATTAGATAAATTAGATAAGTGTTTTTTTTTAGTTTTTTTATTTAACATTTCAATAGGTCGCCATTTTGTTTGGCCATATTGGATTTATACCAAAATGTTACCAGGTCGTCTCCAAATTTTTGACCAAAATTTGAAGTCAATTGTTTAAAGTGGTTTTTTAGTTATGCCTCGAACAGACAGACCGACAGAATTGAGAAAACATCTTTTTCAGCATCTAGGGACCCTGAAACGTGAAGATCTGAAAAAATCCTGGCAGATGAGGTTTTCACGATTACAATACTTCCCTTTTACGAGGGAAGGAAAAGATAAGGCAAAAAAAAGATTATTTCTTTTATATTCCGGAAAGTGTGCCGGTTAAAACTAATTATCACATATTCCAGTTACGAATTTCCCCGTCAAAGACTAATAATTTTTTGTGAAATTACAACAATTTTGATCCATGGACGCGTACACAATTTCAGATTTTTCTCTTGCCAAGGGAAGACTATCGTATTTAGGAAGGAAAGTATTATTGCTTTATTCTGCAATATTTTGGCAGATATTGGCGGAAAAATTAATGTTTGCAACTTGGTCCACTTTTTTATAATTGCACAGAATAGCAGTGTAAAGTCTGGCTGGTTCAAACAATTCAACAAACAAAACTTGCTTTTCAGTTTTTCTCAAGTTTGAAACGCCAGTAACAGTCTATTGCTTAGAAGATTTATTTATGATGTATTTAATTTCATATTTTATCTTTATTGTTTTTAAAATAAACGCAATACGAAAACCCAATTATATTATTTCTATTATTTCAGCCAATTCGGAGAAGACTCTTATTCGGAATACATTTTGCGAAAACAATTTTGTCTCTATGAGGTAAGTAACGGTAAGCTGGATACAAATATATTAAGCCAGTGCTCTATCTAAATGCACCATAATATAGGTAAATGTATTAAGAAGTGAAGTTACAAATGGCCCTATGCAATAGAAACAACAGACTTAGCAAAGGCAAAATACTATTAATACTAGAAGTTTACATCCATATTCAATTGACTAATCATTTAACCTCATTTTATAGCAACGACGAGGTAGTTTAAATTAAATAGATTTTATTTTTATCACTGTTACTTTTTCTTTGACCAAATTTAATTCAACAAAAACTTTATCACTTTATTAAAGAAAACGTTTAGACATCCAAACTTTTCTCAAACGATGTATTTTTGTATGGTTTAATTGTGCAATTCTACAATATTTTTTATACATTTTAATAACCGATTGGCCGTTAAATATAAGTTATAAGACTCGTTTTCACTTGATAATTATGTAATATCTTTTGTGAAAAGTAACTTATGATATTTCCAAATCTTTTAATGTCATTAGATTAATTATTTTACTATTAAAGTAGAAATAAGTATTAAGAAATAATGGACTATTTTCGTACGTGAAATGATGCTGGTTTATATTTTTGATTATAATTACTGTTCTTTTTTAGTGGCTTATTCGGAATATACACTGTTCCCCATAATGTTGGTTCATAGGGAAACATATTATTAGATTAAGAAAAAACTTGACAAGGGTCAACATAATTCGATTTTGATAATATCAATTTACATATAAGAATGGCGGAAAATGTAAAAATCAATTTTGAAGTTGTTAAAAATGGTTTTAGGAAACAAATATCAAGAAAAAAATATATATAAGAATCTAATCAAATTCATCATTGCTTGTCTGAAAATGAGTTCACATAAGCACAACTGATTTTACTGTTTATTATCTAACAGTCCTTTTGACTTACTTAATAATGTCAAAGATTATTCATGTTAGTTTTAAAACAAGAAAAAACTTAATTAATTCCAACATAAAATAAGTTTAAAATGTTTATGACTATCTACCAAAGGAGTTTCTATCTATCTGCCAAAGACTAAAACCTTTCAAATAAGAAAACTAAGTATTAAACGTTTAAAAAAATAACACTTGATGCCGTAAGCAGTAGTAATAAGTAGGATGAATAAATTGAGCTATGAGCTCCAATAAAACAATAATTGTTAAAAAGATATTGATAACTACGCTAGAGGGGTAAATAATGATTTAAATGTCTTTAAAATTTGCATAAAGACATTAAAACAAATCTGAACCCTTTTTCTTATATAATTTTTCAATTTTTTGTGATCTAACTTATTTTGCTGCAATTTCACAATTTATTTTTAAAATATTTCACCAGTTTGTGATACAGATAGTGAACCGACAGAATTCGTAAAAAAACGAATGGGAATGGAATTTTAGTAAATTAGCACCATTTTACTTTGTTTAAATAGAACACTATGTATATTACTGTATTTATTATTAAATGGATGTCTTCTCACTGAGTTTAAATAAGCTAGGTTTGATATGCTGAAAAAATTAAATCTCTATCTGAGAAAATTGACGAGAACCTTCATTAGAAGCAATGTGTTAAAAAGAAAACATTTTGCCAAACTGCCTCTTATGGTAGGATTTTTATTAATTTTTTCATGAACTTTTGAAGTAAAGGGCACTAACCCTGGTATTTTTATAATCAACTAGAAAATGCCCATTTACTTTTCAATTGTCATTTGTTTATTGTTTTAGCAAATGCAGACAGTTCAAGGAAAAACATAAGAGTTTTTTTATAATAATTTTTGGTATCTCTAAAAGTCATGCTTGTAGTTCCCGTTCTAAATACAACCTGATTTTATTTATCTATGAGCAGTCCACAAAGGCCGCAGCCGTAAGTATTAGGTACCATGAAGTGATACAGACAGGGAAAGATTATTAATGGGGGATTTAATTACTCAAGGCTGGTTCTGTTTGCGAAGTGTAAAGGTATATAGAGAAGAAAAGTATTTTCTAGCTCGGAAAAGGAACACGACTGCTGTGGCAATTGATGTGTTATGAACATGCCAGCAGAGATCTTTCTGAGAAGTGATACCAACCGGGATAAAGGAATCTTTGGCTTCAAGCATTTGATTCTTCATTTGAATATTGTGGGTATTGGGAGATAATTTGTAAGACGGTAAACATTGATGTTGAACGTCTGTGTTGATTTGGTAAAAGTTTGATGAATGAACGTCAAACACCACAAAAATGTTTCTGTTGAAAAGAAAACTGGCAATCCAAGTACAAAGTTTTGGAGGAAGACCATAGGCAGGGATTTTGTTAAGAAATGTGTCATGCGAATGCTTTGAATATGCCGAGGGGCAATAATATGGGGTTCTCCGTGGAATTCTATGGACTTATTCCAGTTGTGGTTTACAAAAACAAAAAAAATCTGCTGCAGATCTTTGGTGGCGGAAGCCGTATTGCCTATCATGGATAAGTTTATACATTTTAAGGTAATTTAAATGATATTGATATACTTCTTCACAGCCTTATTCATAATTGGGTGTAGGGATATGGAGCTGTGGTTAGGGGAAAGGGTTTTGGATCCCATTTTGGGCTGTACATGAGCAGATTTCCAGCTTTTAGGAAAAATGTTATAGGACACTTGGAATAACACGGTAAGGCTAGAGGCCAGTTGTGACTATGACCGGATATCATTACAGCCCGATGACCCTTTGGTATTAAGTGTTTTGAGAATAGTTTCTTGCATATTGTATGGCAAAACTGGATGGAAGGGAAAAGTGAAGAGAAGGGACTAAAGTAGAATTTCCGGCAAATTGTTTTGCAGAAATTTCAGCTTTTGTTTTAGACGTGGAAACGATTTCATCACCGAAAGTTAAAGATTGAATGAAGCTTTGGAGAAGTTTTGATTCAAGACTGAGAAGTCTTGTAAAGGATATATTGCTAAAATGGTGCTTGGTTACATTTTTACTGCTTATTTTGGTTTAGGTGAGGATGAAAATACAAGGCTTGCATGATTGGAGTTAGTGATGAACAGAGTTGAGGTTTTTATTCAAGCCGAAGATATTAAAGAAATTACATTTCGATGGTGGAGCGTTACAAGTACCTCTTACCGGAAGATTCAAAAGAAGAGGTATTTTGACGGGATATTTCATCATTTTTTTGTATAACATTGTATAGTATAGGAAAAATAAGACAAAAAAAAGAAATTATAGAATAGAAAGAAAAGAAAAAGAAAACCGACTCATGTACACTGGGTTGGAAAAGTCAGTAAAGAATTCACCAGTCCTTGGAATGTGTATGTGTGGTAGTACCACCTCGCGAGAAGAAAAAATCTTTTTACCACCTTTTTTTTTAACCAAAATATAAAAAGTATGATAAAATAAAGTAAAGAAAAAGAAATAAAATTTAAAATGAAATAAAATGAAATAAAACTGTACATGTGACCCGGCAAATATTTCTTCCCGTAGCAGATATGTATTAAAAAAATCGAGTTTATAGTAAAGATTATGATAAACACTGTATATTGTGAATCATAGCATAATAACATTTAGCATCAAGTTAAATGTAGTGTATTTCTAAATAAAGTATAATTAAATCATGTAAAATGTAAAAACAAAACTATTATTCATAAACAATTCCACTATATTTTTTAAAAAACACGTAACATGTTTCGGTACACAGTAGCTTCTTCGGACGTTACATCTTACAAATATAGGGAAAGTTTTTGTGAAAAATAGTTTTGTATTTACATTTTACATGATTTTATTATGGATTTCTACTGAGTATCGGCTGACACAATCGTAAAGTCTAATTATTTTGTTACATGTTATATCTCTCCATCAGACATTATTACCAATTATATTTTGTTTATAGCTGAAAACCATTATATGTTGCCTTTGTAAATTATTAGTTATTTAAAATTCAATGAGACATGACGGAAAATCTCTTAAAATTAAGTGTAATTTCCCTCATATTTCAAGACCTAATAATTATGAACATATTTTTGACATTTTGTAAGTGCCACTTGTAGAGTAATTTCACTGAACCAGGAAAAGTCATCGTAGCATAATTTTACAAAAATATTACCATCTTAAAGTAGTTTTCTCACCAGTAGATGTCACGTTTTGTCTAATCTAGGTTTACGTGGAATTTAAAGTTTTGCAACGACCTCACGTACTCGACAAGCTCGACGATCCGTCTTCGTATTAAAAAGATTGTTTTATTTTGGTATAATTCCCAGCTTTCCTTTGCAATTTTCAGCCAATTTTAAACGAAACACACCATTTTAGCGTTTACTGTTGAAATTACTTTGTTTTCAGATTTCCTGTTGCAAAAAGCTAACTTTTAAATCTTCTATTTTGTTGGACTAATTTCAATATTTCTAACTTAAATTCAATACTTTTTACATGAATTTTTATAAATACGTTTTGAAGCTTAAGCATCTTATCTTAACAGTAACGTCTGTTTAATATTATACTGAGTAAAAAATACACACCATTCCTTAAATTTATAATAAAGATTACAATTTCAGCTTTAATTACTAAATTAAAAGATGTTGCTTAAATATGAAGATGATAAAATCGCTGTCGTCTGCAACATCATGTGAGATAATTTGAATAAATCATATACCAACAATTTTCGTTGTAAAAAAGATATGTCTGAACCACAGTTTGAACTGCTTAAAACAATTTTTGATTCCAAGCAAATACTGAAAATAACTATCCGAAAAAAAAAACACTAATAAAATATATCTTAATAAAAAAATAATGTAGATCAAGTTAATTTATAAAAAATTTATCGATCAATGAACATAGTTCTAATGTTAGTTGTTTTCTTGCTTCGCTGCCTCTCAGTAACGACACTGTAGATCAATTGTATAGACAATGAAGAAGTAATAGGGTATTAAACAGTGAAAGTCATGGCAATAATGGTATCAGCATTTATATCGCGAAATTATTTTTAAGTTCGTGATACCTTAGTCACTTATTCGGGTTTTAGAGGCATAAGGTCAAGAACAATCGATAAGTTGGTATAAGAGCAACCCACACAAATCTTGTTTGGGTTGACGTTACACTAGAAAGCAAAAGATTGATATACCGAAATGTATTCTTTTGTAACGCAACACTTGACATTTAATTTGGCATTTAATACCAGAAGGTGTACATTAATATGTCAATTTAAATAAAGGAAAACTTTAGGTGAATAAGTAAATTCTTCGTTAATTATTGCTCTAAAGCAACGGCTTACCTATATCGTCATTTTTGTAAATGGCATTGCACCGAATGTGTGAAATTCTGAATTTTAGTAGATTTTTCTTTAAATATAATCATTAAAACCTACTCAATTATTCCTAATGCCTAGTCTGTACAATTCCTTGTACAGACTAGACATATATTAAAATATGTATTCCTTTTCATTTTGAAGAATATTATGCGTTGCACCATAAGTTTTATTAATTATTAAGTTGGTATTTATTTATAAAATTTGAATTATTTCTTTTTTATTTTATACAAAATTCTCAATAATTTACTACAACACCATATGCCACTATAATTCAACACGGTGTCTTAAAATTATTGAAAGTCATCATGTAGCAGGCTTTGATCAAAGAAAATTGTACCCTTTCGATTGAGTTGGTTGTTACTATTACATATTTAAACAACAGAAAATTGTAGATTTAGTATTGAAGTATTGAGACAAAATTAATATTTCATTACTATTTTTATATATTGTTTGTTAAACAAACATAAATATGTGCAAAGTTTAATGAAAAGATAAAAAAGTGTAAACCGTCAACACTCAAATTACGAACTAAGTGGATATTTTGTAAACGGCAAAAACTCATATTATAATTTATTTTCTCTTTCGTTTTTCAGAAGGACAATTAATAATAATAGTGATAATAATAATCGGATAGGTTCATTACTAAGCTGATATGTTTACGAAGTATGGAACTGTCGGGGATACCGTTAATGTTTCAATTGTATTATCGCCACTGTGTTGATAAATGGTGCCTAAAATACTTTTTCTGGAATACACAAAATGGTATTGATTCCTATAAAGCTAACGCTAATAAATAAAATAGTAATGAAAAGCTAAGTTAAAACATACTTGCTTATTTAAATTAAAATTGTTTTACCTTAGTAACTACATACTTAAAATCAAAACACAAAAAAATAATGGCCCTGCAAAAGTAAATTGTAATAGCTGCATAAACTAATAGTTCAAGCAAACAAAATATCCCGTATAGTACCTATGTATTTGATTTATACATAAACTAGAGAACAAAATAGAAAACTGTTTCGTTTCCATCACAGCAAAACCACGATTTGGTTTTATCAAGTATCAGTAAAGTACGAATATTGTCAGGTTTATACAGATTTTATTGCCGGTATGAAACACTTTAGTGAAATAGTCGTGGTAAAAAAAATCATAATTATGAACTATTTAACCAGCCAAAAAAGGCTATAAAGTTGTAAGGTTTTTCCATAAAAGTATTGCTTCCCTACTTATTTTCCACTTTTATCTTATATTTTCAGACTTTTGGAGATAAAGAGAGAATATGTAATACAGGCACCATCATGAAACGGTTATAGGTTGATGAATGTTGAACAATGGTGGAACTATAATACTGTACCATAATTACTATTAGATTTCCAGTATTAAGTAGTAATTATCTTCCTTATTAACTGCTGGGAACATAAAGAATTAAGTAATTGATAAAGCATGTGAAATGTAAAATGCCTGATAATTGATTATTTTTTTTTAATAATCAAGCCTTACAAGTTACAAGGATATTTTTATAGGTTCTTTTATTTGAAATATCACAAGATCTTACTTATTTTGGTTTTTAATGTAAAAAAATACATCAAAGATACTGTACTTTGTTTTAGTAAAGGTTTTCCCAAAAGTACCGTTTGCCAGTAGTTAATCAGTGTACTTAGCAGATGTTTCGAAGAAAACATGTTTTAACTGCTTGCATATTATTTTTAAATGTGTTCAGATTTGTTGCGTATAGATTAACAAACAAAAATCTGTTTTGGCTTTTTCGCAAATGAATAAAAATATTTAACTTTAAATTAATTGTACAATTACAATATTATGTGAAATTATATCATTTACCTAAAGTTTTTATAAAAACAAATACTTTCATGGTACTGAATAGGATATAATTTCTGATATGCTTGCTTAAATAATATTGTTTGTATTATGTATCGCAACATTCCGTAGACAGACTAGTCTACTTGTTGAGGTATGTAATTATATTAAAAATTTGCTTCAATTAATTTAAAGTTAAATATTTTTATTCAGTTGCGAAAAAGCCAAAAAAGATTTTTGTTTGCTTGCATATTGTTGGGCATAACTAGAGCCAAAAGAACCATACAGACCCAGGAGTCAATTGTCCTTTACTCTAACTAGTAAAAGAAACGGTACGGAAGGCTTTTATTCATTTAAATCACTAGTTTCGACATACACGAGTCTGGACTGAGATAACCATATTCGACCCACTTCCAGCTAGGAGAAATTCTATCATTCCGATTTAGTAACCTCTAAGAGGTTTTGTCATTGGTAATGACAAGGGTCCATAGCAGAATCTCGTTCCTCAAAATGGTAGATCTTGTTTGATAACGGAGCAGGAATTTGAGGCAAAAGTATTTTCAGTATCATTGCAAGTATACGTCAAGGTCTAGAGAAACTTCGTGGGTCCAATAGGGCTAGACTTATCTAGTTGCCTAGATATCAAAAAAGTGGCCATAAGGCGCACACGGGTAAATGCAATGTCTTTAGGCGTGCGCTATCCATTACCAAAAGAACGGCGGTCAGACAGCAGACAGTATCTTATAAAAATGGCGAACCTTAAGCTACTACAGATAAACGCAGACAGATCCAGAATAGCCCATGACATGGCCTTTGCAGTAGCAAACACTAAACAAGTGGATCTAACAGTTATTAGCGAGCCAAACAAAAAGCTTATTCTGGGAAATAGGTGGATATCTGACGAGCAAGGGGACGTAGCCATATGGATAAACAATAGGAAATTAGAAGTCTCAAATATCATCAAAGGCAAAGGTATTCTAGCGGTTGTCGCGGAGTCGTACAGCATTATTGGTTGCTATTTTTCGCCCAACATTAGTTTGGACAGCTTTAAAGAACACATGGACTCTCTAGCGGGTATGTGCAATCGGATTGAAGAAGAGAAAATAGTTTTAGGAGACTTCAATGCCAAGTCGCCAGAATGGGGAACCCCCACTGAAAATCCAAGAGGAGGCATACTTGTAGAAACCGCCGCGAGTTTAGGCATTATACCTCTGAACACCGGACATAAACCAACATTTGTGAGAAGAAACCAAAAATCCCACATCGACGTGACTTTTGCGACTAAGAAGCTAGCCAGAGGTTTAAGGTCCTGGGAGGTTCTGGACACGGAATCCCTATCCCCCCACTGCCATATACTGGTTGATTTTGGCCAAAAGGAAAGAACATCTAGCATCAGAGGTAAACTCCAACTTGACCAAGAACAGTTCATCGCAACACTAAAAAATAAAGTCCAAACTAGAAGAACGCCTATGACTGATCCGGAGCTTTTGCGTGAAATGATCAAAACATCATGCGATGCCGCCAAAGTTACTATGGGAGAACAGCACCCCAATAGCGTCCCTTATTGGTGGAACGATAACATCAAGAACAACAGAGACGCTTGTATCTCAATTCGAAGAACCTACACCAGACTCAACAGAACCGATCGAAAGGCGGAAGAATCGAATGCACTATGGGAGAGATACAAAGCGGAAAAAAAGAAGCTGCGGAAAGAAATAGAGAAAGAAAAGAAAAGGGCCTGGAATAAGATTTGTGACGATCTAGACGGAGACATATGGGGTGAAGGATATAAAATTGTGATGCGAAATCTAAAGAACATAGGACCTATTTCCGAGATCCCTACTGCCAAAAAACGAGAAATAGCTAAAACACTATTTCCAACAAGAATCATAAGACTGCCAGAGAGAAGGACACGATCAGTAGTGCCACCGTTCAGCTCTGAGGAAATTCGAAAAGCTGTGCAAAAACTAAAACTTGGAAAGGCTCCAGGCCCAGATGGAATACCGGCGGAGGCAGTCAGATTAATAGCTGATCAAATACCAGAGCTGCTAGAAGGAGTCTTAAATAGGCTACTGATAGAAGAAACTTTTCCTGACGACTGGAAGCTGGCAAAACTAGTCCTCATACACAAGACTGGCAAACCATATGATAGTCCTAACGCATTTCGACCATTATGTTTGATAAACACTCTAGCAAAACTGTACGAGCACCTGATCAAAAACAGACTAGAGGCGGAAATCGAAAGATCAGGGGGACTGTCTCCAATGCAAATCGGTTTCACAAAAGGAAAATCTACGATACACGCCATAGAGAATATGCTAGAAATCGGGAAGAGAACAAAACTCGGAGGTGCCGGAGAAAAATGGATATGGATTCTCATAAACGTTGACGTGAAAAACGCTTTCAACACAGCGCACTGGATGTGCATCATAAGAGAACTAGGCCGCAGAGAAATACCCAGCTACCTTATAAACATATTGTCAGAGTACTTCAAACGCAGGCGTGTTCTTTTAGATAAACGAGAGAGATACACGGAGATAAGGAAATTCGTCCACAGAAATCTATCCGGTATTTAGGACTAAGAGTGGGAGAAAACAAGAGCTTTGCCCAACATATAATAGAGACTGTCAATAAGACATCCAAAAAGATCGGATTGCTTGGAAGGGTGATGCCGAAAATTAATGGGCCAGACACAATAAAAAGGAAACTTTTGTATGGGGTTGCCCAATCTACATTGTTATACGGGGCCCCCGTGTGGGGCAACATAACGGCAATATTAACCGGAACACCTCCCATCGAGCTTCTGATTGAAGAGCGCCGTGAAGTGCATAACACGCAAAACGGGGACAAAGAAGCAACCAGAAAAACGGCAAGGGAAACACTGCTTTCGAAATGGCAAGAACAGTGGGAAGCAGAAACAGGAAAGGCGCAATGGACAAAGAAATTGGTTCCAAACATCCAAACCTGGATACAATGCAGACACAGGAAACTTAACTACTATACGACACAGGTTTTCACAGGGCATGGCTGTTTCCGCAGTTATACCCACAGGATAGATAAATCCGAAAATTCCATATGCCTTTTTTGTAACGCGGAAGACTCCGCTGAACATAGTCTCTTTGAATGCCCAAGACATGCGAGACAAGAGAGGAGACAAACATCCGGTTGGACCAAGAACTGACAGTACAGAATATGACAGACAAAATGACAACATCGAAAAGAGACTGGTAGACCATCGAGACTTTCTTAACAAAGATTATGAAAGACAAGGAAGAAATTGATAGAAGAAATTAGCTTCTTAGATACAAAATACGTAGACCACATATAGTTCATATCAGGGGCTTTGATGATATATCAGTCACTGATGGTTCCAAGGCGGGTGCCAGCAAAAAAGGGAAGGCAGGTAGTCCGACCTTTAGAACAAGGCGGGAGCCCTGCACTCTTTGGACAAACTCAAGATAGGAAATGAAGTCCAAATACCAGTCGGTAAATCGTTTCTCCTACCCCTATAAAAAAAAAAAGATGCCTGGCCATCAGGGGATTGGGGGTGATCATAGAATAGATAAACTGGATCGGTAAGGTAGTAGCACTGCTTTTACTTGGCCGGAATCTGCTCTGGAAACTGTTTCTTCATATATCAGAACCAAAATTGGGAATTTCGCTGTCGACTAATTATGTGTCATATGGCACTAGCAAGCAGTACTCAGACATTCTCGGGTGTTTAAATCAGAACCTTTCAGTCGCTCTGAGACAGACAGATTTTACAAATTGAGCAGAGGTTAACTTAAAAACACAACCGGTGTTCTATTGAACATTGGCTGGTGATAGATCACCTACATAAAATTGGATTCGGAAGCGACCCATATCGATGCCTGCCGATGTGACACTTTGGTCGAGACCCAGAGTATTTTGCTTGACATCACATATGTAGCCTGAACTTGTATGATGTACTCGATCTAAGAGAGTTTTTTTTAGAAGGAATGGGATCTTAAACTACGGCGTCTCCTGCGGGGATAGCACAATGGGCTCCAGCAAGTCTGAGTACTGCCCTATTATCTGTTTTGACTTTTTGTTATTACAGGGAATATACTAGTGCTACAAAAATAAGCGGAATATTTACTTACTTAAGTTAAGTACTATGAAACTAGAAGAAGGATTCAAACTTGCTGTTCTTTTTTCCTTTCGAGAGGCATTTAGCTTTCTAGTTTGAACGTTTCAAAAAATAATATTTATTCTGCTTTAAGGACATTTTTGAATATACTCATTAAAACTATTACCATATTTTTTTGTTTTTGCCTTAAAGAAAATGTGCCGATTACAAAATAGTCAATTTTAGCAGTAACTGTTTTAATATTTTCGAAACTTGAAAACAACGTATTTACAATAAAGCAAGTAAAGATTATTCCATTGCTAGATTTATTGGTTAATTTGTTTTACTTTCGTATTTCATATATTATATTATCGGACCCTTTCACAAGACCATGCCTTCTTGCCAGAAAACGGGCGTGCTCAGAATTTAAATTTTTGTTGTTTAGTAATAATTCCTAAATATATGAAGGATGCAAACTTTTTAGTCAGTTGTAATATTTATTGGCTATATACAGTAACAGTTAAACACTATCTTTGACCTAATTTATCATTATTTTGAGAACACCATATATCATTATCAAATAAACACCTAACCACCAAAATAACCAGTCCAGCGACATTAATTTTAACCTTTAACAGTAACATAATTAATTACCTTGCACCAAAAGTGATCTCATTTTGCGTAAGAATGTGTTATGAGATGGACCATTGACTGCAGGCTGGTTGCAGACCTTGATTTCTTCAGACCACTGTCACAATTACTCTTACATTAATTAGTGCGGTATTGTTACCCTACGGTTTGACCATCCTGATGCCGTGGAGCCCGAACGAACAGGGAAGATTGATTTTTGTAGCATTATAATGTAGATCAAGGTAATTTATCTTATATGCATAAAATACCTATTTCAGTAATATAGTATAATCAAGATTCTGCCTTTTTCTAATTCGATGCTTGGCCGAAATGTTAAAATTTAAATATTATATAGCCCAGTCGAGAATCAATTTTTAGAAATTTTCGTTATAAATTATATGCAGGGGCGTAGCGTCAATTATTTGTAAAGCGCCGCCTACCAATTTTTTCTTTGTAAATTAACAGTACCTATTTCTACTCAGATTAACGAATATTTTAAATAATTTTGTGACATATTTGTGTTTAAACTAAATACATACACAACATTCACGTTCGCTTTCAAGCAAAAAAAATGACCGTTTTCGCATGACCGCAGGCTAGCCAGCATTACGCGCGATGCACGAATAAGCCTAGATTATTAGACTTTTTATTTGATTTATGTTAGATTGTAATTAGATAATAATGTCCGGCATGGTTAAGCTTAGGCTGCAATGATTCGGCCATAATCGGCCGGTATCGGCTCGGTTTTAGAACAATGCGTTCACACAAAAATCTTAAATTCGAATACTTAAGGAATACAAATTTAGCCGAAACAAAATTCAAACATTTACCTTGGAAAACGAATTTAAAAGGGGGTCCATATAACATGATTTTTTTTCTTTATTTTTTAGCATTAGTGACTATTTTTAAAAGTTAGATTTGAACTTTATCCATTTAGTTACATCTTATACTGTTTTACACTACAATTTTAAGGTGACAAATTCACAACTTAATCCGACTTTTTTATTTTTTAGCGGATTATAGGAATTAATTCTAATTATTCACAAATCAATTAATTTCCTAGCATTTATTTCTGCAAGGTAGATACTGTAAAATAAAAATATAGTATATATATATATATATATATATATATATATAATTATATATATAAGTATATATAATATATATATATATATATATATATATATATATATATATAGATATATATATGTATATAGTTTTTCACTTTTAATTTTACAAGTTACTGTCATCTCCCATTATTTAGAATGAATCTATTCTGAACGGGAACAGGGTTAGCTATTATGAAAACAGTTATAACTAGGGTTACAAATAAAATTAAAGGAAAACATAAATATTTTTACATAAGTTCATATGAAGATTTTTTCTTAAAATGGGTCCAATAATCACCCCCTTAAATATTAGCATGTCATTAAGGAACACCCTATATATATATATATATATATATATATATATATATATATATATATATATATATATATATATATATATATATATATATATATATATATATATATATATATATATATATATATATATATATATATAGATATATATATGTATATGAACCCTGCTCAGAAACAGGGTTGATTAAAAACATTTTTATTTTAAATAAAGCTGTTAAAAAAAACTTAAACGATTCTAAAAGAATAAGCGATCATAAACTCACGTTTTTTGAATTGAACATTAAGCTTGATACATTTGAACCGAAAATCACTAAGTACAGGGATTTTAAAAAAATTCATATATCTTAGCTTTTTCACTTACTTCATATTCCTTAGAATGACTTGATTTATGTAAATAATATTGAGAATAAGGTTCAGCTATTTACAATTTATATTACAGATATGTTTAATAGGTATGCGCCTGAAAATCTCAAGTCTCTATCTACAATACTTCCCTTTCACGTGGGAAGTAAAAATTAGAAAAAGTGTCCGCAACTAAAAAGATATTACTCATTCGCACTCTATATGTTTAGCAAAATAATTTTAATCCATCATTATTATAAAACATTTCTCAGTTTAGATGCCTTATGTTTAAAAAGGAACTTAATAAATTCCTAAAGTTTGCACGCCTATTTTCATCATACTTAATATGATAAGGTAATAAATAAATAGGTAAGTAAATCCTTTACGAAATTATAATTAGATAACGCCAAATACTAGCTGATCTCTTCAAATACTTTTACTCAATAACACAAGATTATATAAAAAATTAAGATTATCTTACTAAATTCATGTCAGGTTTTAACAATTGTCTATAAAGGAATCATCTGTTGACTAATTGACCCGTTATAGATTATGTTAGAGCGAGAATGTCTAGTGTTTGCTCTCAAGTATTTTCGTTGTATGGCCCATGAGGGATTACGTAGGTTTGTTTAAATTTGTTTAAGGATTATCTATTAAGAAATAGAATAAACGTTAATTTAAGAGAAAATATTTCGATGGTCTCGTTGGTAATTTATATTATTATTATTATTTCAAAAACTCGATGTTCGCAATATCCTATATAGAGAGTTTCCGGAAATTCCGTTCAAATGTGTGCAGAAGCTATTATAAACATTAAAATATTAAAAAAAGTTTTTATGAAGATGAGCCCGGAAATTTTATTTTTAAGATACAGGTTTTCAAAATTTTAAATATCTTTTGATTTTCTTTATGTAACTTGTCTATTTCTATAGATATTTTAATCAAATTTCGCAAACGATATATCGTAATTAATGTCTATAAAGCCGCCACAATGCCTTTTAGAAAATTATACAGGTAGGCACGTAGCCTTGGGGGTTTGTGGATCCCCCTCATCCAAAACTTTGAAAATATATTGGTACAAACATACTTCTTACTAATTTTTCTGAAGTTTGGCCGTTTGGAACTCCCCAAAACGAATTTCGAGTTTGGCTTGGTCCAAAATAAGAGGGCCTATCCCCTTTTTTTGGAGGAACACAAAAGACATATAGACAAGTTTATAATAAATATTTCTTTGTTCCTTTTGAAATTTTAATTTATTTTGTTTTAACTTATGCAGGGTGTGGTATTTGATTTCAGTTTTTTATTTATTTTTAAATTAACAGAATTAAAATAGTCTATTTACAGTATAATACTCATGGTTAAAAACTTAAAAGATTTACATATGAAATATAAATAAAGCAATAAACAACTATTTCACCTATGTGTAACGATATTGATCTACGGCTCACTGTATCGTCTTCAGCATGTAACTTTTCTTATAATAAGGCTTTCAAATTGTGTATTTTATAAAAATAAATAGTTACATTTTAATAGTTATTACATATAATACTTTATTAACCCCTTTGGTATTTTTAACTATTATATCAATAAGTTGTGTTAACTAAAAATAAAAAAATAAACTAGAAAAACTTTAAATATGGTTTGTAACTAACTACAAGTCTGACAATTTTTAATTTGTCTTCTGTGGTTAGACATTTTAATTAATGTATTTCAAACTTAACATTAGCCTTTTAGAAAACCATTTTAAAAATGGTTTTAAATTTGATTTTTATTGAACGTTGCATATATCTATAGTTTAAAATTATAATGCAATATAAAAAAACCTAAAGTAATTAAAAACTTTAAACCAAGAATAAAAAAAGTATAAACAGCTGTAAAATATTATATAAACCTAAACGAAGTTTTGCACCTGTCCTTCGTTCCGTAGATTCGAACAAGTTTTTTATCACTTCTCACGTGAGTAACTGAATTTCTTTAGTTATTTTTTGCTTAAGTTGCTCAAAATCTTGACGTATCTTTTGATAAACGTTATTTCTTAAAATCCCCCATAAAAATAACTAAGAAAGCAAAATCAAAGCCTTGGGCTCGGGGAACATTTTCTTGGACCCAATCAATTATTCTGCAAAAATTCTGTTCATAAATTGATTGATCTCCTCACCACTCAATATGAAGCACCCAATTAATATTTTTTTATAGAAAACTTTAAAAGATAAGGTGTATACAAATAGTTGCTAAAATCTCAGGATCTAACTTAAGCGAAAAAGTAGGTGAAGAAATGAACTACTCAAATCAGAGCTGCTCTGGAGACAAGGCGATAAAAACGTACTTTAGGATTATATAATATTTTACAATTATTTTTTTTTTTACTTAATTCAAAGTATTTAATCGATTTATGTTTTTTTAATTGTATTAAAATAAATATCTGGAGATATAAGCCAATTTAAATCAAATTTAATCGACATTATTAATTTGGTTTGATAAATATATTGTAAGGCCGGCCTGTTTATGTAATTAAAACGTATAGCTAGAAAAAAATGTAATGCTTTTTGACAAGCAAGTCTTCGCAAATCATATAAAAATTCAAAGTTTTAATTGTCTACTGATTTTAGTTAATAAAATAAAATCGTTTTGTATAATAACTATTTGTCCTATAACTATTTTCGTAAATTACACAATTTAAAATTTTTGTTATGTAAAAGTAAATTTATTGAAGTTGAGAGTCTTAGTAAGTCTTGAGAAACTCTTTATAGGTTTGAAAACTTGAGTATTAAAATTATAGGTTTGAAAACTTGAGAATAAATTTCTATCTTTTTGCGTCAAAAAAAATTTAAAGAAGCCTAAAATTGCTTTAGTTCTGTTAATTTAGTAAATAGAAATAAAAAAACTGAAAGGAAATATCAATAAGTTCGTAAAATTACTTTACAGGTTCACGCCATTACATATTGTTAAACTCTCTAAACGTCATATTTAAAATATGAAAGTTCATACCAGTATAGGGGAAAAAACAACACTTGGTAGAGGTGAAAACAGAATACTATAAAACTTTAAAAGAAACAAAAATATATTTGTGTATAATTTTTACTTTTTGTGTTACAATTCTTCAGATAAGGGAATAGGACGTCTTATTTTGAACATTCTGTGGAGGCATTCGGTAGCAGATTTTTAAAATATTACTTTCATCGTTTGCTACCAACATTAATTCAAATCATATAATGAACATACAGACCTTTCAATTGGGAACATATCTTGTGTTTTGCAAACCCCTAATTGATCTAATGAAACTCAAGTAAATGTCAGGTAAATCAAAAATTTATTTATTCGAAATTATTGTTAATGAAAAGGTCAATTATCGCTTTTTTATAAATTTGCACACTGAAGTGTTGCTTAAATTATTTATTCTCCTTTATGTTATTTATCTTGGATGATCTTCAGTACAGAAGACATTAATCTGCGATTCATGAGATATTTGTTTATTTAATGAGGCATTTCTTCACGCGAATGATTTACTAGGTTGTACATAGTAAAGAATAAAAAAAAATATGTTGATACTTTTACTTCCCTCGTAAAAAAATCACCCTCCGAGATTTTTCAGATCTTCTCGTTTCGGGGTCCCTAGATGCAGGTATGTCTGTCTGTCGGTCTTTCTGACTGTTCCCGGCATAGCTAAAAAAACTAATTACCCGATTGACTTCAAATTTAGCTCAAAAATTTGGGGATGACATAGTAAGATTTTGGTAAAAATCCAATATGGCGGCCTAATGAAATGTTAAAAAATAACTACTAAAAACTACTCATCCAATTTACCTCAAATTTTGTACTAAAATCAAATATTACGTAGAAATGAACTGGTAAAATATTTGTACGAATTCAAGATGGCGAACCAGCTTGAAAAAACTACTTATTAGATTAAATTCAAATTTTGTGCAAGAATTAAGTGTGATATAGAGATAAACCGATAAAACTGTAGTCCGAATTCAAGATGGCGGCCACATAAAATGTTTGTAATCGTAGAAAGTTACCCTTCCAGGATTTTAAAGATTTTCACTTTTTAGGATCCCTAGAGGCCAACATGTTTTCTCAATTCCGACTATATGTCTGTCGGTCGGACGGTTTGTGTGTCTATTCATGGCATAGCTAAAAAACTACTCACCCGATTAACGCTAAATTTTGATCGAAAATTAAGAATCATGTAAGGATGACCTGGTAACATTTTGGTAAAAACTCAATATGGGGCAAAAAAAATTATTACTAAAAAACTAATTATCCAATTTACCTCAAATACTCCACAAAAATCGAGTGTTACATAGGAAAACTGGTAACATTTTGGTACGAATGCAAGATGACAAAACAAAATCGGGGCCTAATAAAATATAAAAAAAAACAGTCACTCCTCATTATTCCTAATAAAAGGAAATTCATAACGAATTAAGTTCCAGATAAAGAAAGTTTACCAATTTTTTAAACTCGAACAGATCAATTGCAGTCATGTGAATGAGAGTTTAATACGTTTACATCAGATGAAAAATCTATAGGAATAAACTTATATAAATACCAGTGCAATGCAAAGTTAAACCGGAATTTTCATACACAAGGTGTTAACTAATTAATGCCAGCAGCTACTTCGGGAGGAGATTTCTTTCAAATAAATAAGAAAACAATTATATTAACAGTTTCTCGCAAATTTTTTCTGTGCTAAATACTGGATCTTGAAAATATATTTTTATACAGCGTGTTGCGACATTTGATCGATAAAACAGAATGTTAAATTTTAATTATTTGTACTATTTCTCTTATTATTTTGCCTCTTTTTGGAGTTAATTGAAACTGATTTAAACTAAATACATATATTATTTGAAGTGCCTACAGAATAATTTAGTTTACACTCAAAATGATCTATAAGGTGATATTTTTTGTGCTCACATCCCTTTTGTCAGACTCGAACTTTTCTTTGTCCTGATACTTTTTGTCTTGATCAGTTGTATATATTTTTTTTATCTAACGATTTTTTATTTTGTACTATTTAGAAGAAATTCGACCAATAATAACGTATTGCAAAATATGGTCTAGTAACAAAATAAATTAAAACTTTAAAAGAAAAAAAAAAAAAAAAAAAATATATATATATATATATATATATATATATATATATATATGTGTGTAATTTTTTTCTTCATCTTTTATGAATCTCCAGATAATGGAATAGGGCAACTTATTTTGGACATCCTGTGCAGGTATTTGTTAACGGATGTTTAAAATATTACTGTTATCGTTTGTTATTAAAATTAATACAAGTGCTAATATAAAAATGCATACCGTTTGTTTATTTGAAGAGGCATTTCTTCACTAGGCAATACACTATTTAATAGGTTGTACACAGTTAAAAAATGGTCAATTATGATATTTTTTTTTAACTCGAACAGGTAAGTTGCAATAAAGCGAACGAATTCTAAATATTCACATAAGATGGGAAGACTATAAAAATAAACATATATAAATACCAAAATATTTAATGTTAAGTCACAGGGAGACCTATCTTTTCATACACAGGGTATTAACTAATTAATAGCAGCCATTTCGAGAGGGTTTCTCTCAACTAAATAAGAAAACAGTTATACTAACAGTTTTTCGAAAATCCTTCCTCTGCTGTGTTGCTACAACTGATTGACAAAAGAATGTAGTTATTTTTAAGGATACAAATAAATCTTATAACAATTGTCCGAAAATACTTCGTTTTTCAGATACAGAATATAGAATGTTAAATTTTAATTTATATACTTTTTCCCTTATTCTTTTACACCTTTTTGAAGTTAACTGGAATGATTTAAATTCAATACATACCATACTATTTGAAGTACCTACAAAACAATTTAATTTACACTTATAATGATCTGTAAGGTGATATTTTTTGTCTCACATCTCTTTTGTCAGACTCGAACTTTTCTTTTTCGATGCCACTGGCTATACTTTTGTAAAAATACATTTTCCATATCTAACGCTTTTTTTTTATTTTATACTGTTTAGATGAAATTCGACAAATAATGATGTATTGCTAAATATGCCTATTAAACATGGTCTAGTAAGAAAATAAATTGAAACTTTAAAGAAACAAAAACATATTTGTACATATTTTTTTTCTTTATCGTTTATGATTCTCCAGATAAGAGAATAGGGCGTCTTATTTAGGACATCCTGTGCATATATTTGTTAGCAGATTTTTAAAATATCATTTGCTACCAACATTTATGCAAGTACTAATAAAAACATGCATACCTTTTAGTTGGGAACACGTCTTATGTTTCGCAAGCCCCTAATTGATCTAATCAAATCCAAGTAAATGTTAGGTAAATCAAAAATTTATTTATTCGAAATTATTGTTAATGAAAAGGTCAATTATCATTTTTTTATAAATTCGCACACTGAAGTGTTGCTTAAATTAATTCATCTTTGTGTTCTTTGTCTTGGATGAGCTTCACTACACGACATTTATCTGCGATTCATGAAATATTTGTTTATTTGAAGAGGCATTTCTTCACGCGAGTGTCTACGCAACAAATAATTTATAAGGTTGTGCACAGTTACAAAATAAAAAAATAATCAAGTATGATCAATTATATTTGACTCAGAATACTATATCAAAAATACTATAAAATATCTTTTAATTTAAGTTCATTATTGACAGTCAAGTTTAAAGTACTTTTTGGACTAAACACTTTTACTGTGTATTTTTAGTTATAAATTATTATGTTTTAGGGCGAATGGTTAGCTTGGTCAACCGCGACGTATAACTAATATTTGTATGTTTTTATTTTCCTATATTAAATGGTAGTTTTATCTTATAAAACCACATATATTAATAAACTACTATATTATGTATAAAATCTCCTAAAAATATGCAACTGGGGTTAAGTAAATACAACACTTTTTGACTAATTTCAATAAAATTTTCGGGTTCATATGTTTATATTATCATTTTTTGTCACAACTATAGACAACCAAATATGTTAATCAGAAAAAATGCCATAAGTTAAGAAATAAATTTGAGAAGATCAAATTTTACATAATAATTACGTTCGCCACAAATATAAGCGAGGAATCTAATACAATCTGATCCTTTTTTTACACAAATAATTCGGCAATAATCCCACAAAATCTAACTTTTAATACCGAGAGAATTCAATATCTTCTAACGATAACCGATAGTTTTTTGTTAACACTCTCACGGAACATGACATAAGAATGGCAGGTCGTAAATTAAAGACTAATATGCTCATAGGCCTTGATTTTCTTCTAGCGTATATTACTGAAGACTATCTTTCAATATTTATTAAACCTTTGACTAAAATAATTATCTTGATCTTAGTGATATCAATGATATTTTCCAAATTCATAAAAAATCATGTATAGCATATCCAGTGTTTAAAAAGGGCAAACGCAATGACGTGATAAACCGGTTTAGTATTTAAAGCCAATGCTGTTACTATTGCATAAGTATTTATCTGAGTACATTTCAAGGATGATGTCTGATAGATAGATAGCATGATTTTACGCCTGGTAAATCAACCGCTGCTAACCTTGTTTGTACTACTTTATGCATTAGTGACCAACCGACTTGACAAAGAGGACGAAGAAGCGTATGACAGGCTTGCTCATGAAATTTTACTTAATTCAATTTATTCAATTAATATAATCCTATTTATCAAATAGATATCAATTTATACAGGTCAGTGAGGGATTTGTTCAGTCATCTGGGGGTTCTACAAGGGCCAGTGCTTGGACTGATTTTTTTCAGTATGTTGATTAATGACATTATCTCTGGGTTAGAGGCAGATATTGTATGGTACCTAACTCACTAGAGTTATTTTTCCTGGGATAGTTCAATGCAGTTTATTAAAGACTGCTTGTTTTACATCAGATAGAGTGTGGCCGGCTGTTGGATACCCGCAGGTTGACCTGTTTGACAGTTTTACTGAATTGGCTGCTAGACGATCATGGTGACCTGTCTGACAAGTTCGATCTTGCTGAACTGACTACTAGACGATCATGTACCTCCATTATATAAGATATTAAACAATAAACTTAGTTGTACCTGTCTGACAAATTATATTAATTCAGAATACCTAGACTGGAGGCAAGACACAATGTTATTCAAACCCCAACTCCACGAACTTACAATTTTATTTCTTCTCTAATATTCCATATATCAAAAAAACTGCAGTCATATTGAAAATAATATTGACACAATAATACTTCACTGTAGTATTCACTAGATTAAAAGGAGGTTTGTTTAAAGTTATTTTTTACCAATACTGTTTTTTTTGTGTTTTCTTAAGTTTGTACATTTTTATTACTTTATACTGTTTTATAATTATTTTATTAGTATGTCATGTGTCGTATATATCTTTAATTATTATCTCCTGTAATTGGTTAACCTGTTGGATATTGTATCTGAAATAAATAAATTAGATTAACGTATTCTATATACACTAATATATACTATAAATATCTCGAATGGTATCTACAACATATTTTTAAGTTTATCAAAAGTTACCCATGTTACTACCTATTATTATGGTTTATTAATACTCTATAAGCTATTTTATATAGAGATTTATTAATTATTAACATTTGAAACTTAAAATATGTTCATCTGGGTCTAATACATGCATATCGCTTACAATCGTAACTTTTTAGTGCCCTAGTTCATACTTTATTTTGGGAAATAAAACAAACTGCTTGAAATTAGGGAACGGATTTATAGTTTTTAAGATTTTTAATGTTCTTGTGTGTCGGTAAATTCTTCTCCATTCTGGAATGGAGTGAGATTGGCTTGTTAATCCATAGCAGTTAAACCCTAGACTAGCTAACCTAGGAAGGCATAACTATACTATTTCAGCACTAAAAAATACCACTTCGAACTGAATTCTTATTTGATATGTGGAAGTAGGACGTCATCACTGACCTCTTACCATAAACATTTTACAGTTTCCCTTTTTCTCGAAGAAGAACAAGATCCCTATCTTCCTTATTAGACAGGTACATTATAGGGGCGCAATAATTATAATGTAGGCCTGAAGCTCTTTGGACTGTATTCGATTAGAATATAATATTAAAAATCGGTAAATTTCCTTTGCAAAATTTTAAGTCAATTGAATATGACTTTTTTGCGTTGATTTTTACTTCCCTCGTAAAAGGGAAGTATAGTAATCGTGAAAAAATCACTCTCTGAGATTTTTTCAGATCTTCAAGTTTCAGAGTCCCAAGATGACGAAAAACATGTTTTCTCAATTCCGTCGGTATGTCTGTCTGTGTGTTCGAGGCGTAGCTAAACTACTTATCCGATTTTTGGTCAAAAATTAAGGGTCATATGGGGATGACCTGGTAACATTTTGGTAAAAATCCAATATGGCGAAACAAAATGGCGGCCTAGTGAAATATTAAAAAAATTATTATTAAAAAGCTACTCATCCTTACTTATCTTATCTCAAATTTTGCAAAAACATCAAGTATTATGTTGAAACCAAGTGGTAACATTTCGGTATGAATCCAAGATAGCGGAACAAAATGGCAGCATAATGAAATATTCAAAAATTCAACCTGAAAAAACTGCTTAATGGTTCGATTTCAAATTGTGTGCCATAACTAATCGTCGGTATGCCTGTCTGTCATATGGGTATGACCTGGTATATTTTGGTAAAAATGGCGGCGTAGTCAAATGTAAAAAAAAAATATTGTGAAAAAACTGCTTATCCAATTTATTTCAAATTTTGCATAAACATCAAGTATTATGTTGGAATCAACTGGTAAAATTTTGGTGTATTATTTGGAGTTAAAATCCAGTAAAGAAAACAAGTATTTTTTTGTTGACGTTTCGCAACTTAATTTTTACATCCTCAGGACTCATATAGATCTTATATCCTACATGAAACCCATATTATCAGTACTTTTACTCCATTGTTCCGCATATATTACCCACATATTAAGTTTCTAAATGGTTTTCGTTAACAATCCTTTTGTTTTTAGGTTAGCGTGGTGTTCTATTTGGGGTTAGGATCCAATAAAAAAAAAACATATTTTTAAATAGTCAACGGTTTGCAACTTTATCGTTGCATCTTCAGGACACATATGTAGATTCTATATCCAGCATGAAACCCATATTATCAGTCTTTAAATATTCCGTTTGTCCGCAGATATTAAGTTTCTAAATGATTTTCGTTATCGATTCTCTTGTTTTTATGTTACAGTGGTGTATTATTTGGGGTTAGGATCCAGTAAAAAAACAAAAGCCTTTTTTTATTGTCGACGTTTCGAAACTTTATTGTTGCATCCTCAGCACACATATATAAATTCTATATCCCGCACGAAACATATATGTTCAGTCTTTACCTACTACGTTGAACCGTAAATATGTCCCAGATATTAAGTTTCTAAATAGTTTTCGTTAACGATCCTCTTGTTTTTATGCTAGAACGGCGTATTATTTGGGGTGAGGATCCAGTAGAAAAAAACAAATGTCTTTTTTTTTAAATTGTCGACGTTTCGCTATTCTATTGTTGCATCCTCCAAAAAAATGAAGAGACAGCATATGTAACACATATATACTGTAACTATGTACTGAACTAAGTTGAATCACACTTCTCTCTTCTCAATAAAAGTAATAATTCATAACGAGGGAAATTCCGGGTAAAGGAATTTCCCGATTTTTTAAAAAAATTACTTGGTCGTCATTTTGTTTCGCCAAAATGTATTATATTTTTTATTAGGCTTGCCGATTTTTGAAATATTTTATTAGGCTGCCATTTGATATCTTATATCCATACCAAAATGTTGGATCATTAGTTTTTTTAGTAATAATTTTTTTAAAGTTGAATTGATATTGGATTTTTATCAAAATATTACCCTGTTATCCCCATATGGCCCTTAATTTTTGACTAAAATTTGAAGTCAATCTGATGAGTAGCTTTTATGCCGCGAACTGACAGACGTACAGACAAACCAAAAGATGGACCTACGGAATTGATAAAATATATTTTTTGCAAGGACTATAAAACCTAAAAGTATGTAAAATCTGAGAAGGTGATTTTTTTTCACGATTACAAATATTATATTTGGCCCCCATCTTGAATTATAACCACAGTGTTACTACTTCATCTCTATACCACGATTAGTTATGGAACACAATTTGAAATCAGTCCATTGCCTAGTTTTTTAAGGCTGAATTTTAAGATATTTTGTTAACCCGCCATTTTGTTCCCCCATCTTGGATTCGTACCAAAATTTTACCAATTGATTCCTACATAATACTTGATTTTTGAAAGTAACTGGATAGTCAGTTTTTTAGTAATAATTTTTTAATATTTATTATTAGTTAGTTTTTTATCAAATATTGAAGACAATCGGGTAAGTACTTTTTTTAATATAGGAAACATGTTTTTGGCATCTAGGAACCCTGAAATGTACCTAAAGATCTGAAAAGATCTCGGAGGGTGATTTTTTTTACGATTACAATACTTCAAACAAAATGGTTTAACAGATTTTATGGTTTATAACTTAACCGCGTCAGAATACTATACATTTTCGTTAAATGCAAGTTTATACATTATTGGCAATAGGCAGGAATGTAGAAGTCAGATTTAAAGTACTTTTTAAACTAATCACTTTTACTGTGTATTATTTATTACGATGTGTCTTATCAGCGAATTTTTTTAATGTGCTCAGTTCATACTTTATTTTGGAATATAAAATAAGGTATATTTGTGTCACACTCAACGGATTTATAGATGTTCTTGTGTGTCGGTAAATTCTTCTCTATTTTGGAATGGTGTGAGGTTGACTAAACCCCTAGCGTCATTTCGAAGTGGAATCTTATTTGCTGTGTGGAAGTGGGACGTCATCACTAATTTCTTACTGCGGAAATCTTAATATACACCCCACAGTGTTTCTTTTTTTTAAGAAGGTATAGAATCTTCCTTATTAAGAAAATAGATTATAGTAGCACAATAATCAGAATGTGGATAAATTAATTGTTTTACATATTAACTAATAATTTAATAAAATATAACCCTATGAATTTTAAACGTGATTCTCTGTATTTTAATCTTTTAGATTAGACGAAGCGTACAAATATTACCTAATTCTATGTTTAGATTGTTATACAGTTAAAACATTTTGATTAAAAACCTTTTTTTTTCTTTAGAATAAATTAGATTTCATCTTTCTTATGTACATCTTACACAATAGATACTATTTTATCACTATCCTGTTACTTGTTAAATTGCCTTGAACTTCTAAAAGTCGTGAATCACTCACAAACTTTTATGACAATAATTTGCATCTTTATACATTGTCTATAAATAGTATTAACCAATCACTTAACAATGGTTTAAAATTAAACACATGCATTACAATGTTTATTTTTATCATCAAGAACGTTTTTACTTATTACTTATTACTAATAACTAACTAAATTATAATTCTTATTAAGTGTTTTAACTTTTGAGGTTAGTCTATGATGTTACCGTCACCCAGCGTTGGCTGCCACGTGGGTAACATCTTAAAAGACCCAACTCATTTTGAGTATTTCAGTAATAAAAATATAAACAGTTAATGTCCTTTCTTATTTAAGATAAAATCTAATGGTAATAGTAATGCATATATCCAATTAACATAAAAGTTCAGTTTGGTCACAAGTTAAGGGTTATATGGGGAAAACATTAGTAACATTTTAGTAAAATACTCCAATGTGGCGAAACCTAGTAAAATATTAAAAAAAGTATTACTAAAAATGAACATTTATTCAATTTACCTCAAATTTTGCACAACAATCAGGTGTTACGGAGAAATAAACTGGTAAAAGTTTGGTACGAATCCAAGGGAGCAAAATGAAATAGTTTTGATGCTAATTCAAAATGGCATGACAAAACAACGGCCAAATAAAATGTAATCGTGTTCCTCTCAGTTTAAACGATTGTTGAACCGCTTGTCATTTTGCGGAATAGTTAAAAAACTACTTACACGATTGACTTGAAATTTTGTTAAAAAATTAAAGGTCATGTGGGAACGACCTGGTAATATTTTGGTAAAAATCCAATATGCCGGAACAAAATGAAGGCCTAGTGAAATTATTACTTAAAAACTAATTTTCCAATTTACCTCAAATTTTACACAAAATGTTTTGTTTACATTTTTTTCGATCATTGACAATTGCAAAATAATTTATCAAGTATGTAAATGTCATATCTGTTCTTGTACATGCCATGTTCAATACAATCCGGTATCTTTTTGTAAAATGACTTCACTATTTTTATAAGACGTTAATGACAAACCAGCTATATGCTACATCTCCTCTCATAAATATACACTCGACACCCCTTCATTTAGTTTTTATTTGTCAAAAAAGCCGCTATCTGGAAAACTACAATCACAAAATATACACAGAAAGGAAGTATTTAGTCTACTTACTATTGAGATCCGCTAAATTTTAAGTTTTTATTCTGATATAAGGAATGAAAGGGATTAGGACACTAATAAAACCGCACTATATAATATTTTTCTGTGATTACTATGCATCGTCACATTATTGGGCAATTTAATCCTCCACACAATTTAACTGTAGAGAAGATTGATTAATTATACATAAATCGTTTTGTTTTTACTTCTTTGTTTAAACTTGTTACAGTACTACTTTCGCTTTTCACAACTTTTCACTTTTTTTTGTTTTATATTGTAGATGGTGCTATTTGTGACACTTTTTACTTTTAAACAAAAATATTTAATAATCCATCTTTTGTACGGAAAAAAAATATACACTTCGAGTAACCGTTTCTGAGATCGAGCTTAGATTGTTAAAAAAATTATTTGAAACTCGGGTTTAATGTGTTAAAATAACTACCAAATGGTAGGTAAAGATTCATTACAACTAATTAAAGTTCATGAACTTAATGGTGTTTCTGAAACCAGCGATTCAAATGGAAATAATTAATTGTAGACAATTGTTTTTACTGAAATACGTAAATACTTCATTTTAATTCTAAATAAGTAAATTGCAATAAAACATGTAGGTAATAAATGTTTAAGAAGCGTAATTAAGAAAAGCCGGTTCGTTTTGAAGCGATTTTACAGCATTCTCAAACACCTTCCACAATTCATTCCTCTCAAGTGTTCACCGATTCTTTATACGCCAGCAATTTAGTAAATTCCCGTCCACAAAAATCAACCAGCACGATGCTTGCTTTCATCGAGAGCTTCTGACTCTATTCAGTAACCAGGAAAGTCGACATTTAACAGGGGTAGAAATCAGTGGTGGGGGGTTTCATTCTGCGTGAACGTGTTTTTGTCATAGCTGTAGAGAAAAACTAAATGGAAGTGTAACTAATATACAAAAATTACAAATTGAAAGTATAATTTGCTGTTTAAATTAAATGGGAAGTAACTAAATAAATAAATAAATAAACAATTATTAACAAGATCACACCAAACGTTAATCTTCAAATTGTGTTGTCAGATACTTAGTGTTGATTTTCAAACACTAAATGTAGATTTTTGGACACTTTTGCACGTTAATTTCCATGTTCCCGCTTCGCCATTAAATAACAATTTTGTTAGAAAATATGGAATTGGCATTTTGTTGACAAAAACGGATAAATTTCGGTCTGACTGTAAAATTACCTTCTAGTTGATTGTCGATTCTACAGCGGCGTGAAGTGATACGAATAAAGCTCTTTTTGGGAGAAAAGTATTGTAAACGTATGATTTATTATCTACCTCAGGGTTTTCAGTTAAGCGGACCAGAATTTTTCTTGCTGTTCCGGGTTTAGATTCTTCAGGCGTCCTCGTCCTACGGTTCGACAACTAGTGGAAACTCGAATGGCGGTAAAAATATAACCGTACCCATTGCCTTACGTTAACTAAATTTCAAGGACAGCGCAAACGGTGACACAAGACGCAAACGTTTTCAATCTATAACCCAGGCTTAAAATTTCAATATTATGTGACAGGATATAAAATTATAGCGTCGCCTGACGTGCCAATTAAGCTCTTTTGTTTTTTCATGGCATTCGCGATGAAGTGTTTTAACCGCTGTATTAGATACTGTATTGGGCAATACACACAAATAAATGTTTTGTGATTGGTTGCAGCCCGTGAGTGATGAAATCATTATACATGGATGTGATGTCTATTATCCACGGCAGAGGTAATCAAAAAACTTTATCTAACTAAAATCGCTTTTGTAATAAAGAAATTATTTGATAATCGTAGAAAAATAATTTTATTCTCTGGCAATAACGTTAAAAGAAATAATCAATAAATGCTGTTATGAAGCTTGATAACGTCTGCTAATGATCGATTTACATATTGCAATACATTCACTGTATAAGGACTTAAACCTTTAGATGAAGTAAGACAAAACTGGCAGTAATAGATTATAGGGGACTATAGAAAATCAACGTCAATATTTCGTAATTATCAACATAACCACAGCACGCGAGAAGAAAAGGAACAAATGCTCATCGCGGTTTTCTCACGGACGCCTTTATAACTGGGTCGGTGGTCAATTGTTTTACTAGCTACTTAGCGCGTTGTTGTCAGTTTTGAAAATAATATCCGATTAACTTTTTGATGATTGGCTTACATATTTACTATGAGAATTGGCATTTGAAATATTGGCTTGTTTTAGTAGTACGTATACCACTTGACCGAAAAATATTTGGGCTTCATCTAATGTTCATACTAAGTCTTTCAGTCAGAAATTGGCTACACAATTTGAATGGCAATAATACAATATACCTTTTATATTCATTTGGAGTAAGTCCAAAAAATACAAATTGATTCGACTTAAAATCGGCTGGAGGTACTTGATAGTGCAACAATTAAGAATTTATAGTATTTCCAAAACTAAAAAGTATTAAATAAATATTATAATAAACAATTTAGAAATCTATATACGGATATATATTTGATAAATTTTGGACCACATATATATATATCAATTTATTATACAAAAAAACTGTATAATGTCAATGAAGTAAAAAATACAGGTGGTACTCCATCTCACTCTTACTTGTATCAATTATATACTCGAAAAAAACCGTATGTATGTGTAAAGAATACAGGTGGTGCTTCATCATACTGCAACTCTTTCTCACCAACATTATAACTGTCACCCTATCGATGTAATGGTTACAGTTAAAAAAATCCGTGAGATTAATTCCAAACTATTATTAATAAGGCAAATCAATTCCTAAACTTTAGTAGCGTACGTTCTTTCGCATGCGTTTCTGCTAGGATTACGTGTTTTGGTGCAATAACAAATTGCATTCGTTTTCCTCTATTTCTACCAACAGCTAATACAAAAATTATAAGATACTGGTTGAAGTACAGAACACGATTCCATGCGAGAAATAATCGGCAATATAGAACAGATAGTAAAGATGTAAGCGAAAATATTAATATCGACTAAACCGAAAAAATAATGAGTTACTTGCCCCCGTACCACCAAAATTGTAAATAACCGTATCAGGTTTTGGTCCTGTGTTCAACTGTGTAATTTTATATTGTGTGATACATCAGAGTCTATAAAAAACTGTTTAGAATATCAATTTTGAAGAAACTTCGAAGACTGGAAATTACCTCTTCGTCAACCCTGGAAAAAATCATTTAAAATAAAATAGCTAAATAATGTAAATTGCACTTCTCAAATACTGCATAGACAACAAAAAAGTATATTGTTATTCCTTATAATACAACAAACGTTATTTTTAATCATGGATAATATAAAAAAAATAAAACTATTTCACACTCATATAAAGCTCTTTGATTCCTTTTACCTTTAAAAAGCCGTACGCCTTTTGGAAGGGATAGGCTGAGACCCTATAAAAATCTTGTGTTCTTTCATTTACTTGCGATAACAGTCAGAAAGCACAAATGAAGCCTGTACAAAAAATTTTTCCTTTTGTACCAACAACAATAAGAATTAGAAATTATGTAGCATTTTTTTTAGAACAATCTGTCAGTATTCGCTCTTAGTGGACTTTTATTACCTATTAGCACTACCTCTATCTGCATTTTTTTCATAAAGAATAGTACGATACAGGTAAGACCTTTCTGAGACGCTTAAGGACAATTGGAAGCGACCTCTTTTCAAGAACCCCATGCTGTATCAAAGGCAGATATTATTGAAGCATTCAAAAGGAAATAGAAATGTTTTTAAAAGCTTCTCAATCTTAGATAAAATTGACAGCTTAAGTAGAGACGAAGCAATAGATGCTTTTATTTTTGAGGGGATTGATTGCTCTGTATAATTTCTACTAGAAAAAAAACTGGCGAATCTAAAATGGTGTATCTTCAAAAACAATGTTTTAGTAGGATGTGAAAACTTCATCTAAATTTACATCTGGATCAAATTATAGATAACAACTTAAAGGTAAATTAGATTTCTATTATGTATGTGACCTACCCAGACGAAACTTTACCTATTGTTGCACTAATATATATATATATATATATATATATATATATATATATATATATATATATATATATATATATATATATATATATATATATATATATATATATATATATATATATATATATATATATATATATATGACAGTGACTCAAGAGACATAATGCATTAACTTGACCACTTTGAGTTGTAATATCATTTTTTTGTCTAGTAAATAAAATTACCAATGAGTTTGCCGTAATGAAATTAAAAACTGGTTTTAAATGTGAAATTTATCAGAAATGCTATATTAACTATACTAACAAGTCTATGGAAACCACTAGCAGCATAATGTGCCTAATAACATGCTGAATATAATTACCTAAATTAAGCTATTAATCAAAACGATTTAAACTTTCTACTATTTTGGATAATTAATCATTCATTTCTTTAAAAATGACTAACAGTGATTAAAAAAAGTGTAAAAATAGAATATGAATCTATCTGCATATATTTTTACTAATGTAACAGTAGGACTACTCTTCTAAAACAATAATTAAGGCTCTAGCAATTTTGTGAAATAAAACTGGAAACAGAGAAACTGCATAGTAAACGTTAAGTCACCCTCCAAAATATTTGCCGATTTTTAGGGTCACCAAATACTGAAAAACATGTCTTCCCATTTCCGTCTCAAGCTCAAAATAACACACCGTATTAAATTATCATTTTGGTCAGAAATCAAGAAAAATCCAAAATGGCGGCACCAAATTCGTCCTAATCAATAATTATTATTTTTTTTTATTTCAGAATAAAAAATATCAATATATAAGCATGAACTGGTAAAACTTTGATGCGAATCTTAAATCAAAGCAAAATGGCGGACTAATAAAATCTATAAAAATTGGGAAAAATTCGGTGTTCTGGATTAACTCCTACATTTTATTAAAGAAAATTATAAACTGCCTTATTTATTTTATTATATATTGTATAAATAAATTTTAATTTATTATAAGAAATAATAAAAAAAAGGTAAACTGGTTCTATCCGGAACTTCCTTTGTTAAAAACATTTTTTCTTCCAATGGAAATATTCATTCAACCAATTTACTGATTTTTTATATTTGAAATTATACATAATTTAAATCCTTACAGAGAAGATTCTAACCTCAAATTGAACTGGAACTGTTGTAAATATAGTAAAATAGGTTATATAAGTTCAAATTTAGTACAATCAAATTTTTATTTTTAAATGTAAATTAAATTATGTTTTAAGTGTGTGAATGTATCACTTTTTAATTCAAATTCTGAAAATTTCGGTTTCTTTGCAATTTTAAATGGCAATTTCTGATCCATTATACTAAAAGTATTTACACCTCTTTTGTAATGATCTAAAATTGCCTAATTCGTTTTCACTTCTATAACACGAAGCCTGTTTTTTATAATTAGTATTTTCGGTTTCACATTTTAACATTACTTTTTACATTACATTTTACTATTTACTTTTGGAAGTAAAACCCAAATTTTTATCAAACAAAGATATTAATAAAACCTGATTTTTAGTTTATTAATATGTTTACCGACTATACGAAGTTCAAAATTAAAGATCTCTAAGATGTAGTGCTGTGAAGACAATTATTCAAACAAATGCTAATTGTATTAATTACGGTCCATGTATCATATACTCATCACACAATACTTTCCTTTATATGTAATTGAAATAATAAATATTATAACAATGCCTCTAATTAGGAAGAAAACAAAACACTCTTTTAATATAGTATATAATTAATTTTCAAGCTTGAAGTAATTTTAAGGAAGTGCCAAATGGTTGTATTTGTCTAAAAACAAAATTAAAAATTATGAAAATTTTAACGCTGAATTAAAATGATTATTTGAAATAAAAGTTTACAAGAATATTTATCAAATTGAATAGAAAATAAAAGCTGTAAGAATGATATCTATATATGTATGTATATATATATATATATATATATATATATATATATATATATATATATATATATATATATATATATATATATATATATATATATATATATATATATATATATATATATATATATATATATATATATATATATATATATATATATATTTGTCGGTATTTTCTTGGGTATAGGTTAATATAAAACCAGTTCTATAATTTTACATCGACGTTTCGCTCACCATATTGAGCTTTCTCAAGATGAAAATTTATTTCCTAAAAAGACACATATATATAGTTAAAAAACATAAAATTATCAAATTTAACCACATTTTTTTTAAAAAACATTACATCTAAGTTTTTCGGTACAAACAAACCAAGACTTTACAATATATAGAATACACTTAACAGAAAATTAAAATTTTTATTTGCTACGTACCTTGAAAATGACATGTTAATCCTAAACGGAATCGAGATTAACAGTGATTTCTATAGCATTGGAATGCTGTTGGTTTATAAGAAATGATACATTTTTTTCCTTTTTTTTAAATTTTATATATGATATATGTTTGGGTTTCTGCTATTTATATGTACAGGATGTTATGTGAGAATAGCTTTTTCTTTGGAATAAACTTACTTAGAAATTAAATTATGATAAATTTGGCTTAAGTTGTTGATATCTTTTTTATCATTTACAGCATTTTTCTCCTTTTTAATCTGAATCATTTCTTTGATTGTTAGTTTCCGGTAATTAGTTTCCTGATCCAGAATTTGTGTTTCTTTAAAATTGAAATGTTCACACGAGTTCAATTTTAAGGAAACACAAATTCTGGATCAGGAAACTAATTACCGGAAACTAACAATCAAAGAAATGATTCAGATTAAAAAGGAGAAAAATGCTGTAAATGATAAAAAAGATATCAACAACTTAAGCCAAATTTATCATAATTTAATTTCTAAGTAAGTTTATTCCAAAGAAAAAGCTATTCTCACATAACATCCTGTACATATAAATAGCAGAAACCCAAACATATATCATAAATAAAAAAAAAGGAAAAAAATGTATCATTTCTTATAAACCAACAGCATTCCAATGCTATAGAAATCACTGTTAATCTCGATTCCGTTTAGGATTAACATGTCATTTTCAAGGTACGTAGCAAATAAAAATTTTAATTTTCTGTTAAATGTATTCTATATATTGTAAAGTCTTGGTTTGTTTGTACCGAAAAACTTAGATGTAATGTTTTTTAAAAAAAATGTGGTTAAATTTGATAATTTTATGTTTTTTAACTATATATATGTGTCTTTTTAGGAAATAAATTTTCATCTTGAGAAAGCTCAATATGGTGAGCGAAACGTCGATGTAAAATTATAGAACTGGTTTTATATTAACCTATACCCAAGAAAATACCGACAAAAATATTTCATAAGGTTAAAGAAAAAAACGAATTATATATATATATATATATATATATATATATATATATATATATATATATATATAAGTAACCTATATATATATATATATAAGGGTATCGGTCCTAATTTAGGGCTAGATTTAAATTGCTTTTAAGCTACGCCAAGCTTTCGGTAATGATTATTACCTTCTTCAGGGTTGCAATATGAGAAGAAATTTGTTTTTTATCTCTGTATGCACATTAATTAGAAATTGAGGATTTTTAGAAAAAAAAAGGTAGAAAATTGTACTCACTGCTTTGCAATTAGTATCGATAACTTCTTGCGAAAAACAAACACACTTTGACCTTAACATTAAAATTAGATTTTACATACTGGCAGGAATTCCTGTTCTCCATATATTTTTATATTGAAATACGAAGCAAGTGAATTTCTTATGTAGGTTTTTTTGGCATGTAAAGAATGTTATAGTACGTTCTGTCAGGATGATTGAAACACAGATCTAGGATTTAGCTATGTAATCACATCGATATACATCCAGATACAAAGAAAAATCAGTAGCTGAGAAATATCTTAATCAAACCAGAACAAGTATGAATTAAACGTCGAATTTATGCCTACGACAAACTACTTGAAATGAAGAGACTGACTATAGAAAGGTATATGGATATAATACGTACAAATACTTATATTTTTTAAAAGGAAAATTCTGTGTTATTTAAACTATTATTGTTGTTCGTATAATTGTTCAGATTAAGTAAATTTGAATAAATAGAACTAAGGTCTTCGATATCAGCTCTCTTATTTAACGAATTAGGATTCAGAAATATTTCCACCATTTCCAGAAACAGTCTCTTGTTATAATTAGTTTCCTTACATAATATTTGGGTATCATTAAAGTTGAATAAGTGACCTGATTGATTTGTGTGTTCTGAAAGTGCACAAGTATATTTCAATAATTAGGTTACTTGTTGTTCAACTAGTCGGTCAAGATTACCCTTCTCTTTAATATATATATATATATATATATATATATATATATATATATATATATATATATATATATATATATATATATATATATATATATATATATATATATATATATATATATATATATATATATATATATATATATATATATATATATATATATATATATATATATATATATATATATATATATATATATATATATATATATATATATATATATATATATATATATATATATATATATATATATATATATATATATATATATATATATATATATATATATATATATATATATATATATATATATATATATATATATATATATATATATATATATATATATATATATATATATATATATATATATATATATTATATATATATATATATATATATATATATATTAGCAAACGTTAAAAAGACGAAAAAATACATTTTTTTCAGTTCTTGCTGCTTTCTTTATCCTTATTTTCCTATCTTCCGGTCCCCAGACCTCACCCCGCTAGACTTCCTTTTGTTAGGGTACTTAAAATAATTGGTCTACATAGCACTAGTAAATAGATTAATTGAAGAATAGAATAACCCAAGCATTAAAAATATCTGATTTTTTATTCATTATTGTGTTTTATTTAACGCCAATTACTACGATATCCATTACATTAAAACATTGATTATGCTACATTGTTAAATTAGAAAATAAATACTCTGTCAAAATTAGAAATAATAAGCAGGGTGTTCCATTTAAAAAAAATAAAACGATTCCGGCCGCTTGACAAAAGTAGGCCTTATGAAAATTTCGACAGTGCCAACTTATAGCAAATTAGTTCTCAAGCTAATTTTGTTATTGTTATATCTCTTATGGTTTCTGTTCTGATCTATATATAAAATTAATGGTAAATATTTTCAACCGACGAACTTCGACGCGCTTTTTCTGCCTCACTTTAATAGACTCACGACGTCACAAAAACTGTTTTGCCAAATATTTTTTTATATATGACACAGCATTATCCTCATATAAAATAATTAATTCGTGAATACTTTTGGAACTATGTATGTTTAGTCAAAAATTAGATCTCTCTGTGGTGTTCCAATTTCCTAAAACTCGTTTTTTATGGCATACTATTATATTTATTAAAACAGAAAATAATAAACGTAATTTAGAGAAATTTAACACTCAACTAAAAAAGGTTGACACTGTTTAATGTTGCCAGGAAACCCGCTATCAATTGTTTCTATCATAGTTTGGTAAATAATTTGTCTAATAACAGGATACAGTTTGCAAAGTATAGTTGTTCGATAATAATTTGCACCTACGATCCTTTAGAAGAATTCAGACAATATAGGTATATCATCAATTAGCCTCTGTTTTACTTTTCTTTGTAAAATAGGATAAAAAAACTCGTCTTTTTTTTCATTTTTCATAGCAATAAACGAAATGTAAAAGACAAATCTGAAGTATTATTATTGTTATTGTTAACAAAATTGACAATCAATTTCTCGACAAATGTTGGGTTCCAAGCCCTTCCCGGATGCAGGCATCAAAAGGAGTGGGCTGGTTTCTATTAGTTTAGCAGGACTGCCTTCTAGAGGTCGATGAAGGTATTAGTATGTAGTCCTATGATTTTCGGGATCTGTTCTAGTGTTTTTGGAACTAGTCCAGTTGATAATACGATGATCGGTATCACATGAACCTTATTCCGTCGCCACATCTGCTGTATCTCGATGGCCAGCTCCGCATATTTGGCCTTTTTCTCTTGATATTAATTTCAACACATTGTTATTGTTGGGTACAACGACGTCTGCCAAATAAGCTGTCTTTGTTTCCTTATTTAACAGTACCACATCAGACCGATTATTCGTCACCCGTCTGACGGTGATAATTGCCCGGTCGTAGTACAGTTTGAAGGCATTATTTTTAAGCACTGAATTTGGTTAGTATTTATAATAGAGCACAAATGTGTTTAGGAGCTCGTATTTATTGGCAAACTTCTGGTATATAATGTTACACACCTGGTTATGTCGCTGGAGGTAGTCCGTGTTTGCTAATTAAGTGCAGCCAGATGTTATATGCTGTATAGTCTCTGATCTCTCGCTATATTTTCGACACTTATCAGATTCAACGGATCGGTCTTTGATGATGATTTTTAAATAATTTGGTGTGTTAATAACTTCTATCTATGGGAATAGTTGTCGATTCTTCACCCAGCTGTTGGATGCTTCCTGATCAATGTGTGACTGATTCAAGTCATTGTGATGTCTGTCAAGCAGTGCATTTGAGCCCACTGTTCTTGTTTGTCGGGGTCTAAAAGTGGCTTCAGGATGATTTTTTGACTGGTGAGATTGAGTGGAGAGTACAAGTTGTCACTTAAGGTCACTATGCGGTGGAGGCTTGATGTTTGTGCATCGTTCATGAAGAAATCTTTCAATTTTTGCAACTGTCGGGAGTGCCAATTGGTCAAGTCAACAAGAGATCTCTTCGTAGTAAGGTCATTCGGAGAGCTGATAAGCTTGGGAGGTGTGACTTGTACTTGGTCATCATTAGGCGAGTAGTTCGTTGTAGTCCCTCTAGCTCTATTTTAGTCCATTTCAAGATTGCGAAACTGTAGGTCAGCACGGGCACAGCATAGGTGTTAATTGCTGTAATGAGATTTCTAGCGTTCAGTTCTATCGTCAGAAGAGCTCGCACTCTTTGAACGTACTGACCTTTCAGCTTGGTCTTTCCTTGCTTATCCTGGAGCAGTCTAGCTTGTTGGAATCCTAGATATTTCTAGGTCTCTCCTTGGTTCATCGCTAGAACTATTTCTCCATTGGGTAGGGCTACATCACAATTTATGACTTTGCCTTTTTCGATGTTTAAGACTTTACATTTTTCCATTCCGAATTCCATATGGATCTCTTTCGAGAAGGTGTATGTCACCTCAATAAGCTTTTTTAATTGGTTATGGTTACCACCATATAGCTTAATATCATCCATATACAGAAGGTGGGATATGGCTCGGGAATTGTGTCTATTGGCTTTGATGTTGAAGCCATGTCCTGTATTGCTGAAAAACGTGGATAGAGGGTTCATCACTAAGCAGAACCAAAGTGGGCTTAACGAGTCTTCTTGATAAATTTCCATCTTGATGGGTATCCCATCGATGGTAAGAGATTGATCGCCATTATAGATCATCAGGTTCATTCGTTATTATTATTATTAATATTATTATTATTTTTATTGCTGTTATTATTATCATGTTATTTAAAATGCTGTTATTATTACCATGTTATATAAAATATCATCCAAGACGTCATATTTCCTACATGGATCAGCCTGTACACGTCGATTTTATGCAAAAAAGAAGATGCCCTATATAAACACAAAACTGACGGATCCAAGCATTTTCCCCTACAAAGTACTTACATGTTTGTCGAATTTGCGGAACATTAGGCGGTAATTATGTATTTCATCAAACAGTGAAGACCTGCAATTTAAGGGGCCTTTGCAATACTATGATTTCTAACTTCTGGTAAGTCAACCCATCATTATCAGCAAACTGAACTTTAGCTTAAGAATATTTTTTCAACAACTATAGAATCACGATTTTCTGTTATTAAGGCAACAATTAGACATTCTAAAGACAAAGTGACAAAGGAATTAGATCTTTCGGAGTAAAAGGAATGTAAAGCAATATTATAAAATCTCTCAATTTTTAAAAAGTAAACGTCAATATTAAGCAAGATTGCACTTTTATTTGATGAAAAAATCATAATCTATTACTATTTACATTTTTTTACGGTTGTTCTTCCATATTAATATATGGATATTGATGTATTTTCTATGTAGACGCTTTTTATATTATTATCATTATATTGCGGTCCATTTTTCGCTTTTGCTTTGTTGTAATTTCGATCAGATTTTACTTTCTTGTTATTTCTCTTTGCCGGTCAACTACATGTTTTTGTTTAATTTCATGTAGATCTAGTTCTGGCTGATAAACTAGAAGTTTAGCAATATATTTTTCTTAGTTTAACTGGCTTCCTACTTACTGTCGTTTTAATAACAGCTTTGAAGTTTTTCTATATAATTTTTCAGTGCGTATCTGAAATACAAGATATGGACTTTGGGTATAATGTAATTTGGATATCATGAAACGAGGTTTTGAAAAAGCTGTGAAAATCGATTTGATCCAGAAAACTTTTTAGCTTTCTGGTTGCAATACTCGATGGCTGACATTTAAAATGCAATGAGATTATTATTTCATTATTAATAATATCCACGGTTCATAAGGAAATTTGATCTTATCTAGACCCATTAATTAATTTCCGATTTATTTGCTATATATATATATATATATATATATATATATATATATATATATATATATATATATATATATATATATATATATATGTATATATATGTATATATATATATATATATATATATATATATATATATATATATATATATATATATATATATATATATATATATATATATATATATATATATATATATATATATATATATATATATATATATATATATATATATATATATATATATATATATATATATATATATATATATATATATATATATATATATATATAATATATATATATATATATATATATATATATATATATATATATATATATATATATATATATATATATATATATATATATATATATATATATATATATATATATATATATATATATATATATATATATATATATATATATATATATATATATATATATATATATATATATATATATATATATATATATATATATATATATATATATATATATATATATATATATATATATATATATATATATATATGTCTATAAGCGTCATAGGTATAAAACTACTTATCTGATTCATTTCAAATTTTGTTTCAAAATCAAAAGGTCATATGGCAATAGAATGCGTTTAAATAAAAATCCAATTTGATGGAATAAAATGTTCAAAAAATTATTATTAAAAGTTGTTTGGTCATAACTCAAAAAAAAAATTAAATTCAAGCGAATTTACCGATTTTGTACGAATTAACGTTTTGTTTTATATTACGGGAAATTGTTCAAACCCCAAATATTTTTTTCGGCATAATAAACATCTTAACTTAAAACTGATATTCTAATTTTAACGTATATTAATGCTAATTCTAACTTTTCATACAATAAAATCACTAAGATGCGTCATATTTCAAAACAACTATTTCGCCCTTACGCCGCATGTTGCCTTGAAGGGCTATATGCACAAACGCAGAGAGTTAATGTAGCTTCACATTTCTAATTTTAAACCAATATATCAGGATTAGACCCATTATAATTGACGAATGTGTCTATGGTAGTTGGTATACCAGAATGTCAATAAAATTGGTGACAAATGTCTATCACCAGCTCCCGGCTAGTATCTAATTTATCAAAACCTAGACCTTTAAAAAATAAATAACATGATTTCAATACTATATTTATGTGCGCCCGGAAGGAAGGGCAAGAGGGCGCTTGCCCCCTCCCCTAACTGAATTATTGATGGTCTTTTTTTAAAGTCATCAGTTATTTTTAAACATACCCCCCCCCCTCGAAATGGTTTTACGGGCGCCCATGACTATATTATATTCTGACAAGCTAGCTTCCGCTAAGATATTCTGTTTCCCACGCATCCTCGTTGATTTAACAGAATTTAACAAAATCCTATTTAAATATGGTTGAACGTGAGAAATACTAAAAAAAATTTACGCCAAAACTCAATCTTCTAATGAAGATCTTTCTACAGCCAGGGATAATGAATGATTTCTCATATACCATATTAATAGATTTTGCATGATTGATATTTATTCACAATTTTTCTTCAAATATAAGATCCTTGAAAAGTTCAATAATTATTCCAATTTAACCTCTGTTACGCCCAAGTAAACACAGATTCAGCAATTACCATTATCTGATAAACCGTCCTCTATGAGGAAGTAAATTATAGTATTTTCTTTAATATGTCAGTCGTTATAATATAAATACCATCAGGAAGTTTTATATAAGACCTGGATTTGAATTTTAAAGCATTGTTATATTTTATTATAACGTTTTGACTAGAGTGTGCCGTTAATTGCAAATAACTGCATAACGTACCTACTTTAAGTTTTTGTGTCGTAATGTGTCATTGCTCAAATACAGTTTAACCAAACATACTTTCTTGATTAAATTAACGCTTAAAACCATATTTAAAATTCTAGGAAAAAAATTAACCCCATAACGGCTTGCTTCCAGATTATCTGGAAATTTGGTAATGATTATAATATTGCCAATTATGCGAATCTGGATCCGGCTGGTTTTGAAACTCAATTTAAAAATGTCAAGGTTTCCATATATATATATATATATATATATATATATATATATATATATATATATATATATATATATATATATATATATATATATATATATATATATATATATATATATATATATATATATATATATATATATATATATATATATATATATATATATATATATATATATATATATAATTGGACTTCTTTCTTGGGTATAGGTTTATTTGCAAAATCAAACAATGGGATTAACTTGACGTTTCGCCTATCATAGTAGGCTTTCTCAAAAATTGCTCATTCCTTTATAATTTTTTTTTTGGTATATATGGCTCTCCTTACCTATCTCAGTTAATTTAAAAAACATTTAGTGGTCTAATTATAAAATGACATCTACAATTTTTCTAAAACTGATTTAAAATTTTATACTATTGACAATAATTATTACAAAATTAATAAAATAAGGTTACGTACGTTTTTTTTTGAGGAATTTATAATTTTTTGCTATTTTTTAATTTAAATTTTAGAGTAGAATCAGACATTCGCAATGATATACTACATTTTAAAAATAATGGCTTAGACAAAGTTAAAACTATACTAAAATATCAAATTGTGGTATACTTGACTTAAATCCGAAACTTCAGTTCACTCTTGAAGTTGAATCAGAAAACAAAATAAATTTTCTCGACCTTACTATAATAAGACAAAAAGAAATTAATTTAAAAACTAAATGGTTTACAAAAGAAGCTTGGTCTGGACGATATCTTAATTTCAATTCCCACCATCCATACAAACAAAAAAGAAGTGTTGTGATTGGTCTAGTCATAATACCGTCCTGAAGCCCTTAATAAAGTTAAAGAGACCTTCAATGCAAATCATTTTCTAGAAAAACTGATAAAAAAAATTATCAAACAAAGGACGTACATATATTATAACAATCATAACGAAAACGTAAGACAAGATAATACGCAAAAAAATATATTGCAATGCTATACACATCTCAATTATCTAAAAAATTAAAACATATCTTAGGAAAATATAACATAATTGTGTAATAAAGCCCAGAATCCGATAGGCTCCCTATTTACAAAATTAAAAACTAAAATTCCCAAAAATAAAAAATCCAATCTCGTATATGAAATTCCTTGTTTAAACTGCCCTATGAAATATATTGGTATGACAACCCAACTTTTAGAAAATAGAATAAAAGGGCATAAGTATACAAAGAATGCATCCACTGCATTACACAAACATGAAAAAAGCACAAAACACGAATTTAATTTTTCTGAAACCAAAATCATTGATGAAGATAACCTGTATCAGAAATTAATTTTCAAAGAAATGATTCACATAAAAAAAGAAAAAAATGCAGTAAATGACAAACAAGACATAAAAAATATAAGTCAAATATACCACAATTTGATATTTTAGTATAGTTTTAACTTCGTCTAAGCCATTATTTTTAAAATGTAGTATATCATTGTGAATGTCTGATTCTACTCTAAGGTTTAAATTAAAAAATAGCAAAAAATTATCTTTAAATTCCTCAAAAAAACGTACTATGATAAGAACACTTTTTTACCTAAAACTGTGCCATGAGTTGCCTGGCAAACCACTAACTTGCTACCTATCATTCAAATATAAATAAATAATCAGCATGTATTTTTCGAGGTATGTAACCTTATTTTATTAATTTTGTAATAATTATTGTCAATAGTATAAAATTTTAAATCAGTTTTAGAAAAATTGTAGATGTCATTTTATAATTAGACCACTAAATGTGTTTTAAATTAATTGAGAGAGGTAAGGAAAGCTATATATACCAAAAAAAAAATAAAGGAATGAGCAATTTTTGAGAAAGCCTACTATGATAGGCGAAACGTCAAGTTAATCCCATTGTTTGACTTTGCAAATAAACCTATACCCAAGAAAGAAGTCCAATTAATATATACCGGGTTTAAAATACAAATTGAATAATATATATATATATATATATATATATATATATATATATATATATATATTTCCTCAGAGTTTAACTATGGGCTAAAATTTTGGTTTTGGAAGAAACTACGCACTTTTGTTATAAAAACACTACTATGTCAACAGAAATTTAAAAAAAAATCTGTTTATGTCTCATGTATTTCTTGTTTCGTTCTTTTATTTTGATCGGTAATTTTTAAAAACTGATATTAAATAAAACGTTACGAGACAAAAAAAATCTGTAGTGTTACAAGATCTATTAAAATTTTTAAATAATATATGGGATAATCTGTACAATGCAATGCATGTTATAGTACTTAATATAGATAGATGTCCTATAAGTACTTCCAATTCTTATGGAGATAAGAACTTTTAGTTATGGTAGTGCATTTTTTTATTTTCAAAAAATTCCGGGAAAAACTTTAATATCCAATTTAAATGGAGGCTTCCACTATAAGAAAGGCCTCAAACCTTATTGTAGGAATGTGCATTCTGATTTCTCCTTTGCTTAAGTCAAACGGTTTTGATTTTACAAAATATAAAAATATAATCTAACATTGTAATTTTTAAATATGATTACCTAAAAAATATTTACTGAAACTAGGTAAAGGACATGACATAAAAGATGTATTTAGTATTTAGAATCATAAAAAGAATCAGGAAGTCTTATAAAAATATATGTATATATATATATATATATATATATATATATATATATATATATATATATATATATATATATATATATTTCCATTTGTTAGGAATAGTGAGGTCTGGCACAATTTAGTTCAGTACGTAGTCACAGTAGGTATATAGTCTTTTCAAAAATTTTTATTGGGCGCCATTTTGTTCCATCCTACTGGATTCCTACCAATATTTTATCAGTTTCTTTCTACCCATGCCACACTTGACTTTTACATCGATATTTCAAAATTTTATTTGGCCGCCATTTTGTTTCGCCATCTTAAATTCGTACCAGAACTTTACCAGTTTATGTCTATGTCACACTTATTTCACCTACAAGAATTGAAATTAATTTAATAAGTAGTATTTCCAGGCTGTTTTTTTAAATATCTTATTCAAATTTCCAACATTTACTTATTATTTCTTATTATTAGGCTGCTATTTTGTTTTGCTATCTTGGATTTATATCAAAATGTTACTATGTAACACTTGATTTTTGTGCATAATTTGAAGTAAATGGAATAATTAGTTTTTCAGTAATGCGTTTTTAACATTGTTCCGTCATATTGGACTTTTACCAAAACATTACCAGGTCATCCCCATATAACCCTCCATTTTTGACTAAAATTTGAAGTCAATCTGGTAAGTAGTTCTTAAGCTATACCGCGAACTGACAGACAGACAGCTAGACCGACAGACGGACCAACCGAATTCATAAAACTTATTTTTTGACATTAGGGACCCTAAAACGTGAATATATGTAAAATCTGAGAGGGAGATTTTTTCACGATTACAACCGTTTTATTTGGCAGCCATTCTGTTCCGCCATCTTGAATTAGTAACACAACTTTCTAATGTATGCTTTAGTTATGGCACACAAATTAATCCATTAAGTAGTTTTTTTAGGCTGAATTTTTAAATATTTCATTATGCCTCCATTTTGTTCCGCCGTCTTGGATTCATACCAAAATTTTACCAGTTGATTCCAACATAATACTTAATGTTTGTACAAAGTTTAAGATAAATTGGATAAGCAGTTATTTAATAATAATTTTTTTAACATTTCACTAGGCCGCCATTTTGTTTTGCCCTATTGCATTTTTACCGAAATATTACCAGATCTTCCCCATATGACCCTTAAAAATTTGAAGTCAATCGGATAAGTAGTAAGTAACGCCGCGAAATGACAGACAGACAGACCGACAAACGAAAGGAAGGAATTGATTAAACATATTTTTTGGCATCTAGGGACATTAAAACGTGAAGATATGTGAAACGTGAGAGAGTGATGTTTTCTCGATTACAAACATTTTATCTGGCCGCCATTTTGTTCGGCCATTTTGAACTAGTACCACAATTTTACTAGTTGACACCTATACCACATTAGTTATGGCACACAATTAGAAATCAATCCATTATATAGTTTTTCAGGTTGAATTTTTAAATAATTTATTAAGTCGTCATATTGTTCCGCCACCTTGGATTCGTACCAAAATTTAACCAGTTGATTCCAACAGAATACTTTGATGTTTGTGCAAAATTTGAAATAAAGTGGATAAGTAGTTTTTTAATAATAATTTTTTTAATATTTCACTAGGCCGCCATTTTACTACGTCATAATGGATTTTTACCAAAGTTACCAGGTCATTCCCATATGACCCTGAGTTTTTGACTAAAATTTGAAGTCAATCAGGTAAGTAGTTTTTTAGCAATGCCGCGAACTGACAGACAGAGAGACCAACTGAATTAAAAAAAAAACATATTTTTCGGCATCTAGGGACCCTGGAACGTGAAGATCTGAAAAAACTCGAAGGGTGAATTTTTACCGATTACAATACTTCTCTTTTACGAGGGAAGTAAAAAACATAAAAATATACCAAACATATCATAAAGAGATATGAAATTATTAAATTTCTGTACCCGGAACTTCCCTAGTTATGAATCTTTCCTTTCTTTAGGAAAAATGAAGCCTGGCCCAAGTTAGTTTCGCACATAGTCATTTAGTAATATATATATATATATATATATATATATATATATATATATATATATATATATATATATATATATATATGTCTTTTCAAACATATTTATTTATTGTATACAAATATTTTACCAGTTTCTAACTATGCGACACTTGATATTTGGGCATAATTTAAAATAAATTAACTACATGGTGTCAACACTAATCTTGTAAAGACTGCCATTTTGTTCCGTAACTTTAAATTGGTACCAGTTTATTTCTGTATCACATTTAATTTTTGTGCAAAATTTGAAGTCAGTTGATTTTTCAAACATATTATTTAGCCACCATTTCGAATTCGTACCACAATTTTATTAGTTCAATTCTATATCACATTTAATGCTTGCACAAATTTTGAAATAATCTAATAAGTGGTTGATAAGGTAAACTGAATAATTAGTTTTTTTAGTAATATATCTTTTCATGGATTTTAACAACAATAAAAAGAAACTGCACGTATACTAGAATTCAGTCATAAAACCATATTTTCCATTTTAATTGTCTAAAGATGATTCTATAAAACCTGATCCAAATCAGTTTATGCTTGGTTAACCTAAAGCGACATTTACATGACGTCATTATATTTTCTCTATCATACCTTATTAGTTCTTAATAATATTTTTTTTATGGATTTTAACAACAACAATAAATAAAACAAGAAACTGCACGTATGTTAAAATTCAGTCATATAAGGATATTTTTCATTTTATTTATCTCAACATAACTCGATAAGTTTATGCCTGATTAACTTAAACCGATTTTTACATTACGTCATTATGTTTTTCGTATTATACCTTAGTACGCGAAAACGCTAGATAATGCTGACAATCTAAATAGATCATATTAGATTACTCTCGCGAAAATATGATAATTAGGTACTGTCAATCAGCAATATTTTGCAAGCTCTGTTTCAAGGCTTTTCCACATGATAATTAAATAAGTGCGAAACATATCATTCATTTTTAAGTGAAAAAAAATTAAAAAAATATTTATTTAACCTGTATATTTCCATAAGTTCTTTGCTTGCCGGACTACCGTAAACTTCCTCGAGATCTAGCTATCGCCTATATTAACATTTCAAATTATTTTGTATTTTTGTTTTATTTCCAATTTTCTTTATACGAAGGTTAAGAAGCCTTTACTGATTTTTAGGTCGCCATTTTTTGTTGTGCGAAAATGAATTTGTATCAAAATATTACATATAACCCCAGATTCTTAAATGAAATTTCAAGTTAAGCGAATAATTAATTTTTGAACTGAGCCGTGAACAGACCAATTCCGGAACGGAATTATAAACAAGAATCCATGGTCTTTACTTGTGTGTTAAAGGAAGGCCAAATGAGGCTTACAATTTTTTGCCTTTCCTATGTTTTTCAAAATATGAAAAGCTATATTCAATTTCCTAGAGTTAATGACTATGTATGACCTAGGATTTTCATCACTGAACATGAATTGTAAATTATTAAATATGAGTAATCAATACACCACAAAATATAAAATAGAAGTAAGATAAGCTGGGTCAGATAAAACATACCAAACATTTCCTTAACAACAGTATAACTTTAATAATAAATTGCTCAATTATTTGTTCCATTTTCGTATAGCCTATTACGGTGCTTCCTTAACGCCTACAACAAACCATATGCATACGCTGTAAATCTTGGATCTAGCCCCTAAAGCCAAATAAGCAGCCACTAGTTAATTAATCGCTTTCTGCAAACCATCTCTGCTAAAAAAACAGTATATATAGTAACACTTCCTAAGGCTAAATCAGCAAAATGATGCAGCTATTAAATAGCAATCAGAAGTGGTTCACAGGTCATCGCTCCATCATTTTTCAAAGATATAACACGATCGTTGCCTTATTAAAGAAATTCAGTATAATTTGCTTCCTGATGTATGTAATGCTATCAAATAATGGTAACTGGTAATCTGCTGCTTAGTTGAGCGTGACGGAGGTTAATATTGTAATATGCATTTTATTGTATCTATGGAATATATTGTTTATTATTAAATGTCAAAACTTTAGGTAGCGTTGATGACGCATTATGTAATAAATATTTGCAACGAGTAAATGAGCATAAACATTGCCAGATGTGTTAAATTTTAATTAACCTACATTTCTCCCGCAAGCCCTTGAGTTTGGAAAGCAACCAGTGCACTACTTTTTTTAACATATATTAAAATAGCCTTTTTAAATATTTTGACTAATAGAAATTTCCTGACACAGTTAAAATTCAATTCTTTTAAAAAGAAAAGAAAGAAGCAAAATCCTAATTTGAACTTACTTTAAAAAAATGTATCTGCAAAAAGAACATAAAATATTTGACATATAATGATACATACATATCGGTATTATAAACAATAAGCAGGACCGGTCCCAAGATAGACCCTTGGGCATACCATGTGTTCTTCGCGTAATAAAACCTTAGTATTCACCCTCTAGCCTTCTAAAAAGGTATAAACTAAAAAATATCCGTATAACTGAAAAATATCCAAAGCCACGGCTCTATTACAATTTTGAGATCAGTATGTTGCCGGAGACACAGTCGAAAACATTTGTTAAATCACATTAGGTAATAATAGAATGCTTGTTCACACAAGCCCCTCAACAGTGCCCACCACCACACCCAGAATGGTCCCCATGGATCACCGCTCTCAACAACAACCTTATCATAATCCAGACCAGGACCAAAGGACAAACATGTTATTGGCGAGATGAAACCGGCAATAGACATCAGTTGATGGAATTTTGACTAGATACTATCAGTAACAAAAAACATCTAATAATTAGAGAATTCGTCAACAGCCATAAAGAAACTTGAGTAGTGTAACTAATCTAAATTAAATTTTTAGTCCCAGACACAAGAGGTTACAAGTTTTGCTTTTTTGAACATCATCGGACCTACAAAAATCTAAAAATAATTTCACAGGAAAGACAAAATATGAAAAACAATCTAAAAAAAAATAGATGTGTTGAAAAAAAAAGACGAATAAGCCACTTAGTTAACTTATAGTCAACAATAAGGGAGAAGAAACGAGGGTGAGTATAACTGCGACATTCATCCAAATATAATTAGTGATGTAGCAGAAGATGCTAGCAGTATTCCAGAACATTTAATAATTCTAAAAAGAAGAGGAAAAAAAATGAAAATGACATACGGCACTGCAGTTTGACAGTTAAGAAATCAAAGATCTCTTAAGGTAAGAGTGACTGAGGACCATGATTCGGAGGCCATGTTAACTTGTAGGTCCCGACCAGATTGGCTTTAGTAGCAACTTCTTTCAGTAAATATCGTTTATTACAATGATATTTGAATGCAAGTAAATACCTAGCAAAAGCAGGTTTAATAACAAAAATATCAGATTCTTAATATTTTTCAAGAAAACACACTAAAGATCACTTTTTAGAGGAAAGTCCCCTAGGCGACATCATGTCTATAATATTAATATAAATGGTTGATAAGAGGATATATTATAGATACCCAGTGGAAAAACTCCCTTTACTATGGAATATAGAATACAAAACTTAGTTTTAGAGGAGCTTGCTTTAATAAGTATTTAAAAAAAAAAATGTCAAAACAATTATATAAAATTATAGGAAATAACAAATTGAAATCAATATGAATTTTACATAAAGCCAAATTGATATTATCCATATAAAAAATAAGTAGATACCAATTTTCAATTAATAATGTCACTAAAACTTCAGGAAGACTTAAATTCTTATTATTTTAGCACAGATTATAGTTATTTTTTGCATATATCTTATATACCCGCTAAATTCTCCAGAAAGTGCCAAAGACTTTGTTCTTATTATGATCAGTTAGGGTTAAAATGCCAAACCCAAATGCTTAATTAGAATAGGACAAAACTGATTTAGAAGCGACATAACCGTCCTGGCATTCTGGTTCTAGATAGAAACAAACTCAAAAGTACAAAGACCTTGACGTTGAGTTAAAAGCCATTTATAAAATATTGAAAGTGCACTTGATACCCATTGTTAACCTATCTAATAACTTAGTGGATAGGACCTTAATTCAAGAGCTTCTAAAAAAACTGCAAGAGTTTTATAATAGCTGATATTTCAATATCATGTAGTATTAAGGAAGTACAGCGTCATTTCTTGCGTTATTTCGATTCCACTAAAAGTATTTCTTATATAACCACATACCATATTCGAAGCTCTGTATTTATATTTAATAAGCTTAGAAACACTCAAAAACTTAATGAGGAGCATTACCGAAGACCGATAGACTAGAATTTTGTAGAATTTTTAAATAGATACAAGGAAAGCAGCGAGTTTTTGAAAAGCATACTTTGGACGGATAAAAGTTCCTTTGCAACAAAAAGAGGAAGTAATCGGAAAACACCAGATATTGGCCAATCGATAACCCCCACCAAATACGAGAAGTTAATCGGCAAGGGTACCAATCCGCTAACGTGTACTGTACGTATGTGTATTTTTATAAATCAAAAATTAACGGTAATAGATATTTAGAGCCTCTCCAAAATTAAATTTTATAGTTTGTTGACAGCAGGAAGTTGCACCGTCACTTAATATTTTATCTATTCAAGAGTTTTTAAATACAAAATATCCTCAAGGGTGGATATGTAATGGGGACCTCTGTGTTACAACACCGAAGAACTAAAGATAAGGATGACAAATGCCATTGATGAGCTAAAACGATCGCCCCGCATTCTTCAAAATTCGATGCACCACGCAATTATGATATATAAAAAATCCAGTAGTGTTTATAGATTTTTGTTTCATGTAGTTGTATTGTTTGGTTTGATTTCTAAAACTTATTTTTTACTAGCACCTTATATCAAACTGATTGTTTCAATTACAAAAAGCAGGTAAACACTTCAGAAATTTTAATTTCGATCTAATATTTTCGAGCAAAAATCAAAAACTACTAAGTTAGATCATAAAGTATGCTATATTCCTAGAATCAATTAATATGGGTTGTCCGACGGAATAAAAACATACCTGCTGTTTCATCCTAAAAAAAGCAAATTAGGATCATAATATTTTTTAACAAGTATATATTATACTTCATGTGATGCCATAAAGAAACTTACCGAATAACACTAAAATTGTTTTTGTCTTATTTCGATAAGTTTAAAACTAAAAAAGTTATGCAAACTTAAAATAAAGAAAAGAAAAAAAATTGCCAAGAAAATATTGCTAACGCCCAAAATATACTACAATAAGAATGTGCAATCCGTTTTGTTCTAAGTTGAACGGTATATTTTTTACAGCGTTTCAAAATCTGTTTTTGGGCTAATATCGATAAAATACACACGCTGTAAATAAATCAGCTCTCAATTAGAAGGTTAGGTAGTGAGACATCTGACGGCGGCGAGCTTTAAAGTATGTCCTAATCGCTAAAAACTTGTGGGTTTGTTTTCTAATCGACCATTGATATCCCCAAGATTCGGTTTTTCACTTCCTACTACGTTGTTGTACATCTTTTTGCAAATATTTTTTCCCAGATTTTTACCTAAAGCAAGACCTGCTGCGTCACGTCGTTAAGACCCTAATGGCAAAAAACTATTTCTCAGGAGCGGAGCGGCCAATCTGTCTCCAAAACTGTCATTTTTGGAGAGGAACTGATGCTTTCAGATATATAATTTTTTTGACATTAGAACGTTAACGAAGTGAAGTAACAGGTCATGCTTTAGGTGGGCGATAGATCTTATCCCCTCTATCGATCTGTGAAAAAAATGTGTGAAAAGATGTAAGATGACGCCGTAGGAAGAGTAAAAAAACCAAAATTTGGAGAGATCAATGCTCAATTAGAAAACAAACCCAATAGTTTTTAGCCATTAGGAAATACTTCAAAGTGCGACGCTGCCAAGTGTCCGACTACCAGACCTTGCAAGTGGATGCTGACTCATGTACACCCTTATTACTACATCACATTGAAATATGAGCGATTACAGAACTCTTCCAGTTTTTTGTCACGAACTTTTGGGCTATTCCCTGACTACTTACAGGGAGCAGGAGTTGCTAATGCCCAGAAAATCATTGCCCTTATGTAAAAGTCCGTAATCCTCTCAAACTCTAAATATTTATCAAAATGCTTCATCCCATTGAGCACTTGATTGTTTAGATCTCGGGCTTAGTTCAGTACAGCCAGAAACAAATATTATTAATAAAGATAAAGTATTAATGAAAACAATATTTGCATAGTAGATACATATCTCTATAGCGCAATTTCTTTGTCATCTTAAAGGAAATGCGGAATTAAAACCAATCATCTCTCAATTTTATAATACCTATTTTTTGCAGGTATGATAAAAAGAAATACGTTCTTATGCAATTAACATTAAAATGTTATATATTTACATAAATGAAAGTACAAAACAAATTCAATAATTCATAAGTAAACCTATTTTATTATTCTATGAACGGTCGTGCGCGATTATCAAATTATGGTGTTAGATGTGAAGATTACACTCTATGGTTTTTGCGGTAGATCTAGAAAATCATATAGGAAGCTTTTATCATTTCAATGGACCTATTATTTGCAGAATATGAACGTAGCATTCTATTTAAAAAAAAAGAAAAGCCAGGAAGTGTGGGAAAGATCAGTACCTGTAAGTACTATGCAGGAAAAAAATATAAAGTAAACGTTTGTTGAACTCAAATCTCTGTATCATAAGTTTAATTAAGTAGTAAGCAGACGTTCTTATCCCTGTGCCTGAATCTTTGTGGGCTGGGAAAGATGTTTTCTGTCTATGCAGACTTGATGTTTATTGAAATTTTTCAAATGTCATTCATGTAAGAAAAGTGCATTTTGGATTTCCTTATATACAGAGCTCATTGCTTCATTGTATTATAATTATTATATTAATAAATGTTTTCCCTTTCTAGGTATTTTAAAAATAAATGACTAACGATAGATAATTATATAATACTGCTTAATATTTGAACATATAACAACCATTTTTAAATAGTGTATTTTGAAACTGCTAATGTTTAAAAAACAAAAAGGATTCCTCTACAGATCCATTCCCAATCATTCGTAACGAAACCCAGGAGTATCCTCATATGGAATTCTTTCTTTTTATCCAGAAAAATCAAAAGTAACATACTTTTTATACATTATATATATTTTATTAAATAGCTATGTGCGCTAAACAGGATCATACTTCTCACACTCTGGTAAAAGTAAGGATTCATAACTAGGAACAGACTATTTACCGAGTTTTTTCTATGGCATGTTTAAGCTCATCTTATATAGCATACCAAACATTATGTCACTAACAGTTTCGAAAATATTAAACAGTAAAATGAAACATTGCACTCTAAATGCTAAATGTTTAATTATATATTTTAAAAACCTTGCTAGATAAAGAATATATAACATCATATAGTCCAAAATTTGGAATATTATATTAGTATCATTTTTGTATCTTTCTTAATACTCCTTATTTCTTGTTAAGGCGTTATTAGTTTTATACAAAACATACGTACTAGATGATCAAATGAGTAAAATTGCTTTATATATATATATATATATATATATATATATATATATATATATATATATATATATATATATATATATATATATATATATATATATATAGATACTAAAAATCGATAAAAATGCGCTCTCACACATCTTTATCAAAAGTTCTTGGCCGGAAAAGATATGTATAATAGCAGAAATATATAATTTCTGCAGGTGCAAAACCGCCTAAAAGAAGAATTGCTTTCGATTATGTCACAGGGTACCCTCCTGCATATATATATATATATATATATATATATATATATATATATATATATATAAAGAATTCGAATTTATTTTTGAGAATATAATTGAACATAAAAAGGAAAGGTATATTATAAAGCTATCAAATTTTTTGTCATTTTCGATGTAATGCCCAATGTTTTACTAAATTTTTAGAATCTAGGGCAAAACTAGGCACGTTTTATATCGCATGTTCTATGTCAAAATATAACCGTGTCGGTGAACTATCAACTTCAAACACATGTTTGAAAAATCCTCAACTAATAGAATAGAAATAGATGAAGCCGATGTTCCTGTTTTACGTTTATACCATCTCTCCAAAAGGGAAAAATATAATATTACGCTATTAAATAAATAAAAATTATTTAGTTCATATTATTATTTGAATAAATATTTTAGGTAGGCTTGAAATATTTATTCAAATGTTAATATGCATTATATTTTAATTTATTCATTAACTTATTTCTTTTTTAACCTCTGGAGAGGTTATAGAATATTAAGGAAAAAACATGGGCTTCATTTGATTATACTAGGTATGGATTTTTCATAAGGCGTGTTTGAAGTTAAGAAAATGTGGATGTTTTATGTTAAATATCTCGAAGCAGTGAATATTTTTACTTAGAACTTACATAAAATTTGCCTAATTTTTTTCGTAATTTCTAAAAATTTAGTGGGTCATGCATATTGAAAATTCTTATTATTATTAATTAACACATGTTTCTGTTAGTTTTCCATTATAGATTGCTTTGAAGAACAAAAAATTAAACTCTTTTTTCCTTAAATGTTCTTTTTTATTATATTCATCAAACGTCAATTGCTTAATTATTAAAGAAATATCAAATCACATATTTCAGTTGACGGGATTAAAAATGATTCTTAGATATTAAATATTTCATATTTACATTCCATTGTTTGAAACCTTTTGCCACTTTCAAACACAAAATGTGGTAATTAAGTGGCGGCCGAAAAACTGGCCTGGGAACTTCTTTGTATTATTATGAGCGAGGCTTAATAATATGACAGTTTAACCCAGATTTCTTATCTCTCTGTTCCGATCTAACAAGCAATACGTTTCAGTTTGCAAATTTTTCAAAATTTTAAAGAAAGATAATCGTTTTCTTGCAAAACAAATTATATACCACTTATCTTCCCAGAATGGCAGAAAATTTCGAATCTAATAAGATTATAACTTGGTTAAAAATATTCGACATAATCAGGTACTATTCAATTAATATTTATTTGAATACGAGGTTGGACCTACTTTTCAACGTCGCCATATGCGCATATCTATCTCAAGGTATTCCAAATTCATCTCTTGTTGGATAATTTTGCCACTCACAACTAATTTAAATTTAAGAGGAGTTTTGGAGGTTGTTATGAATTTAGTCATGGAATCAGATATCTCCATGTTAAGAGATTTAGCTGTTTGATTGAATATGTATAGAAGTATTTGCAGGTCCTCTTTTTCTTTTTTTTTCTCTCGTGTCTTTTTTCCTACCATCAATAATGCGTCGTCAGCATAACATAATATTGGAATTTGCTTGTTCCCCATTTTGTAGTTTTTTAATTTTCGAACTCTCTTGATTGTTTCGTCAATAATAATATTAAGAAAAAGGGGGCTTAAAGAACCTCCCTGCCGTATGCCTTTGCCAATTTGTACTAAGCAGTTAGCTCACCCCTTATTTCAGATTTTGCTTTGTTATTCAAGTAGATATATATTTTCAATGATTTTAATGAAATTTGTCGACCATATAGTGGGTGCAGAATGCCCTTTAATTTTTTTCCAGATCTATAAAGCATACTGGTTTGTTGTATTGATGGATTTTTCACCTATTTGTTTTTTGATAAATACAGCATCCGTACAAGATGTCCCAGATCTTAATCCTTGCTGCTCATACGACAAAGTGATTAAGTTGTTCATTTTATTTGTAATTATTATAGTTGTAAGTTGGTATATTTCTGTCTTCTGTCTTGAACCTGAGAATTGTGAATCTGGATCTGCATTCATTTGCCATTCTTTATTGGGAGACTATTTGACAGATTAGGAAAGTCAATTGATATTTGAAATTCTGTCCACCTTGCTTATGGAGCTCGTTTGTATAATATCATCTAGGCTTGGACTCTTTCGGTTCATTAGTTTTTTGAGGACTAGCTCTACGTCTAATGTATCAATTTGTATTATCTCGTCAGATGTTATTTCTGGTGTGTGAGTACGATATAAGCGTCTTCGTTGTGAATACTTGACCCAAATTTCTTTATTTATCTAGTTTGTTTCGACAAATTCATTTACCTCTTTTCCTTGTTTTCTGAACATTCCCACATCTGTTGCTGAAGACTATAGAAGTCTTCCTTGAAAACTCATCCCAGTATCTGTTCTGGATTAGCCGTACTTCCAATATTGTTTTTCTTACATTTTCTGTTGACTTCTCCACAAAATCATGGAGTCTTATTTGGCTTATTTTCTCCAATATTAGTTTTTCGAATACCAAGAGATTTGTGTGCAGATTCCTCAATATTTTGTTTCAATTTTTCACAGCTAAAATGTATATATTTCCCATCGTTTATGGGATTTGTCTCGATTTTTTCTCTTAATCTTGTTTCGTACAGTTCCCTTATCGATGGATCCCATAGTAGCTTGATTTTAAATTTTTGGGATTGGATTATTGGTACTCTGTTTTTTATGAATCTCAGGTTTACTTTAATTTTTCCAAGCAGTAGACTGTGGTCACTCCCCTACATTGGCTTCATTTAGAATTCCAATATTCAGAATTTGTAGTAGCTTGTATTGACGAATGTGTACTTATATTGTTGTTTGGGGTCGGAAAAAATATTCCTAATTCATTCCGAACATAAGTTGATCATCACTTCTCCGTTTCGCAATAAGGGTATTATCTTTGTACTATGTCGTTGCCAATGCGGGCATTGAGGTCTCCAAATAGTATCATTTGCTCGTTTTGTGATAATAGTACAATTCTATCTTGAAATTGAATGTAGAAGTTTTCTCGTTCCTGTTTCGGTTGGTTTTCCTCAGTAGTATATATCGAGAGTATATCATAGCATCTGCATTCATTCGGTCAACTATAATTCGAGGAGATATTTAGTTGCATTCCTAAATGTTCTTAGTACTACTTTCTTTAATACAACAACTTCCATATTTCCAAAATATGAATATATTAAAAATTAAGGAATTAACAGTTATACATACGATCATCAGAATCGATCTTACCAGGTATACAAATCCTGCTGTAACTGTACTCTATGTAAATGTTCAAAAAAAAACGTACAACCAACAAGGCTTGAAAGCACGCATGCAGAGAGAAATCATTTCCCAAGCTCAAATTGATTCGTCATTGTCAACTCCAGTGGGCAAAATACACCCTCCTGTATATTTAATATAACGATCTGTTGTGGGTAGTTGCCCATTTGCCCCTATTTCTATTCTACTTTTTCAATGTCAAAGTGACATAAATAATTAAAATATTTATGTCATTAAATTTACATGTCATAAACTTAAGGCAATACCATATTTTTTTTATTATAAGCTGACTTTGAAAACAATTATAGCTATTAGCATTTTTAAGGCAGGCAATGTTTGAAATTTTATAGGTTTTGGGCAAAAACGGAAGTTTCAGTAAGAGCCTTATGGAATCTATATAGCCTGAAAAACTACTTAATTGATTGATTTCAAATATTATGCAAGAATTAAATGATAAACTGATAAAATTTTGGTACGACTTCAATATGGAGGAAAAAATATTATTAGGCCAATAATATTTGAAAAAATCGATGTAAAAACTATGTATTCGATTTATTTTAAATTATGCACAAAGATTAAGTGTGTTATAGATAAAAACTAGTAAAAAATTGGACCGTTTCCAATATTGGTGGAAATTTACCGATTTTTTTAGTTTCTACTTTAGATTTTTAAAGTTAAAATAATACTTTTGATAAACATAGTAGAATCTATAATCTATAAAACTGTATTACTGGCAGTTAGAACAGGGTGACATTTTTTGGGGATTCCGGCCCTCTTTTAACGCCCCCTACTTTTTTGTGTGATGACACCAATCTAACTTAGTAGTTTGGCAAATTTCGCGCTTCATTTAGATATTTTTTGTCTTTTGCACCGACTTTTAGATTGTATTAATCCTTAAAGGTTTTTGTATGTACTTTTTTCATATGAAAGGAAGAGTATTTTGCTATATAGCTCTTAAATAATAGCACATGTCAAAAAAGTGCAATATACAAAAAAGTTTACTAGTAGATTATAGAATTCCACGAAGCGCCAAGTAACGTGCCGCGGTCATCATATAAAAAAGTATGGAGCATTAAAATGGGTCGTGATCCTCAGAAAAATATCATTCTGTAAAACTGTTTTAAATGCCAGTGACATTGTTTTACAGACTCTACGAAAGGTACTATGTGGATTGTCATTCGATTATCATCAAAAATACAGAGTATACAGTAAAAAACTAAAAAAATAAAAATATCTTTGCCGTCCTAATTAAAGAGTAACATCCTGAATTATTAACATTCAATTATGAAATATCCTGTATAAAGATCACAGACTTATATGAAATGTAAATTGAAAACACTTTTTTTTTTCAATTTTAGACAAAAACGAGGAGGCGAAAAATGCTAATATAACATTTTGGTTGGATATTACTGCAACAATATTTCGTCGAAGAAATACAACCACATTATTTGTCAGAAAACAATAAAAGATATTTTCGTAACAAAAAAAACATAATCGTTATGATAATTCACTACTAATTTTAACTCTTGAAGAACAATTGCGAATAGGTTGTTATATCTTGTCACGTATTAAATCTGATAGTGGCTTATACATTCAGTTAGATAGTCTACACAATTTTAATTATTACGAGCCTGATTTATCCAAATATCCGCACCTCTAGTCAACATAATATATAGTGAAATGCTTTCCCTAAGTTCTAACGAATTCATGGCGAGTTCGATCCTCGCTCGTACATAACTTTGGCTGTTGATTATAAATATTTATAAAAATATATTTCACAGTTTAAAAACAAAATGATAAGATACTTCTGTTCAAAATTTGGCTTATATAGGTATCACGTAAAAATTATAAATTTACTAATATGGACGGTACCTAATAGCGATGTCAGATTTGACGTTCAGTCAGGAACGCCGCGCCATAAGGTTAGACTATTTGGCAGGATCAACAATAGTTATGATACTGGTGGGTTTGAATCAAGGTCCATTAACTCTAAGGTTACCTCGATGAGCAGCTATCGGGCGAAAGGGACACGCGGGTCTGACAAGGCCAGTTTATTGCTTATTCAGCTTGACGTTTTCGTTGCGATAGTTGTCAGATGTGTTTTTCAGAGCATTTTTTGAGATGTTTGAACAGTTAAATAATTGTATTTACTGCAAATAGTATGCCTATCGTTAATAAAATATGAAAAATACTTATAATATACATAAGCTGTCCCCATAGTGTGTTCTCGGTTGATATCTTGGTACCGGTTAGAAATAGAGAAGAAATCTATAGTAGACTATTAAAAACTAAATCAGAAAAGTGTAAACCGTTTTGTTCTAATTTGAACTGTTTAGTTTAGATTCTACAACTGTTCAAAATTGAAAATCCCAGTTTTTAAATGTCAATATCTCGAAAACAATTAAACTTAGTCCTCTGAACAATATATGAAATAGACCTATAATTTCAGATAATAATTCAAATATGTAATAAAATATAGGGTGTTTCATATATAAAAAACTATTTAAGTAGGTATATTAGTCATCCTATATACTAATGTGTATATTTAAACTTTTTCTCTATCTCTAACCTTTATCACCAATACCGTGAACACACTACTGGGGCACCTTGTATAAAAATTTTCTAAAGTTATTCAAATATTTGTCATGCTAAAACTTTTTACAAGAATATTTTTTTGAGACTTTAAAAATACATAATATTTTTTCAAATACGATGCGAACTTTTTGAAATGCACTCAGCAAAAAAACTTGGTTAAAATTTGAACCAACATCCGTAAACATAAGTTTAAAATTATGATAAACTCAGGCTGCGTATTGTAACAAAAAAGTTTCAGTTTTGAACAAAAAAAGGCTAATATATGTAATTAAACACACATAGAAGAGATTGTCCATCAATGGCGTGCTAAAGTAAGCCGGTCGCCGAGTGACGTAGATCACCCACACTGAGTTGGGATAGGTCAAGATCGCTCGAGGCAACCAATAGAGTTGGGTCTTGGGTTTGAATATGTACAAGTTCTAAAGGTTAAAAGGATTATCAGTGTTACGATAGCACAATTGATTAGAGCAAGGGATCATAATGCCCTTGTGTTGACGTTGACGAAACGTGAAATAAAAACATTTCCACATCTTACAAATAGTTGTAATAATACGATTTTTATTTTAAACATAGCAATTTAATTTAATGTAAACAAATATGAGAACTAACCTAGACATAGAGTATCTCACAACATTGCGTTAATGTGAGACCTTGAAGTTTGTTCCAATAATATTTCTTAACAAGTTTTTTTCTATTTCAGAATTTTGTTTACAATGGAGCGGTACCACATTTTAAAGTTGGGTAAGTAATATGTTCATTAAAACAGTACTTTCTTAGTAGCACAGACGGAATTCGTTATTAATAATAACCACTTAAATGTCACATTAAAATACAATAACAATTGTGTTTTTTTAAATGTTATTCAGGATGGATTCAAAAATATTAGCCTATTAGCTACAATGTATATATACAAATTAAATTGTCTTGTAATAGTTTTTAGATAGAAGCTTACGAATGGTATCGCTTTTCTTTTGAGATACTGTAAAGGTCATTTTAAAATGTAAAGCTATTGCTTACGCCACACGACCCAGGAAGGAATTCAGGGGAGTAACTGAGGAAATTCCCCGCCCTAAAAAAATTCTCCGAATAAAATAATATTAATCATTTATATAAAGTGGACCTAAAATATTAGCATACTTTTATATGTAATATTTATGCTTTTCTTCTGTTAACTTATAAACTGAACGAAACATGTTGAAATATAGTTTTAAATTAAAATAGTGTGTGACTGAAAACCTGACTAGCCTTGACTTTAATTGATAATTTTTCATGGGTTCGCATTAACGATCCCTAATAGTTTTCGCCTGATAACTCAAAAATAACAGTCACTCAACCCAACATATGACTATATAAGTTCTAGAATATGTATCATTTCAAAATAAACCATTGTCAGTCTTCCAGGCTAGGCTTGACTTACTTCACAGCATTAATTTTTGTGTACTGTACTACCGTCTTTCTTATCGATTTATTCAGAATATCCTTTTCCTTATGACTTACTAGAGAAATATGCATTTCATACTCTTTTCTTTTCACATACATTTGACACAAAAAAAGTTTGTCGCAGTAAAATGGATATACGTTAGTTCTGGGTAATTTGTCTTCTGCTAGCCATTATAGCTTAAATCTCATCGTTTTACTCAAAACTATACTGTTCCTTCAAGATAAAAAAAATACATAAAATTTGCCCACCACAATAAAATTTTATTAAAAGTTACTTTATTTATGATACTTAATCGAAATAGAAAAAATGAAAACTAATATTTATCCCTTCCAAATACCTATTTATCATCTTTTTCTGGACTGGTAATTTTCCCTGTAAGACCAAAGAATTTCCCAATAAACGAGAAAAATGGAGATTTTAGCTTATCTCAAAAAAGTTATTTCATAATTCGCGGCTAAAATAGGCTTATTTATTTGTTTTGCTATATTGTATGTACGTATCAGTGATCATGGTTTTGATCACTATATGCGATATACCACACATTTGAAAAGTTCACTAAAAGTTAAATGTATAATGGCAGAAATATATAATTTCTGCAGGTGCAAAACGGCCTACAAGAAGAATTGCTTTCGATTATGTCGATTTCGATTATCACCTGCAGAAATTATATATTTCTGCCATTATACATATATATTTTCCGGCCAAGAACTTTTGATAAAGATGTGTGAAAGCGCATTTTTATCGATTTTTAGTATCTAAAAGTTAAATAATTTTTTTTTAATTATACATGGTAAGTTTAATGTAAACATATGCCGAAAAAATAAACTTTATCAATCACATACATTTAAATTATTTTGACGAAGGTAACGTATTGATTTTTAGTTATTTTCTTTTTTTTTTATACAAAGACAACATCTGCACCAGAATAAACCAAACAACTTCGAAATTTAAAATATGTGAAATAATTTAACACACAAAGTATATATATATATATATATATATATATATATATATATATATATATATATATATATATATATATCATGGTTCTTGAAATTTGACCGTGTCAAATTGGAATTACTATCCGCCTTCGATTGCACGAGGCATATTCAGAGAGCTTTACTCTACGAGATCTGAACACTGAATTCAGTGTTAGCAATTTTGAATCATGTGTTTAATGGTGGAGAGTTTTAATGTTTTTTTTTAGCTTGTAATTTAGATAATAAAAGCTGATGCTAAACCATTAAAACTGTCCACGTTTTTTAACACATTTTTCTGAATTATTTCAAAACTATGCAAGATACCAAAAAATTACAGGGGGATATAAAATTTGTAAAATAAAGCAGGAAATCCGATACTAGTGCCAAAATAAGTTAGTTTCGCTACATCAATTTTTCCGTATAATTTTGTAAAATGTATTATTGCTATTCTATACAGGGTGCTTCAAAAATCATACGCCATCGCTTAATGGGAGATTCCTTGGCATAAAATAAGACAAAAAATACACATAGGTCTAAAACAGGTTTAAAGAAACTTTTCATATTTGTTTTTTTCGCTTTATATTCTAACCGGATTTTTGGACTGGAATGAAACTCGGTGTAATAAAAACATGTACAAAAATACATTTTTTTTAAAACATTATTGTCAGTATTTCCGGCGAGTGGAGTACAAACGAGTATGATTATTAATTTTTTCACAATTATGTACTCATAGTCCAAATGGATAAATCCAACAATGTCCAAGATATTTTAAATAATGTCGAACAGTATTAAAACAATACGTTTTACTCTTAGTAAAAGTATTAGTAGTGGATTGGACTATTAAAAAACAAATCCAAATGTTATTGGCCGTGGCTACTCATGTCAAGTAATCATTATTTTTGATGAATTGACTAAATTGATTTTGAGCAATTATTTCAAATTATCGCATGTGGTCCGATTAATCGACTTAAACTAAGAAGACCCCTTTGTTCTGTGAAATAATTAGATAATAAGTTAAATACTTTAAAATTAATAAATACAAATTGTCAAAGCTGCCTGTACCAAAAAAGTTATGACCGAATAATAGTGAAAAAATGCATACCCTTACTCGTTTGTACCCCACCAGTCGGTAATATTAAAGGTATAGTAACAACATGTTTAGGAATACATATTTTTATGGCTTATAATATTCCAGTGCAAAAAAGCCGTTTTATACTTATGTGTGTATTGTTTTTACAAAACTTTAATAGGCTGTCGTTTTGTTCCAACATATTAGATTCATACCAATATTTTACCAATTTATCCCTATCTCACATCGAATTTGTGTGTAAAACGTTTTTTTTACAGTGAATTTTTAAATAAATATTAAATTTTATTTCTTTATCACACTTTATTTTGATTCGCCATTTTGGATTAGGCAGACTGACAAATTGAGAAAACATGTTTATAAGTATGTATAAATGTGCTCAATTCAATTAATTATTTACACTTGGACATTAATAATGAGGCACGAAATAGTTATTATATTAACTTTGTATTGAATATTTTAGCGGCCTCACTTCTAACTCCAAATTCCCTTATGTGTTTGTTTCTCTGGAAAAAATAGCTGACCTGGTAATTAGTTTGCACGGAAAGGTTACAGTTTTCGAGGTACCCCAGTATTGGACCTCAAATCATTTTGGCATGAAAAGAAAATTTTTAAAAAATTATCTCAGTTTCAGGGTTTCACATAACACTCTGTATAATATGGTAGCCATGGAAACTACAGAGTGTGGTCATATGCTAAAAAATATTCCGTTTGGGTTTCGAAATTTTATATATATATATATATATATATATATATATATATATATATATATATATATATATATATATATATATATATATATATATATATATATATATATATATATATATATATATATATATATATATGTATAACGAGGGATATGTGAAGACAAAAGACTTTTTTCTCACAAGAATTTATTTCGGTTTACCGGTTTCGGGTGCTTTGTATTGGCTCCCCTTCTTCAGAACCACTACAAAAATTAATTGAAAATCAAATTTATCAAACCTAACCACACTCGTGAATCCTACTTCTAAAAAAACAAAAAACAATACTTCTCAGTCAGAAGTTGCACAATAAAATATATAACAATGCTTATTCATAAAAAATTCAGAAAACTCAGAAACAATGTAAAACGTAACATTAATACACCAAAAGACAAACAAACAAAAAACAATCAACAGGGAGATATTTGAAGTACTTCGCCGGTGATGAAAGAAATGCTTTGACCGTTTGACGATATACAAATTTTTATTTTTTAATAACTTTTGGAAGCAATGATGTTCTATATCGAGTAAACAAGAAAATATAACTATTTATCGTTTAAAGCGTTGATAGTATGCCATTTTTATATTACATAATACTGTTCTTTCTTACGGTGTTCGAAAAGTATAAATGAGTCTCGGTAGATGCTGCTACAATGCTAGTAAAATTATTTAACTATTAATGATAGAGGACATCATTGCTTCCAAAAGGTATTAACAAATAAAAATTTGTATATCGTGAAACGGTCAAGGCATTTCTTTGATCACCGGCGAAGTACTTAAAATATGAGGCGTTTAGTAAGGGCGAACTCAACATTCGGTCAAATATTTTTTTTTCATAATACCATCTTAATGTAAATTTCCTACAACTTAAAAGGGTCGAATTGTTGAATTCATCTTCAAATGACACTTTTAAATAAATAAATAATTTCAATTAGGCGATAAACGAGCGGGTAGTAAGGGCGAACTCAACAATCTCGCGTGAAGTAACTGGCTAGCAACGCGTCTTTGATTAACGTTTACCTCAGGTTTACCGCGTGTCAGTTTGTGGTTTGTGGTTTGCATTTTTATATAAAAAATGGCGGAATCTGAACCTTCTAGTAGTGAAGTAAGTGCAAAACTTTCTAATGATAGTGGTCGGGTTATTCGCGAAAGAGGCCCGTTAGGATGAATGATTGGCAAAAAAATGAGTGTAAAGTAAAACGAAATTCAGAAAGTGTTTACATTTTGAGAAACAGCCGAAAGGATATTGTTGCCCGCAAAATTCGACCTACTTGCAACTGCGGGTATTTTGTAAAAATAGGAGCTGACCAGGTAACCAATATTTTTGAGCCTTTTTGGCAAATTGGAAATTGTGATCTACAGAATGCATACTTATCAAAATTGTTAATCTGCAATGATGTAAAAAGGTCTTACGTAAAGAAGCGTCCAAGCCGTACCTTGAAACGCATTCAATATAATGTGACTGTTGATTACGTTAACCGTGAAGTTTGTCGTACTGTTTTTTATAACATTCATGGAATTTCTGAGAAGCGGGTTCGAATTGTACTTGAGAAAACATGCAAGACTGAAACTGTGACTACGGATCAAAGGGTGAAGAGTGAACCAGCGAAGAAAATAGGAAATGACGACCTTTCTAGAGTAAAAGAACAAATTATGTCACTACCTACTGTCACCAGTCATTACAGTCGCCCCAAAAGCCTCAATCGAGAATACTTACCCGTTGGACTTAACATTAAAAAGCTCTATTCTCTTTACGTTGAAAAGCTTATGGAAGATTATCCCGCGTTACAGCCCGGTGAATGAGCACTTTTATCGTGAGCAGTTTATATATATATATATATATATATATATATATATATATATATATATATATATATATATATATATATATATATATATATATATATATATGTTATATCCGTTTCCCATGACCTTCCACGTGCCTCCAGAATGTCGCCACATATTATCACACAGTTGCGTCATTCACAGAAACCAACATCAGCAGTTTCCAAGAATTGCGACAGTACGCTCAAACACCGTCAGCAGTCTCCATGGAAGCCAGCGGATGCTTGCCGGTTTCCCACGTACCTCAGCAAGATTTTTATGTAGATTTTATTAAGAACAGTATAATATTATTCTTTTAAGTTGTAACAATAATTAATGTCCATTTGATTTTCAAAGTTGTGAACATATTGTTTTATTTTATTTTAATAAAAAGTGTTTTTTAAAAAGTGAATTTTTCAAATAGTGAGATAACTATTTGGCGCAGTCGGTAGGATTCGTTTAAACGCTATTAGAACAAGAAAAAGGTCTAACTGGTAGCGGCGGATTCCAATCCCTTAACGAAACAAAAGGAACCTGAGAAGTCCTCACTCGTAAAGCTTGGAGCCACACCCAGATGCAGATTACGATTACGTAAGAATCGTCTCGTATTTGATTTTATTTTTCTATACTGTTCGATTTTTCAAATAGGATTTAAACATATTATTACTTCCCTTACCATTTGTTTTCTTAAAGTACAAAAAGGAAAACTATTTATTATTTTTGTTAAGATATTCTTAATAACTTAACGTTTTCATTTTAAAACCTTTTTATTTTTAACGCATCTACATTTAAAATTCAAAATGTCTCTCGGTAATACCCAAACAACCATTGAAATTGAACCTTATAAACTTTCTGAAATTTTTTCCATTGTACCCGAATTTGAAGGTGATCAAATTTCTTTAAGCAATTTTATAACCGCATGCGATTGTGCATACGACATGGCAACAACGCAACAAAAAGTGTTTTTAGTTATTCACATAAAAAACAAGCTCCGTGGTAGAGCAGCTCAATTAATTAGTTCAAGGAATCCAAGTTCATACCTTGAAATTAAACAATTGTTAAATTTACACTTCGGTGATTCAAGGGATCTTACTTCCCTTATACACGATCTGCAGCGATTAAGACAACTTCCTAATGAGTCGCCCCTTACATTCTTTAATCGACTTCAGGTCCTGAACGCTAAAATGCATGCCAGCATACAAAAGTCCCCACTCCTACATTCAAAAGAACAAAAAGATGCTCAGACCATGTTAATTGAAACTATGACTCTTAATACACTTCTTACCGGTCTAGAGCCACGCCTAGGACAACTTATCCGTGCTAGTAATCCAACGTCACTTTTAGAAGCACAATCAAGAATTCGGAGAGAACTTCAGCTTTCGTATTTCGAAAATCAAAAAGTTAATAAACCAACTATTCCGAAACCCAGTCCTCAGTTACCTAGACCACACCAGCCACAACAATTAAAGTGTTCCAATTGTAACAGAATTGGTCATACAATATCTCAGTGCAGGCAACTTTCTTCTAATTTTCCCCAAAATAATAATTTCCAACGACCCATAACAAATTCTAATTTTCAAAGACCCGCAATAAACTCGAATTCTCAAAGATCACAATATCAACCAAATTTTTCGCAACAAAATAGACCAAATAATCCTAGCCAAAATACAAACCAAGCACAATTTAGGCCATCAATAATTCAAAGAAATCCCAATTTTCAACCAGCTAAGACGCATCATGTTAATACAAGACAAGAATGCTCCTCAGAGAATTATTTGCCCGAATACGATCAGTACACCGCCGAAAACGGCAATCCCGGTTTTTACGATTTTTTCCAACCAGAGGAAGAATCTTACCAAGATATAAACTATTCAAATGACACTAGTAATTACCAGGATTTTCTTACACCCCTTACGAATACCGACCCTCCAGACAATTCACCCCAGAACCCAATGACCGAGATCCAATCGAGAATAGAAACACTAAATCTAGAGAATATGGATCCAAATCTCAATTTCCCGGAACAAGCGTTTCTTTAAGTCCTCTTCTTACTGTAAATTCCAAGAATCTATATTATATCGATGACGCATCAAAACAATTCAAACTTCTCATTGATACCGGTGCAGGCATTTCTATATTTAAGGAAAACACCGTACAAAAATTTCCTACACGATTTCCCGAAAATGTCACTATTCAGGGAATTACCGATGAAAAACTTTCAATATCTCAATCTACACTCATACCTTTTACTATTGGTGATCCACACAAAGTGTATATTTGCAATTTAGATATAGATTTCGACGGTATATTAGGATTGGATTTCTTGGAACATTATGAATGTATTGTAGATCTGAAATCAAAACAACTTATTACAAATTTTAAAACTATGCCCCTTCACAAAGTAACCACAACTACAGCCATATCAGATGTACAAGAATGCATTAAAAACCGTAATAAAATTTCTATAGAGGCTAGAACTGAAAAAATTTTCAAACTCAAGTGCGAACTATTTAATACGGATGCTATACTTCACGCATGTGTCAAAGAAAATGTTAGATTGCCAAATGCCCTGGTTAAGGTTAATGAACGCGGTGAATTTTTTACATCTATAATTAACTCAAATGCTATAGAAAAAACAATCGACTTTTCAAATTTAAATATCGAACCTTTTGACCCTGGAATTGATACTGAAACAATTTTTAACTTAAATACCTACCCTATACAAAACGCAGTTTTAGATAGGCGCTCAATTATAAGACCAGTTACGCACCGAACATTTAAACAACGAAGAAAACGATTTAATAACTAACCTATGTCTCGAATTTTCCGATATCTTTTATTTAGAAGGCGATAATTTATCTTTTACCAACGAGATCAAACATTCTATAGATACTAATAATTCAAGGCCCGTATTTACCAAATCATATAGATATTCTCACATTCATAAAGAAGAGGTAAAAAGCCAGGTAAATAAAATGTTAGAGCAAGGAATTATTCGCCAGTCCATCTCTCCATGGTCCTCCCCGGTTTGGGTTGTTCCCAAAAAATTGGATGCCTCCGGAAAACCCAAATGGCGTGTAGTTATAGACTACCGCAAGCTGAACGAGCTTTCTATAGCTGATAAATATCCTCTTCCGAACATTTCCGACCTTCTCGATCAATTAGGGAAATGTCAATATTTCACAACCCTCGACTTGGCTTTTGGTTTCCACCAGATCGAGATCAATCCAAAAGACATCGAGAAAACTGCCTTCTCTGTTGAAAATGGCCATTACGAATTCGTCCGTATGCCATTCGGTTTAAAGAATGCCCCGTCCACATTCCAAAGAGTCATGGACAACATCCTTCTCGGTATTCAAAATGAACGTTGCTCAGTGTATATGGATGACATCATCGTGTACTCTCCAACAATACATGAACATATTTCAAGACTAACAGAAGTCTTCAAGCGTCTCCGCAAAGCCAACTTAAAGATCCAACCTGATAAATGCGAATTCCTTCGAAAGGAAGTTGCTTATCTAGGACACCTTATTACCCAAAGTGGAGTAAAACCTAATCCAAGCAAAGTTGAATGCATTCAGAAATTTCCTATGCCAACAAATCCTAAAGAAATAAAGTCATTCTTAGGTCTTGCTGGATATTACAGACGCTTCATCCCAAATTTTGCCAAAATATCAAAACCCCTGACCAAGTTATTACAAAAGGACGTCCCATTCACATTCGACGCGGAAAGCAAAACCTCATTTTCTGACCTGAAAAAGGCACTTACATCGGACCCAATCTTAATTTACCCCAATTTCGAAGAAACTTTCTTGCTAACCACAGACGCTAGCGCATTCGCTATTGGAGCCGTCTTATCTCAAGGTCCCATCGGAAAAGATCTTCCGATAGCATATGCATCTCGAACTCTGTGTAGTGCTGAAACAAAGTATTCTACCATAGAAAGAGAATTATTAGCCATTGTATGGGCTGTCAAACACTTCAGACCATATCTTTTTGGTCGAAAATTTGTTTTGGTAACAGATCATCGCCCTTTGACTTGGCTATTTTCAATTAAGGACCCCGGCAGTCGCCTAGCTCGCTGGCGCCTTAAACTCGAGGAATATGATTACAAGATTGAATATAAACCCGGCCGAATAAACAAAAACGCAGACGCCTTATCACGTATTAAAATTAACCATTTTAAAAATTGCTCAGATTTTCAATCAACCATCGCTATTTACGCCTCAAATGAAGACGACTTTAATAACAGACCCTCGACCAGCAAACAAAATTCATTTTCAGAAATAATAACCGAAAACGATCTAGACGATAATGAAATAACCGACGAATACAATAGATTTGTTAATTTATACAAGACAAAATCAATCATCGATTATTCCAAAATCGAAATTTCCAATGATCAATTTTTGGACAAATCAAACAAAAATATTGTCACTTTCTTTTGGCAAACTAAAATGGAAGATTTTCATTTTAAAATTATAGAGGATCTATTTGAGGAAAACTATGATTTTGCCCCGCTTACGGTAAACACCCTGTCTAGTAAGAGTGTAAAGGACCGCAAATATTTCATAATACCCTTGTCGTATAATACTGATACCGTAGTCCAGCAGCTTTTCTATATTATCTATAAATGTCAAGATAAATTCGATCTTTTTAAAACCTATTGTATCGAAAATAATTTACAACTTCCCATCCTCGAAATATTTTCATTCATTTTCTCTGATAAAGATATTAACTTAAAAATATGCCATAACTTCGTAAGAACCCCAGACCCGGATGAAATACCCACAATTTTAGATCAACACCATACTGGCAAAAAGAATCTTCATCGCGGTATTAATGAAACTGTCAAACGCATTCGACAAAAATACAATTGGACCGGACTAACTAAAGATGTCGAAAAACTCATTCGAAGCTGTGAAATCTGCCAAAAAGTTAAAATCTGTAGGAAAAATCTTAGTACGCCCCTAGTCATAACAGAAACTCCAAAAACTGCATTCGAAAGAATCAATATTGACATCTTCGAGTATCCAACTCGTAACTATGCCCTTACACAACATACAACGTCGGATAAAAAAGCCTCAACGATTGTCAATACACTCCTGCTATTCTTTCAACATTATGGAACTCCCCTACGGATCCACTGTGACCATGGCCGTGAGTTTGATAACACATTAATGAAAGACCTTTGCACACTCTATGACGTCAAGTTAACCTTTTCAAGTGTTAGCCATCCGCAATCAAATGGATCGCTCGAAAGATTCCACGCCACTTTAACCGAAATGATTAGGATTCACACAGCAGAACATCCCGAGGAACACCCATTCAATATCCTCCCTTATTCAGTCATCTGTTATAATAACACAAAAAACAAAACTCATGGATTCACCCCTTATGAGCTGATATTCGGCCATACGTCTAGCCGACCCCCAGAAACCTTATATAATCAAGAACAACTTATCTCCAAATACATCCGAAATCTAAATAATAAAATGGAAACATATTACAAAATCGCACGAGCTAGAACAAACGCCCAAAAGGAAAAATCAAAAATCAGATTCGACAAATCAGTCTCCGATAAACAACCCGATTATAAAGTTGGTGACAAAGTATATGTCAAAGAATCGCAAATTAAAGACAAAAGTGAAAATAAATTCAATGGCCCCTTTCAAATTATCGAACTTTACCAAACTTCAGCTAAACTTAAAAACCTTTCTACAAACCAAATTTCCAAAATAAATTTTGATAGGCTAAAGACATACTATGACTAGTCTATTTTTTTTTCCAGACTCCTTTGGCTTATTCCAGCCGTCTTCTCCCAATACTTCTTCACACCAATCAACAATACCGTTGGACTATTTTACCATGAGGAAAATTTTGTCAAAATTACTAACGATAAGTGGACGTTACTCGTATACAAAGATTTACAACCCCTTAAAGAAACTATACAAAACAACGACAAATTACTTACTACACTCAGTGACGTGTTGAATGACCCATCCCCTAGAACTGTATCTTTTAAAATAGAAATTAAAACACATTTGAGCTTATTAACCCAAATTTCAAACGCAGTTAATCAAAAATATAGAGAAATCATGGCAGATACAAAAAAGTTATCTTATAGGAACAAACGCGGATTAATAAACGGCATTGGTAGTATTTTTAAATCTATCACAGGCAATTTAGATTCAGCCGATGGCGAATATTACAATGCATGTATAAACAAAATCACGCGAGATGAACGCGAACTTGAAAGCTTACTTAAAAATCAAATATCGGTAACTTCATCTGTAATTAAAAACTTCAATTCCACCATTCAAAAGATTCAAATTGATGAAGAAACCTTCAACCAAGACATAGATATTATACAGAGCGCTATCATGAACATATCTGATGACTTAGCGTTTTACGAAGGGCAAATTAAAACTCTAAATCTTTGCGAAGCTTTAATGGAAAGTTATGTTTTTCTAGAAGATTCTTTAAACGATATTATAAATGCCATCACATTCGCTCGTTTGAAAATTCTTCATAGTTCTATAATAACTCCAGGAGATTTGATCACTTCTCTCCAAGGGATATCGCGTTCTCTATCAAAAAATAATCTTCCTCTCCCTATATATTCATCAAATATTGCCAATTATATTGACTTAATTGAATTAGAATCATACCAGTCCGATAATAGGATTGTGTTCGTTCTTAAAATTCCTCTAACTGAACCAGAATCATACACTTTGTATCGAATTTTTCCTATTCCTATTATGGACAATCGAACAGGTCTTTTTCACATAATACCAACAACAAAAAAATACATTGCGCGAGATGACGACACCTTATTATATGTACTACCACAAGACATCTCCAGCTGCAAGCCACTCGAGACGCACACTAAGATCTGTTCAGACCTTCTGCAATATCCAATCGACAGTGATGCATACTACCGAAAACCTGTCAAACATCGATATTGCTAGTCACCGATTACCACGTCCAAGAGATCTCCACGAACTACTGGCTTATCTCAGTTTCCGAGCCACTTCCTGTAACCGTAAAATGTGGAACCAGGAATATAGAAACCCAGATCCTGAAGACGAACTCCCTTCTTAAGTTACAACCAAACTGTAACGCTTTTATTGGAAGCACAAGAATTCATTCCAAGTACCTGGTGGAGGAATATAAAAATGTAACCTATAAAAGCCATCCTGTTCAGATTCCTTTCGAATGCTGCAAACAGTTCCCAGAACAGTCTCAAATCCCAAAGCTCAAACCCTTGAAGCTCAGCAACATCAATGCCGATGACCTGAACGTTGCTCAACACCGCCTAGACCAATACTCAGAAGAGCTAGACAAGTTGATGAAAGAACCCTTCATAACCAAACATATCCATTGGTTTACGATACTCACAATATCAATGGTCGTTGGAATGGCAATCCTCTACATCCTCTGTAAGTGTAGACGTAAGAAGCCACTGAAACTGTCCATAACTGGTAGTCAGGATCCTCCATCACCTCCCAGGCCTAGTCCGAAGCGCTTTGCCCCATACCAGTTGAGAAGACTAATACCAAAAAGGCGAACTAGCATCCATCCAGAAAATACGGAGAGGAGAGGAAGAAGCATTTGAACTTCAGTCCTAAAAGTAGCTGCAAAGCACCAACTTTTCACTAAAAGGGGAAGCTGTTATATCCGTTTCCCATGACCTTCCACGTGCCTCCAGAATGTCGCCACATATTATCACACAGTTGCGTCATTCACAGAAACCAACATCAGCAGTTTCCAAGAATTGCGACAGTACGCTCAAACACCGTCAGCAGTCTCCATGGAAGCCAGCGGATGCTTGCCGGTTTCCCACGTACCTCAGCAAGATTTTTAATATAAATAGACTATGTAGATTTTATTAAGAACAGTATAATATTATTCTTTTAAGTTGTAACAATAATTAATGTCCATTTGATTTTCAAAGTTGTGAACATATTGTTTTATTTTATTTTAATAAAAAGTGTTTTTTAAAAAGTGAATTTTTCAAATAGTGAGATAACATATATATATATATAGACTTTGCTGCTTGTGCATGGAAAGATTGGGCATAGATTGCAGTATTGTCAGAATAGAGTGCCTGTTTTTGTATTAGAAAATTTCCGAATATTGGCGGTGTTTAGGGTATATATCAAAGAAGATGCAAGAGCCCTGCCCTGATTGTTTTAATATACAAAGATTGTTTTTACATCGATTTGAAATGAGAATTTCTCTAGGTAAAAGGCGAGGTGTAAAGAGAAAACGATGAGTTGACTAAACCGTCGTCCCAAACGGTATGAAAGGTCCTCTGCATATTAAAGGAGCAGCATGACAGTGTTGACCTGCCAATTAAACCCTTTGAACATATCTGTGGTTACCTTCACTGAAAGCAAAGTCGTGTCAAGTAATCAACATATTACTGATCCTTTTCAGGATGACGAAAATTTCATTCGGTGTTAAAAAGTGCTAGTGAGCGATGGAAGCGTGTTTAGGTGGATTTCCTGGTTTGATAATATTGAGACCTATTTTATCAATAAGCCGGGGTTAGGGTACCATAGTTTTTAACTTATTCACCTATTAAAATAAGAAATGAAAATCTTAGATCCTGAACGAGGTTGATGGCTAAAGCCGTTTTTCATGAAATATACCAGTGGCGGCTTCTCCATTAGATCAAATGGTCAATGACCCCCCCAATAAATATTTCCAAACAGAAATAAATAAATAAAATAATACATAATTTATATTTTTTCAATTTTTTTTAAATTTGGAAATTCCTCTATTATTCTAAGCGTATAAACTCGTTGGCCAGCCGCAACACACTATCCATGCCTCGCGCCGCGATCTCCGGAGAGTTTTCGTTTCATTTGGAATTGATCACGGCTGGCGGCCCGCGTTTATCTCGTGGTTATAAACGAAGGCGAATTTTTCCCGAGTGTTGTCGATCAAATTCGCATAGGGGCGCATAGGTAAGATACGGCTTACTTTGGCAAAGTTTGGGTCAACGGCGGCGCGCCGAGAAAACTTAAATACTTTTGTCAGTTGATGTGTTTAATGTGGATCGTGTGATAGGTTGTGGTTACAATTGCGTATTTTTATAGATTTTATTTTGAAGATTTTACATTTTCTTTGTTGATTTTGTGGTTTAAATTAATGTTTTAAAGAAAGGTAGCTACAGTGTTTTAGAATATTAAGACTTTATAATCCGTTTTCAATTATATTGGCGAGCTGAAATTTGAGAAACGACTCGAATTTAAGACCAGTAGTCGACTTTAGCCAAAATTTAAAATTCAGCAAACAGGTCAAAAACAAAGAAGTAAATCGTTATATTTGTAGAAATATGTACGAAAGGCATTTTATTGTTTAGTGTGTCTGATTTTATCGGATGACTCTTTCAGCCGTATTCACAAACATAAATAGGGTCTAAAATTTAGACCCACATATTTAAACCTTCCTTAAACCTCTACCAGGTTTAAGATTTAGACCGTATTCCCTAAACATTTAGTACTAGTTCTAAAGTTAGTCCAACAGGTTTAAATTTAAACCCATATTTAGACCTCTCGATGAACAAAACACTATCCACAGCCGACTTGATTAATATTGATTATGTATCTGTCTTTGGGAAAGTGACGTAGGTATAGCGGGCGAAAATGCATAGCAAATTTTTCAAGTGGAGAAGAGAAGATTCTAATCAAAAAAAATATCTTATTTGAAAAGTTATTTCCAAGCATTCCGCCTTTAAAGCGGGAAAATTCATGGCCGGATTTCCATTTAAATTTATAGAGTAACTTATATATCTGTTTTTACATTTTTGATTAATAGTAATAGTAGTCTAATGGTCTAAAGTTTATGTTTTGTTTTTGGTTCTCACCTAGATAGCTCGAGTTCGAATTCCACTGCTTGCATACTTTTTTCTTTTTTACTGTTAATTAGTGTACGAAAAAAAAATCTTAATCGGTAATTCTTATGAAAACAATACGCTAATAACATATTGAAAACACAATGCCATTTTTCGTGACAAATGATTTCTACTTTTCATTTCTATTTTAATTTTTAAGTGCAATATTCTACCTAAATACTTTTGAATAATAGTGGTGGTCCGGCGTGCTTTAAGGGAAATAGGCGACCAATTTGAATTGTGTTTTTTGCTAAATTATAACTTGATAGATTTATACTAAGGTGAACAGTGAATTAAAACTTATCTTAAACCCATCTAAAAGGTAGGACTAACTTTTGGATCTCAATTTGACATTTGCAGGTCTAAAATAACCTTAGAACCTTTTATTGAAAGCGGCCATATTGGAAAATTTAAACCCCTGACAGGTTTAAGTGTTTAGTACCGGGTTTAGCGATGGTCTAAAAGGTTGCTTTGTGAATATGGTTTAAGGGGGTTTAAGACTTAGACCTAGGGTTTAAAATTTAAACCTCTTTAGTGAATACGGCTGTTTGTGGTTTATATGTATTGACCCCCCTGAAAAGTTGACCACGAGCCGCCACTGAAATATTCATTATTTGTATAATAGCTTTGTGGATAAAGTTCTTCAAGGACCGGTAAGGATCTGGTCCGAGTGCTTTATTATTAGGTAACCAATGAGCATACTGGAGTACATTTTTGGGGATCATAAGTAGGGAATTCAGTACGAAAGGAGGTATTATATATGTTCTAGTTAAAAAATTGTACTTATTATGTCTGTTCTTCACCTGCGTCGTGCAATTCCCTATATTCATTACAGTTAGTTGCCACTGAACCAATAGAAAATACAGGTAACGATAAACAAATCCTAATTACATTCCGTTGGTTCGGGTAACTTCTGAGTAAAAAATTTAATTTATCATTCGCATTCGACTTTAGCCAGCTGTTAATTAATATATAAGGGCCTATTTTTATCAATAATTATTTGTATAATAGCCTTGCAGGAGAGCTTCTTAAGGAGACGGTAAGAGATTCCGTCTTGTCCTGGAATATCTTTGGGGGTAACAAGTAGAGAATTCAGTCCGAGAGAAGGTATTGAATATATGCTAGTACAAAAATTTTCAGTTGTGTTTGTTGTTATGTTTCTTTGTTCTTTACTTGCGTAAGGCAGCTTTCAGTACAGTAACCACCATATCAATGGAAAATGCACAGGTAACCATAAACAAGTCCGATTCACATTCCGATTTATCACGAGTAACCTCCGGCTAAATCATCCAATTTACAAGTCGACCATAGACAGCCGTTAACGGACGACTAACCGCCTTAATAAATATAAACAAAATAGCTGATGTCGATTGTGTACAATCTGTATACAATAAATAATTTATTTAATTTGACAATGGTTCTCTACATATTTCAACTGCAAAATATTGTGGTGCGGCATCAAGTATAGAACAAAAAAACTATATTATCTCTTTAAAGAAAAAATAAGGTTTACGTGCCAGGGTCCCATGTTTTCTCAATTCCGTCGGTCTGTCTGCCTGTCTGTCAATCTGTAGGTCAGTCTATTCGCAACATAACTAAAAAACTTAATTACCCGATTGACTTCAAATTTTGGTGACATGCGAATGACCTGGTAATATTTTGGTAAAAATCCAATGCATCAAAACAAAATGGCGGCCTAGTGAAGTGCTAAAAAAACATTACAAAAAACTATTTATCCAATTTATCTCAAATTTTGCACAAGTATTATGTTAAAATCAACTGGCAAAATTTTGATACAAATACAAGATGGCGGAACAAAATGACGATTTAATAAAATATTTAAAAATTCAGCCTGAAAAAACTACTTAACGGACTGATTGTGTGCCATAACTAATTTTGTCATATAGAGGCGAACTAATAAAACTGTGGTACCTACTAATTCAAGTTGGGGGAACAAAACGGAGGCCAAATAAAATATTTGTAATCGTGAAGAAATCACCCCCTTAAGTTTTACTTATTTTCAGATTTAGCGTCCCTAGATGTCAAAAAATATGTTTTAACAATTCCGTCTGTCGGTTTGTCTGGCTGTCAGTTCGCGGCATAGCTTAAGAACCACTCATCAGATAGACATCAAATTTCAGTCAAAAATTAAGGGTCATATAGGGATAACCTGGTAATATTTTGGTAAAAATCCAATATGCCGGAACAAGATGGCGGCCTAGTGAAAAAAGTATTGCTAAAAAGACTAATTATTATGTTACACAGAAACGAACTTGTTACATTTTGGTATCAATATAAGATAGCAAAAGAAAATGGCGGCTTAATAAAATGTTTAAAAAATCGCCCTGAAACGAAAACTACTTATTAGATTATTTTCAAATTTTGTGCACGCATTAAGTGTGATATAGAAACAAACTGATAAAGTTATGGTGCGAATTCAAGATGGCGGAACAAAATGGCGACTGAATAATTTTCCTTCCCTCGTAAAGGAGAAGTATTCTAAACGTAGAAAACATCTCCCTACCAGATTTTTTCAGATCTTTACATTTGGTCCCTAGATCCCGGAAAACATGTTTTCTCCATTCCGTCGGTCTGTCTGTTCGCGGCATAACTAAAAAACTACTTACCCAATTGACTTTAAATTTTGGTCAAAAATTAAGGGTCATATGGTGATGAACTGGTAACATTTTGGTAAAAATCCAATAAGGCAAATCAAAATGGAGGCCTAGTGAAATGTTAAAAACATATTACTAAAAAACAACTAATCCAATGTATCTGAAATTTTTCTCAAAAGTCATGACGTAACAAAATGGCGTTATGTATCAATGTAAAAACTTCTTATTGAATTTATTAAATTATGCTCAAAAATCAAGTGTGGCATAGCAAACACGTAGCCAGGGGGTCTAGACCTCCTTCCGAAACCCTAAAAATATTTTGATATAGGTATGCTTCTTCCTAATTTTCCTCAGATTTAACTGTTTGGAACCCCTCTCCCCCCGAAATAAATTTCTAGTTTGGTCCCCCCCGAACCAAATTTCTGGCTACGTGCCTGTGGCATAGCTAGAAACTGATAAAATATTGGTTAGGAATCCAATATGATGGAACAAAAAGGCGCCCAATAAAAAAATTTGAAAATATATTATGTAGGTGTTACTAAATGACTATGTACTGAACTAAATTGGGACACACTTTACTAATCCTAATAAAAAGAAAGATTCATAGCGAGGGAATTTCCGGGTAAAGTAAATTTACCGATTTGTTTAAATTTAATTTTCAATATGAATTCTTAATGTCGAATATAGGAGAAAAATCCACTTTTGTCTATAACTTGTTATATAAAAAAAACTGCACTAGTTATTGGATTCAGATCAAGTAAGTGGATTGTTATGACATTTAATGGAATGCCTATATATTGGCCACATCCCGTATAGCTAATATCGGATGTTTTCTAATTCTACGGCTAAGAAATTTGAAAATCTTATGCAGGTATAGACTTAAACCTAACACTACTTCAACATTAAATATTTCTTTTTTAGCTCAGTGTAATCCGAGTGTAAAGAATTATGTTCTCAATCGAACAATAAAACGATTTATTCTGCTGAAATACAATAGGATGACACCAAGATATTTTTTCGATGTCATTATAATTAATGATTTCTGTTAGCACAAACTATATTAGGAAACTATGTAGATATTAATGCTTTTTGTAACAATTAAATTAAAAACAAATATTCTTAATAATAGGATGATAATTTAAAAATTCCTTCTAAAATAATAAATGGCATACCTACATTGGGGATCTTTTAAAGTAATAGATCGAATTATTTTATTGCTATTTTTGTGCTTGTCTTAAATTAGAGGAAAGTTAAATTATTTCTTAAATTTTTACGACTCTAACAAAAAGAAAAGAGATATCATATTTCCTTTTTTTATAAACAGGGTGATTTTTTTATAAATAAATATACTATAATACATGCATAATGGAAAATTATCCAAGTTAGTTTCAGTATCTATATATTTCTTTATGATGGACTATGCCCTCCTTAATATAGTTTTGCGGACGGTTTTTGACCTGTAGCGGAAGAAAGGGGCAATTTTGTGGTACTAGAAAATCTTATTTACCTTGTTTGCTGCCTTGTGATACGTTGCATTATACTTTAATCCTATTTCACTCACCCACCTCATGTTGGTAGTCCAAAAATTTCTGCCAATTTTTCCTATACGGAAGCTTTTATTGTTTCACTTGGGTAAATTTCTTTGCAGACAAAGACCTATTTAACAGATTTATGTGCTTTAGATAATTATTATTACAGGAGTGTTCAAAAAATAAGGATGAAAATTAAATTGAAAAAGCATCAAGAATTATTTAAAAAAAATGGAAGCCACCCATTTTTATAATATTGTCCTATTTGGCATTAAACAATAATGACTGCGTTAGAATAAAACAAATGCTAGAGTAGTATGTCAGTGTTAGGTATTTACGATTTGGAACTTATCAATAATCATAATTATACACACGAGGATCATTCAAATTTGTTTATTATTTATTTATAATTGTATAATACAATTAGAAATTACAAAAACTTAGTATTACAAAACAATAAGATTAAAGAACACTACATTTGCATCGAATCAGTAGTTCTTCATGGGTTGCTTTTCTTATTGATTCTGAATTTAAATTTCTTCCATGATTGTCACTGGGTTGTTATAAACTCGAAATGTTTGGTTTAATGATTGTTACTTACTAGGTCGACGTAAAGGCTCTATAATTTTAAATATTCCAAGCCTACTCGCCTACCCTATTAATTATGTTTTACATCAGGAGATAAAATATGTTCCAAACATATACACGATACTAGATCGAAATCGGATAAGATGAAAAAAGAAATGGGTTGGCAATTGTTTTCTTTTGTTTCATTCTCTTAGAGTCGTGCGAACCCATCTGCTTGGAGATTGAACATTGATGTTTTTTTTGCGTAATAATCTATTGTAGATCTCGTTGAATAACCGATCGTTATCCATCGGGAAATAAAAACTGGTACTTTCATTTAAAATATTTTAATGACATATTTCTATATCCAAATAATGAGTTAAGTGTTTTTTTGTATAAAAAATGTTTTTAGGGGAACACATTATTTTGATACAAAAATATATATGCAACATATACCAAAACAATAATAATAAACTATAATCTGTCGTAATATCTATTCATTCAGTGGCACATTAATCAGCTTTCGGACCCTAGCCCGAACATATTTACGGGCCCCAAGCTCGTGGGAAAAGGTGTCGATTAAAAAATATATAAGATATAAAAATAACCTACTTTACTGATAAACTGAAACAAAAAAAATTATATAAATGATTTTTGATGCAGCGGAGCGGCGCACAGTGTTTCTTGCAATGGACAAAAGTCGAAAATTTATCATCGGTTTCCCCCTAAATTTTAATATATCTAGAGAAAAATAAGTCCAAATATACCGAAAAGATAGAAATTTGCCTTAGCAATCCGATAAGTTTGTCGTAGTAGGTTAACAAAATATGACAATTATCTTTCCGTCATCTGCTGGTTTGCGGCAGCCGTGTTTGCTTGTGTTAACCTGTCGATTTATTGTAAAAAAGATACTCAATTTAATAGTGCAAATTATGGATAAAGTTAACAAAGGTATACGTTTTATTATTATAATATTTTAAGGGAAAAATAATTTCGTAAGGTTTTTATGAATACAGTTAATTATTGTTATGTTATTAAATGAAAAATAAACAACTCTAAACTAATCAAGATTTTTCTCAAATACCTCCAAAAACTGCCCTTAAAATTTAAGTAATTCTTTTTAATTTTAAAAAAATCGCAAAGTAAAACAATTTTTAAGTATTAGCCAAGATTGTATCAAGAATGACGAGGAGGTAGAAAAATCTATGGAAAGTATTAGCAAATATTTTTATCTAAATTTAAATACAAAATGGAAGGGATGTAATAGAACTGGTTCGCGTTTCGAGAAACTAAAACTGACTAAAACGATATAATTTGCTTACCACACAACTTAAGGGAGAACTGCACGCAAAAAGTGAAAAATTAGCGACAAGGTCTAGTCAAGTTCAAAGTAAGATGAAAAGGTACCTACGTATTAGAAAAAACTTCCTGCACGTCCGACCTCAAAAAAATGTGTTACGTATAGGCAATTTAAATTACATTTCGTTTAAAAATGGGTTCAAAAGGGTTCACGCGCTGCAGAAATACAAAGACATGAGTACGATTTACCATTTCAAATTTTGCAGTTACGTAGACAAAGGATCAATGCAAGGCGGTAAACAGCCATTTTGAGGAAAAAAAATTATATGCGACGGCATTTGCGTCAAAAACTGGTCGAAAAATGGTCGAAAATGGACAAATCTATTTCTATTTTATAATTCTAGATTTAATTTTTTCATAAAAAAATCGCATTTAGCGCCCAACTATACATATTTCCCTATTGAAATCACATTGAAGCTAATACATATCTCTTGTAGTTTTAACATAATTTTGCAGGGGCGGAAGGCTTGCAAATGATCCATAATACTGCGTGCAGTTCCCCCTTAAGGAATAAATTGCAATCAATACAATTTGTGGAAGTTACTAACAATCTGGAAAAATCTAGAGGTAGATTCAAAAAGGATTTTGGAGATCTATCCTTAAAAACAAAGAGATGAAGGGTACAAGATATTATTTCGAGAATGAGAACGGAAGAATTGTCTTTTACTGCACAAAGATCTGCCGAGGTATCAATTTCTGCTCCACAACCGGTTATTAAAAAAAACATTTTATCGCTTAAACAGGCATTAGGAATATATCTGGATTTAGACTTATCTGTTAGAAAATACAATATTTTGAGATCAGTGGTAAATTTCGTTCATAAAGACTGTTTCCCGAGTTTAAGTTTATTGATAGAATATAAAAAAAACAGCACTTTCCTACAAATATATAGGTAAACGATTTATCAGCTGAGGCTGAAATTCAAGAATTACTTGACAAAAAGACGTATAACTCATGAATATCTGTAGTAGGATTCGGATCAATTTACGTCCTTCCTCAACTCTATTCTGTAAGCCTGTTAAATGTACGTTTATAAAAGAAACGGCAGAACTGGTTCGTGAGGAGGAACGTCAAATAAACTCCAAAATAAATAAGTTGGAATCTTATAAAATTTGTTTTAATAACAGGCGTCTAAAAATAAAATTTGAAATGCTTTTTATAATGTTAGATGGCAGTATGGGAAATATTTTATCGGAAACTAATGCTACCTAAAGGTGTTTCGTATGTGAGGCATTTCCAAAAGAAATGAATTCGGAAGCAGTTATAAAGAAAACCTTCCCTACAAAAAATTGTCGCTTTAGTAAGATTTTTTGGGTGCTTATTACACATTGCTATCGCTTACCAATTAAATCATGGCAGATCAAAGGTGATAACAAAAACATTGTTGATCAAATAAAAAATAATACAGTTAGAATTCAAGTCAATAATGACATTATCAGTGGACAAACCAAAGCCAGGGTTTGAATCTACAAATAACCGACTAGAAGGTTCTTTAAAAATCCTAAATTTAGTGCTGAAATTATTAATGTTGATTAACAAATAATTTTGTGTCTAAAGTCAGGAGAGCCTCTTAGCTTTCGAATCATTTGGTTGCAAAGGGGGATCGAGTGAAGCCTTATTTCAAAGATCGTCTCACCCTTATTATATTCTGCAAGTTTGAAGTCGCTGTCACTTTCCCAAATAATATGACGCCATGTCAAAATTTTGGAAATCCATGGCGCCATTTTGTTTGGAAAAGTGATAGCGACCTCAAACTTGCAGGATATAATAAGAGCGTAAAGACCTTTCAAATAAGGTTGTTATCTCAAAATGGTGCCAAGCTGTCAATTTGACATTTTTATCTGTAACTCCTTACTTAAAATTTGGTTTATGTTGCTATACTAAAGCTTGGGTTATAGAGTGAAAAAGTTTACGTCTTGCGTCGTCCGTTTAAGCTAAGCGTTTACATTGATTTTTAGCCCGTCTTAAGCCTGGATTATAGATTGAAAAAGTTTGCGTCTTGCGCTAAGTGTTTACGCTGGTTCTTAGCTCGAGTTATAGATTGAAAACGTTTGCGCTTTGCGTCGCCTGTAGAACTAACCTTACTTTAATGTTTATATTTATCACCTTTTTGTATAATTGCAATTTTGTCTTGCTTGTTTTTCAGTTTATGTGTTTTTTTTTAATTTGCTCAGCACAGATAATCAAAATCATAGTAATGATGCCTAGTGTATTGTGGATATAATAATGTGTGCCACAGCTGTACGTTGTTGAAGAGAAGGAAGCAAAGAAGATCGCGAATTCGGCCTGTTAATTGGGGTGGAAGTACTAGTAACTCCTACCAGTATTTTCTTAAAATTAAAGACATTGACGAATGACCCCAAGCAGTTTTTTTAAATGGACGAGGAAGTTATATATATATATATATATATATATATATATATATATATATATATATATATATATATATTAGTGTCAAATTCTTAATTTATTACGAAGGACGAACATTTTAAAAGGCCCTCTAAAATCCAGAAATTTCATTGGTTGCAGCTTAACGTTAACGTCGATTTTCGCCAGGGCCAGCCACTTCCGTCAAAGTTAAAGATCGCCATCCTTTCGACGACTAACGAAAACTCAAACGGATGACGGCAAAAATATAACCGTACCTATTGGTTTGCGTTAAGTAAACTTTAAGGACAACGCAAACGGCGACGCAAGACGCAAATGTTTTCAATCTATAACCCAGGCTTTAAGCTCTCAAAATTTTCATGAAAATATACCCATTCATCGAAAGTTAAGGGGGGGCCCAGAAAATTCATAAGATTTTTTGTTTAAATTTAAAACAGTAGTTATGTTCGAACAGGTTTGTAGTTTTAGGAGGGGGTGGGTTAGTGAACACTTGAAGAAATGAGAATAAATCAACGAAACGTCGTGAATTAGGTGTTTTAGTGTTTCACTAACGCCCCCTTCTGCTAAATCTACGAACATGTTCTACTTGTTAAGTCTATATTATGTTGGCGCATTTTTCCCTAATTTATAATTTTATGTACTGATTTTGAACTTATAACAGTGCATACCCTGTATATATAAATGTATCTTTAATTATTTGTATTGATATATTGTATTTATTAAACTTATAGGTTATTTTCATCTTTTGTTTGCGTTTAGCAAAATTTTCGATTTTTGTCCCACATCCCATATTCTATAAAACACTGTACGGCGGGCCCTCTATTCGACGGACCCTCCGCCCGAGCCTAATGGAGATATATAGCTAGAAGAATACATTCCGGGGGGGGGGGGGGGGGTGTCAAACGGTCAAACCTCATGAAAAGTAGTAAGAAACATGCCTATACAAACATATTTTCAAAATTTCAGAAGAGGAGGTCCAGACCCCCTGGCTACTACGCGCTTGGTCTAATGGGCAATGGGTAATGCGGTTCTACTCTTGACCAATTAGCTTATATATATTTTTAAAGTAAAAGTTTCAAACCACAGACGCATGTTATCACAACTTTGTATTAGTTTTTATTATAGTTTTCACATGAAAGAATAAAGTTGCCAGCTAAGCAAAATAAAATATCACGTAGGACGAATATTTCCCATTTTTTTATATTCCTTAGAAAAAAATAGATTTTTTTAATAAATATGAAATTTTCAATTGGTATTTTATTATACAGGGTATTACAAATTCGATGGAATAGCATTATCAATTCGAAAATCGTACGAGATTGATTAACTAGCCCTGACCTCTCAAAACCAGTGATATAATCAACTTATACATTTAAAGTATTTATGTAATGAACTTATACATTTAGTGTATTCCCCTTTGCGAATAAGATTAAGGTTTTCTGGTTTTCCGTCTCTCTCTAACGCATTGTATCATAAAGGAAAATCTTACACCTATTTTAACACCAAGAGTGATAGTTGGTTTTAGGATGTAGAACGCTTGTTAAAAATAAAATACAAAATCCAGGTGCGTATTTACAGAAACGAAGATGATAATAACATCTCGAAGACGAATCTTCGTATTTTAAATCTTAATACTTTATCTTGTATTATAATATCATGCCATTAATATTTACGGCATTCAGTATGGCCTTTGAATTATGTGTTATTAAATAGAATCATTCGTTGTTTGGATTTGGCTTCAGCCATTTCTATTGAGTATGCTGTTAATTAACGCAATGTAAGGTTACTCTGTTTGGAGAGGAACTATTAGGAGTTTTTGTTACTGTTATTACTGTTTTGAAGTTTTAGATTTATTGAGTTAGATTAAGCAGTATTATTATTACGAGCTAAATTTTGCAAAGCATGCAGTGAAGTTTTGTTTATTTTTTTGGTTTCAGGTGTAATTTCAAAAAATATATTTATCTTCGAATTTCGACCGGATCTCACTCGTTTCCATTTGAAATTACAAGAAATTTACGATAGATTAAAATAAGGCATATAAAGGATATAAATCCTCTGTAATTATTTTAAGGGTTAGCCGACCTTGTTACTTCACGAAAGAACTTGTAGACACAAGGAGCACAGTCTTACAAATAAAACTTTTGTGACGAAGTCTAGCAAATTATTTGCCATAATAGGGCCCGCAGATAGAAATACCAATCAATAAAAATCGAAACAAAAAACTAGAATATAAGAGCCTTCCTATAGCGTGCTGCGAAAGCCTGTAAGCCCATTATCGAGCCATAAAATGTAAACTTATTTTAAAACAAAAAAGTCTATTGACTACAACCATCCCAGTTAGAGACGTAAATGATTATTACAAAATGGAAAACATGAATAGCGATTGCCATCTATGCAGATAATGACTAGGTAAATTCGGCAAAGGTTTAAATAGATAACTCTGCATGAAATCCCAAATAGGAATACTGACACTCCCTACATATGTATAATAAATCGTACGAGAAAATAATGTACTCGTAATATTTCAACACGGATGAAGAAGATTTTGCACTTATTTTCATGTTATAATCCAACATTTAGATCTCGAACACTTTCGAACAACGTGATATATAATAAAGAAACGATTAAAGCCAAATAAATAATAAAAATATTCAGTGGTGTACTTTCGGTGGATAAAGTTGATTTCCCTAGGGTCTGGTCTAAAAGGCAGTTTTTTATTGAATAACACAAACATAAACTCTTTTATTTACTTCATGTATAGCTTTTTAAATTAAAATGTTTACTCCCAAAGTTCATTTTTATAAGCCTCTTACATCAATCTTTGGTATTTCGGGGATCTGCGAGAAATTTAAACGGCTCTGAGAAGAATATATACCGCTAGAAAGTGGTGCAGGCGCTGTGAACGCGAAAAATCCTCTGGTTATTTCGATTTTCTATTCTGTATATCTATACCCGGTTCCAAAATAAAAAAGTAAGCATAATGGCCGCTTGTGGTTGTGGGGGTAGGAAAGATGACAAAAAAGGTTGAGATCTTCGGTGCTTTGAATACGGTTTTCAGCCCCACAGCATCCGAGCATTCCGTTTTCAGCTGGTGATATAATTCGAGCCTTCAACTTTTCCTCAACATTTTCGGCAATTTTTCAGCCATAAAGTTAAGTCAGATCAGCAGGGAGGATCTGACCTAACTTTATGGCTGAAACTCGACCAAGTAGTTAATTTTCTTATCACCCACCGATTTTTTAACAGAATACTTGTTAAAAAATCGGTCAGATCTAGAACTAGATAATTTTCAAATCTGAAAATTTTAGACATTAAGATTTTTTTCGCCTAAATTAATAATGGTTATTTTCGCATTATAGAATTATTCTATATTGAACTCTATTAACAAGCAATTTCTGTATTTGGACAATAGTAGATAGCAAGGAAGATACCTATAATATTTTGAATTATCAGGCATAAATCTAGAATGATTCTGGACATTGGCAACTGCATTTTAAGATTTACAACGTTGTTGTTGCCTTCTTCTATTTGCAAGATAAAACTTTTTTACTTTAAATTTGTATAATTACTTTCTATTAAAATTTATTAATCCTAATTCACTATTTGAATAGTAGTGTATAGCAATGTTTCTATTGGCTTGCTACGCTTTTAGTTGTAATTATTTTTTATTGACTTTCAAAGCATCGTAAATACATGTACGTGGCCAACAAAGCGTGGAAAGTAGGCCCTTAGCCTATTTACTCGGAATATAGGGTGTAGGGAGACATAAGAATAAAAAAAATTAATATGAGCTCCACCAGCTTGATAAACTGGAAGGCTCCTATATTTTATAGCCACTTATCAAACAATTATTTAAAAAAAGAGTGATTTGTGAGCTAAATAAAACAACAAAATTGAAGAAACAAGATGTTATGATTAAAGGATAAATTGGGTCAGCTTTTGGGATAAATTTAGTTAAATAAAATTTTTTACAGTAAAGAAACTGACGTGCAAAAAGCTTCGTAGCCATACCGGAGTACCCTATAAAGGATTAAAAATATTTTACAAAAAAACAAACAGCAGCATGACAACGTGTCTTGGTGGACAATGGCGATCTGATCAAACTCCAGCAGCACAAATCCTTTATTTAAGGGACATTTCTTGACCTGTGTTCACGAAACAATATCAAACACAAAACTAAAATGGCCAAGGAAATTAAATCAATATTGAAGAGAAATTCCTTAGTAAGATTTCCAAGATAAACTAGCATTTACTGGCCAAGTTCGAGCTATTCTATCGATCTTTACAGGTGACCAAAAAGTGCCTTTGCTCCAATAGCCATTTGTCCTCCTCCATTGCAGTTCCAAAAAATCTAGCAAGCATTCTCATCGGTTGATGAGATTGCTTGCTGCTGATAAAACTTTGCCATGTCGAATAGAGTAACTCAAGGTTAGGAAATAACCTGGCAACTAGTAAATAATCACCCGAGCCGTTGATTAGTTGAAAAAATTTATCCGTCAAAATAACGCTAACAAAAGAACCATGCTCTCTTAGATTAACAGATGTACACGAAACCAACCGTTTTGCCCGCAAAACTCGAAAAAAAGCTCCTTATTTTGTACTATTTGTACCATTAGGGCTTAAATAAAAGTAACTCTGGGGAGTGTTTTAACCCCCAAACCCTCCTTCCTTAAATACGCCACTAGCATAACCTAAAATTCATATAATTAGCAGATATTTGCATTTTTGATGTATTGAAAGACAATAGAACATTATCTGAACGGCTTCCAATGAAGGATAATGTTCTAATAAAATGTAACTCCAAATAAGAAGACAAAAAAGCCGAAACCAGGAAATTCACGTTTGCAAAAGTAGTAAAAGGACATGACTCTTAATATGATACACATCTTGATTAAAATGCACAGTGTTGCAGTACCTATCAGCAATAAACAAACTCTATAAAAAGAAACAATGAAGATTCTAACCACACTGGCCAAACAAACATTCTTTCAATGACCGATTTTTACCGGTGATTATCTCCTAATTAAACAGTATTAACAACGGCGTTTAATAAACCTTGACTCTATTTCAAGATCGTTTATTTACTTGTTTTTCCGAATACGAAAATTCGTAGTTCCTTGACGTTACATCTGTTTTGAATCCGCATTGTGAAATAATTTAAATTAATAGTTGCATGTTTTTAATTGACGGTGGATAAACTAACAACTATTATTTGATATGCTCAAAGAATGGAGAAAAATACATTTAATGTTATTTTATGTCTACCTTATTCGAAAGAAAATCAAAGCGCATGTTAACGACACCGTATAGTTTTTATGCGAACCATAGAATTAGTCATTATAAAATTTTAACTTAAACCGGAAACGCTAAAACAATTGGTATTTTAAATGAAAATGTATACACCAAATAAACGATAAAATTAGAGTAACACTTATATTTACTCATATTTTTTTACGTATTTTACAAAATACTTATTACAAGTAACTGGACGTGGAACTACCTAAATATTGAAAACAATATACCTAAATATACTAATTTTTTGTGCAACTTAAATATTATTAAACAATATTGATTAAAACTTTAAACATTTATTATAATTATAAAGAATGATTTTTGAAATTTGGAAAAAAGAATAATTATATCTCTTTCAGGGATTAGACCAGAATTTAGTCAAATGAGGAGGGAGACCAAGACAAGTAAAGATGAGTATTGCAAGAAGAAAATGCAATAAAATGACAAATTCGAACCATTTATTTCTTAAATAAATAACAAATAACAAGTCAACGTATTATAATAATGTAATTTTTGGTAGTAATTAACATTAAAAACTGTAAAAAATACAGCCTACTCCGTACTCTCTACTTTTATATGTTCTCAACGAACTGTGCGAAACCGATAGCAAATTTGGCAGAGTTAGGACTACTAGGTATGTTTTTCCGTGGCCTGATTACTGCAAATGAGGATAAAGGAGGTAATAAAATCCAATTATTTTTATCTATATTACATATCTATCTCATATATCAAGTAAATGAACATTTCTTTTTTGGACAACGGAAAATATTTTTACAGAATGAAGATTTTAAAGTGTTACAATACGGTATCTGAAAAACCTCTAGGATTATTTTACTAAAAATTTGGTAAAGTAATAAGTAAGCTGGGAACACACTTTAAAATATTTTTGACGTTTACCTCTCCTACTCATTTTGAAGGGCTCCTGTCACGTTTTAAATGTCATATGGAAAAGTATTTTTTTTTAAAAGCTAAATTTTTCGTAAAAAAATGCTTATGTATGTAAAAAATCATTGAATGTTCTCTACTGGTTGGATAGTTATAAATTTGGGATGTGGTAATATGTCAAAAATCTGTATTAAGTATCTTACATAATACAGTTTTCCTGCGTCAAGAATTATACGCATAAAATTTTTAAAATCGTGTAACATTTTGTTGTGGTTAGATAAATTTGTTTACTTAGAATTTGTATTGCAGTTTGTTGTCAATTTCCTGCTTTTTAAATTTTAGATGAACCGACCCAACGAAGCCTGAGACACTCTGTGACATGCCTGTTAGATGGATTGATCATGTTGGCCCAGTAAACTGGCCCGCAAGTCTTACGTCCTTAGGTTTTTTTTCTTTTGGAGATTTATAATGGAGAAAATTATTTTTATAGCACCAATCACGCCAAAAAATATGAGACACCGGATTAGACAAGTTCCTTAGTAACTCGCGAAATGTTGGATAATATGAACAACTCTTGTCTTGCCAAAGAAGAATTTTGAATTTTTTGGAACTAAGTGGAGCCCATTCCGAACAACTTTTCAAACAAAACCATCGTTAAAGTTAATGTATTTCATACTATTTTTTACTCTAATTTCATTTATTGAAAAATTCATAACTTTGCAACCAGTAGAAGAAATTCAATGATTTTCTACATACATAAGTACTTCTTTACAGAAAATCAGAAGTTTGAAAAAAAAAGCGACTAAACACCGGCCCTTCAAAATGAAGAGGAGAGGCAAATGTCAAAAATATTGTAAATTTCCTTATCATCTTGCTAAATTTATAGTAAAAGATGTTTTTCAGATATCCGATTATACCACTTTAAAACACTCATCCCGTATTAAATATCTACTGGTCTTAGGCAAAAGGGTATAACCTTTCTAATTTTTTAGTTAGTAATTTACTCAAATTTACTTACAAATTTCAGCAAGGCCTTAAGGTGATACTCGTTCCGTATTGACAGCTTCAATAATCCCTAGACTCTTATAATTTCATACTCCAATATGAGACTATAATAACGGTTAAGTAGTTGTTTCACCTGCTAATCTTTGCTGTGACATTAAATTTGCTAGCCGACACAGTCATAGCAACTTGCAACAATCAAACTACATAGTACTGTATTAAGAGTTCAGTAGTGTCTTTTAAAGACGTACCCTTCTTTCGTCAGTTCTACGTTCACTTTAATGTCATTTCTCATGTTTACTTCAATATCAGAAAAAACTATCGTATTAGAACTATCGATAGAACTAAAAACTATGAATTTATAAAAGCGCACATTTAAGTAAAAAAAATACATTTACAAAACTGAGCGACTTTTATCGATAGGCGACAAAAACCGTGTCGCCGTGTGTATAGACTTTAACCCGTACCAAACAGGCAAACAGCCTTTTATTTTTACTTGACGTTCACCGCAGATTCATATCTGTCGTAGCAGAGCGCTTTACGTCGGTAAAGACCAATCGAACAAAATTTCTACGGGGAATAGGGAGCGAAGATGCAAAATAATTACTGAACTGATCGTTTATTAAATTATTTGCTTTGGGCAGGGCCGCATTAGGCCCTGGCCTATGGCCGGCCGAAAAGAGGGCCTGCCGATGCCGCCGCGTCGCTGCTACAAAAATCGTTTATATAATTTTTCTTGTTTCATTTTATCAGTAAGTAGGTAATTTTTATACATTATTATATTAAAGAGAGGACTTTTTTTGGTCGTCACGTTCTCCCACGAGCTTGGGGCCCGTAAATACGTTTGGGCGAAAATAATTAATGCCCTGGCTGCAATGCTTTTAAGGGATAGGGCCGATAGGGACCCGTAATCTCAAGCGGGCCTAGGGCCCCAAAAGTTGTAGATATGGTAATAGCTTTGAGTACGAATTTGTGTTCTGTATTGGGTTTTCGACTAAAACAGACGTATAATTGCACTGATACTGAGTTTTATATTTTCTTTTGTGACTATTCAGCGTTGTAGTTGTGATAGTAAAAATAGACAATTTTTTTTCAAGTTATAGACAAAAGTAATACCCGTCAGTGGTCTAATAGTTTATATGGAATATATTGTGGTTGATATATAACCTTATTTTATATTTCTGAGATACCTATCTGGTTTGCTGGAGCTATTCTGAATGTTAAAATAAGATTTCAATATTTTTTGCGATTTATGAAATCTCCAATTTTTTTTATTCATACGTACTTATTATAGAGAGGGGAGGTTTATGTTTTGTGTTTCCAGGACTTTCAAATAGTCGGAGAGCGAGTAAACATTTTCCCTACGACGTTTATAAATAATTACGTCTTTTTTTATGTTTGGACATGCCACGAAAGCCTGAGAATAATGCCCCCCTTACATTAAACCCATGCCCCATGTCATTACAGGGCGCAGAGTCGGAATTTCCATAGACGTTCTCCAAATACTGAAAAATGCATTTGCAGTTCACGGTACCTTTATAGAGAACGCGATAGTACTACCACGGTCGTTATTGTATCTACAACTACTACCTATTGTCTACAACTACTACCTATTGTTAGCAGCCCGTCTCTAGACGGAGCACGGTTTTTCCCGGGTGGTGACACATCAAAGTACTAGCCGCGCACGGCGATGCTTTACTTTAATTATCGTCCGAGATCGGATCAATACAAGTCACCACCGCACTTACGTAATTTATAAATGGCTGATTTTTCAAGGGGTGGTTATTAAGTAATGAAAAATAATTCGACGTTTTTGTAAGAATACAAGGGTTGACAGACGCGATCAAAGTTTTATTTTTACCAATGTCGTAAATATACTCTGGCCAATCTTAATTATATCAATTTTCACTTAAACAATGGGAGGGGTTTGAACACCCAAACCCCCGTTATCTAAGTCCCCGACTTTTTAACCTAATATTTACGTCATAAATTAATAACTGTTTTTGAGTTTAAAATTTAAGGTACGACCCCTACTTAACATGAATAAATACTTACCAGCCTGGAAAAGCTTTGCCGGACATATGAAAAGTTTCGACGGCAACTTGGTGGCAAATTGCGGTGCGCTCCCACTCCCACTTACAATCGCACTTCCACTCACACAGTCATAGCCACATATACACAACTGTTTTTCTAAAAATTTTATATTTTGATAAAGATCGTTTATTTTCCTATACGTTTATGTAATATAAAAAAAGTATAACATTTTCGGCCTAAACGATTAATGACAATATTTTATATTCTTATTCTTCGTTGCCCAGCAGTAATTAAAATGTATTAGAATGATGAATTTTACGTCGTGAAAATGCTTTGGAATAATTAAGCACATTTTCTGACGATTGTAGAAAATATTAATTTTTTACGTAAATAAACTAAAATGTTACAACGCGCCTTTTTGCTTTCAAACTAAAACGATGTCTCTACATTTGTTTAACGACCAACATGTAAAAGTTCTATGTATAAAAAAAACTTATTAAAATTTGTTTCAAATTTATTTATCAAAACCAGATAGAAAAAGGAAATAGTTAAGTCCTCATTTTCTGATGATATTATCATTATTATATATCATAGTTCATACGAATAATTTTTCGGTCGCTACTTAGTGAAAATCCATAATTAAGATATATGACACTAAGTAAAAAAAAAACATTTTTTACTTAAAACTTCCACTACATTAAATTTCTGTTATTTATATTATACCTATATAAGAAAGAAAATGTATAACTATTGACATGCTGAAGGGGAGTGTTAAGTAAAAACTGTTGAAAATATTCTTACACAAAATGGTGACTTTATTTTTAAAAGCCACTTAGTGATTTTATCTAAAACTGAACCCAAATTTTCTTTCACAGAAAGTGTAAATTTTTATAAATAGTACATTGTAGTAGGTATCTTTTTATATAGAGGTATACTCTTTTCCACAAGGATTGTAGAATGTTTATTACAACCTACTGTTATATTATTACCCAAAATATGCAGTTTACTTTCAGCTTATTGTAATCAATTTCAATATAAATGTAAAATAAATTGTTGCACAGTGTATGTAAAATATTTAAAGGAATATGGATATATACAATTTTTACATGAAAAAAACTTATTCTGGCGGTGTTTAATCTCAAGTTCATTCTACAAATGATCCATTATAAATTATTTAATTAAGAAAATTGCAGAGGCAAATATACAGGTTTGAAAAAATGAAAATCATCCGCATCCTACCTCGTTATATGAGTGGCAGCTCTTCTGGTAACCTATTGAGAGTTTTGTTGATGATACAATTAATATTTGGATCCCCTTTTCTTCACTGTAACTCCATCCTCTTTCTCTGTCACCCGTTCGTCACATATAACAAGTCAAGCCCGCTTAACAACCAAGCCCGAGAAGCGACCCTCTGGTCACTTTTGTTAGCATCAATAAACCAAAAAATGGAAAAGAAAAAAATGTATTGACAAACCTTTTTAAATAGTACCTACATTTTCAAGACTGCACTAACCTCATAGTAAGATTTGCTCTAAAGACTAACTATTTAATTCAGGAGCACTAGATATTACAAATTGCTTCTCCTCCCCAACTCCTTCCACAGGGTTCCTCATCGTGGTTGCCGCCAGGGGAATGCCACCATCATCAAATATTCTTTTATATTAAACACAATTTTTGCCCGCACCGGGATTTCACCTGTTGATAATAGTTATTACTAACACAAAAGGAATGATTTTCTTCTAGTCACCAATATTTGTTTACCCCCACTGGGATTTAATCCTGGCGGTGCCCATGCTCCTCATTTATTTTATATTGTGTTGTGAAGTCTATAATTATTATTGGAAGAAACTAGACCGAGATATGAAGTCTCCGAAAAAATTTCAAAAAGCTAAATTGTCAATTTTGGCCACAGCGTCCACTCAGAAAATGGTGCAAACTCAGTCCTCAAGTTTTTGGTAATCAAAATACTAATTGCTGTTAGCACATCGCGCCCGGTTTGATAAAAAAAAAGCCAGCCATATAATCAAGAAGCTATTTAAATAGAGCTATATTATTCTAAGCCATTACATTGGCATATTATTTTGGTACACCTCTAATTAGATACTTATAAGATGTCTAACCCTAATCTTATGAGAAATACAAATGTTTAACGACCAACATTTCTATGTATAAAAAAAACCTATTTATTAAAACTCTACTAGGAACTGTTTCAAATTTATCAAAATCGGATTGGCGAAAGGGATAGTTTGTATTTGTAATTTTGTATTATTTATATTATATTTATATAAGGAAGAACCATAGAAATAAAATATTTACTTTTAATTAATGCAATAGCGGATTCATTACGGTTTAATTGTTCTGTTGAGACTTTTTATGTCTGCACGGAAAAAATGTCAAATATTACCTATAAATTGCGGATCAGAAAGGGACAATTACAAATTATTTTAAAATGCTACTAAATTGTAATATTTCAATTTCTATCTAGTGTATTTAACTATTATAAATTGCTTCTTTTATTCCCTAACAGAAATTATATTTTTTAAAGAAAATATTATTACACAACATCGGTGACTTTATTTTCAAAAGCTACTTAGTAATTTTATCTACAACTGAACGCAATTTTTCTTTCAAAGAAAGTGTAAATTTTCATAAATGTTTATATAATTCTATCGCAATTTATCGTAATCTTAATCTTGTACTCATAAAGAAAAACTAGCCGGTTTCTTTCGCCCTAGCCGCGTCGTCTTATTCTCCAAAAAACCATAAAAACTCTACTAGGAACATTTCAGACATGAGAGCCATATTATATTCAACAGACGTTTTTTTGCGTTGCTGCCAAGTTGATTTTATTTTTATTTTCAAGAATTACAAAATATTTAATGAAATAAGATAAGTTTAAGTGATTAACCCGCAGTAGAGCAGCATCCACATGTTATGGACAAGGCTTTCTGAAATTTACGTATAAATGAGCTATGGAAATTTTTTACGTTTTTGTATTTATTATATATCTGTTTGTTGCAAAAACTGGCAACATGCTCCTCCACTATTTTGTATTTGCACTTTTTGTAGAGATTTTTCAAGAAAATTATTAAACAATATTGAATAAATATATGTAAATATATTTTTTTTCGACAATAATGTAAATTAAAATTTTCTGTAGCAGACAAAATAATAATTTTACATACAAGGTAACAATTTGTTTCATATTTCAACTCTACAGTTGTGTCTGAAATTATTTCTTCTGCGGTTAGACTTTTTTTAATAACTAAAATAAAAATATCTACAATTTGTAAATAAAAGGTCAATAATTATATTATTTATATAAAAGTGAGAGTACCAATAACCCTTTTTTACTCCTTTCTAAAAGAAACATGACAATGTATCACTAGGTCATGTTTTTAAATTTAAATATGTTGCAACAAAACTTCAATATATAGGTCCACTTTCCTTCAATTTTGTTGACAAATAACTGAATAAATTGGCGCTATATCTAACGGTCAGAACAAATGTTTAAAAACCATTATTGTTATGAAAGCAAAATGTTAGTTATGAAACAAACCTAATTTGAGATGACCTAGCAGTATATATAACTAATGTTTCATTTTTATAAAAGGATCAATGCCTCAAATTTGCAATATAGTAGCAGCAAATTCACTCATCTTGAGCAATCCATCTATCCCTTGTTAATTTACTGTAATGACCGGAAATCCAGTAGAATAGCTTTCTGACTGGCAATCGAGTTGATGAAACAAATCCAATTGTTTTACCGAAATATTTTAGCGGATTTATTTCTCGTTACGCCACAAGCTAAGGTGAAATAAAGAAGTACCAGTTAAAGGCCATTTAGATTGTATCTTACTTTATTATTTATTTATGCGTTGCTGATTGATGTGAAGAAAAAGGAAATAGATCATCTGCCCCTTTTTCACAGTCATTAATACTTTATTTCTATAATCCGCTTACAAACCATTCTTTTGTTGTAAAATGAAAATACATGCCTTATGAAGGCGCGTTTCATATTTGAATAAGTATTTTTGCGCCACAAAAAATTGACAACATCAAAGTATCAATAACTCTAGATGGTTACTGATATATCGACAACTATAGATAGTTATCGATAACTGTCGATCGTTATTAATACCTTTTTTCAATATAATTATCGCTTACGGCTCTTATGCTGCCCTGTTCAACAATCTATATATAAGTATATAAAAATATGTATTTACTTATTACTTACTATGAATAGTTAAAACGAACTATATTGATAACATCTATAGGGACGGACAAAATATGTTTTTGCTACAAATGTATTTTTACTCCCCTCGTAAAAAGGAAAGTATTATAATCGTGAAAAAATCATCCTCCTAGATTTTTTCACATCTTTATGTTTCATTATCCTTAGATACTGAAAACATATTTTCTCGTTTCCGTCGGAATGTCTGTTCGCCACATATTCGCCTATTGTCTTCAAATATTGCTCAAAAATTAAGAGCCATATGGGGATAACCTGGTAACATTTTAGTAAAAATCCAATATTGCGGAACAGCAGCCTAGTGAAATATTAAAAAAAAAAATATTACTAAAAAATACTTTTCCAGTTTTTCGAATTTTGCACAAAAATAAATTATTACGTAGGAAAGAACTGGTAAAATTTGGGTATGAATCCAAGATGGCGGGACAAAATAGCAGCTTAATAAAATATTTAAAAATTCAGCCTGAAAAAAACTACTTAATGAACTGATTTCAAATTGTGTGCCATATCCAATTGTGGCATAAAGTAACACTGTGGTACTAATTGAAGATGATGGAAGAGAATCGCCATTTTCTACCGCCAAATAAAATTTTTGTAACCTGAAAAAAATCACCCTCTCAGGTTTTACATATATTCACGTTTTAGCGTCTGTAAATGCCAAAAAAATATGTTTCATCAATTCCGTCGGTCCGTCTGTAGGTTTGTCTGTCTGTCAATTCGCGGCATAGCTTAAAATTATTTATCAGGTTGACTTCAATTGTTAACCAAAAATGGGAATGTCCTGATGTAATATTTTGGTAAAAATCCAATATGCCGAAACAAGATTTTTGATATTAATATTTTATATAGTGTGCCAACAGTAAATCGGTCCACTTTTATTTGTAATATTTCTAAGAACTCCAAAATTTTCACTTTATTGCGCCAAAGCTCGAAAACCGTTTGATCGACCACCCCACTTTTTTGCAAAAATAAGTAGATTAGTCCTTCACATATTAAATTTCAGGAACGGTTTTTCAAGGTAATTATTATCCGTTCCTTTGTATACAGTTTGTTAAATTCCATTGATGTATTTCACGCCATTATGCCATTATGTAAGTAAAATAGAGTTCACAAAACTGCTAGAACCACATTTTTTATTCGAAGGTTAGAACACTGCTTATGACGTTTCACCATAATACGTCGACTTAACGCCAACAAGAGATACATCTTATTAACCACATAGGTCGGCACACTTGTCCTTTTAAACAGGACACGTAAGATAAAACCATGCTTCATAAAACTAATACTTTGATGTACTATTCAAAGTCATATTTATCAAGAAGAAAAGTTTTCTTAAAAAAATACTTAGTATTAGAAAATGCCCATGCATCTTCCGATATCCTGCTATAAAATGTATGCAATCTATTAATTTTTTTCTTCTAAAATTACAGGATTGTTTCATATTTATTTATCATCTGTGGAAGTGGAATTCAAAAAACTATAACCTTAAAATACTAATTTACTAAAGAGGTTTAAATTTAGACCAGGTCTAACTTAGCAGTTGTAGGTTTAAGATGACATTTTTAATAATTGAACAAATAATGTCACAATTACAAAATGACAGTGACAAAAGCGAAATATAACTGGCGAACTAAGAGTTAAAAGTACCCTGGCAACTAGACCTGGTTTAACTGTTAAACCTTTTTAGTGAATTCGGGGGTAAAAATTAAGAAATCATTCAAATATAATTAGAGAACAATGCTACGCCACTGGCCACTAGTTTTATATTTTAATATATTTAATATTTTAATGGAATTTCGGCATAGATCCCTATTACTAATAGCAAAAATCTAAATATGTGGAAAATTAAATAAATTTTAATTTTATCTATTAGGTAAATTAAAATCTATGGAAATATCAATATGTCGATAGTTCTAGATATATCGATAACTATCTGCCTATCGATAAATGTCGAGATATCGACAACTATATTTTCATTACTATCTATGAATCGATATTTGTTGATAAATATCGATGACTGAGGATATTTATAGTTTCGACTGATATATACGAAAGCTGTGTTACTAGGGTATAATTTAAAAAAATAGATATATTATTTGTTGTCTGCAAACATTATTTACCTTATTACTTTATAACTTACTAAAACCAGACAATTTGTTTTAATTACGTTAGGTAATTTTATTTTCTTTTTCAGGTCTGGCAATTACATTTTATGCCGCCTACTGCGTCAGACCTATGGTAAGTCACAATTTACAAAAAATATAATTTATCTACAGTATGTCCAGGGTAGGCTTCCTAGAGGACAAATGGACCAAAAAATTAATTTTTCGAGAAATAGCTGTTGAGAGATTGTCCTAAAATTATCAAATATTGAAAGGTATTTTAATATTTGCAAAATTAGTAAATTAAAAAGATGTTAAATAATTTTGATTTATAAAAAAACTTTTATTTTATTTTATTTTACTTTTTTAACAGACCATAAGGTTTTTATTATCTAATTTTTTAGCATTTTGCAAACGGGTGTCAGACAATATAAGTATTATAACACTATGATAAGTCTAAAAATAACAATTTTTGAAAGCGAGATAGAAGTTTGCAGCTTCAAAAAGATACCAAGTCAAAATAAATATAAGATACCTTACAAAAATCATCAAATAGAACGCGTCGACTTGGTTTTTTTTTTGTGCGTCCTGTAAGAGTTTGTATTTGAAGCTTAATCACAGAAAAAAATTAAATCTTACGGACATGTATATGTATATGGCTTGACTTACTATAAAGGGTTACATTTGTATTTACAGCTGGTACACAGTTTAGAGGCAGACAACGAGCTTGACAACAATCCACGCGTTCCGAATCCAGATCATGAATATTTCCAATATTTTCAGGGTGTAGAAGGTAAACCTGGAATAGATTTCCCTGTTTACTCTTATATACCTAGAACAGGCTTTAGCTGCAGAGGTATAGAATCAGGATACTATGCGGATCTAGATACAGACTGTCAAGTAAGTAATAATATTTTCTTACATTTTTTTTGTTAAATAGCCCTGCATAATCCTATTGGTTAGCGTCTCTCATTGTCTGCTAAAACTCCTCTATAATATCCTGAGATGTCTTTACATGCATTATACACATATTATTTTTACAGAATATACAGGTTGTTTCAAAACAAATGCAAAAAACTTTAAGTCATTAAGGTGATTCTTGAGTTTATTTTATTTTATTTTATTGAAAAAAAACTTTATATGAACATATGTCCTAAACCTCATAACTTTTGAGATGCAGGGTATTAAACTTTTCAGAAAAAAATCTTTTTTTTATAATATTTGGGATACCCTTCTAGATATCTTCGTGAAATTTAGTACACATTTTCTACGCATCAAGATACATGTTTCGGTGTACAACATTTTTTTATTTCTACAAGTGGCGTCCGTACGGGATTTGCATTGTATATTCGTATTCTTAGGATATAATACATAATCGATTCTTAAACCATAGCCTTATATTAATTATAGGAAACGAATTGTTGTAAACAAGACTTTTATCATATTTAACAAATACGTTTTGCTACTTATTATACATTGTTTTTATTTTCAAACGCTGTAAATATCAGTGTGAGGAATCGAAAAATTATATTAGGAATATTATTATTATTATATTATATTCATTTGAGTAGCTCCTTTAGCCAATCTATCTACCATTTCATTTCCTAAAAGTCCTACATGTGCCTTAATCCAAATTAATGAAACGATTTTATTTCTTTTCTTCATATCTACGATCAAACAAAATGGCGACCTTAAAAACGTATTCGATTGATTTTAAATGTTGCACAAAAATTAACTGTGATATAGAAAAGAATTGCTATGAATTCAAGATGGCGGAACAAAATGGTAGCTAAATAAAATGTTTAAAAAATCAGTTATCAATCAATTACAATGTTTAAAAAACAATGTAAAAAATGGTAGAATTTCCCCGTTTAAAAAACAATGTAAGAAATGATAGAATTTCCCTTACCCGGATCTTCCCTCGTTATGGACCTTTCCTTTTATTAGGACAATGGGCGACACTTTGGGGACATTTTTCGATGGTATAAATGGGGGACCGATGGTGAGTTTGAACACAGGTACCGAAACCAGAAGGAATTGCGGCATCTTATTACACGCTAAGCTATAGGCAAGTGTAAAATGTATCGACATCAAGAGCCATCCCATTCACTTCGATCCAGAGGGTGGAGAGTGACCGAGACCCATGTTCCGGAACCCATCTCTTTTAATACCTTCCAAATGGAAGCGTTTTCGATTCAAACCTATTAACTCTACCGCTCAAAAATCAATCAGGACTTGAACATCGAAGCCTTGTTTATTTTGTACCTTCGTAATGCATAAATTCACCCAAACGTTTTTGCTAATTAGTGATAAAATTTGGATGGACAAAAAAGAGAAATTCCGTATTCATAGGACCACGAAAATAAAGATTACAAGGATTTCTAAATATGAATATGGTAACGTCCCTCTTGATTTCAAGATTTTCTAACCCGATAGTTTCTTTACACATAGTCTGATCATTTTCTTCTTCTTCCAAAACGTAACTGCCAAAACTCAGAGGCGAGACGTTTCAACGAAACTATACAACCGTAGCGACCACTTAGGACGTCGCAACGAAATCCCACAACTAAGCGCTATTGAGTGGCTTTGGTACCAACTCGATCATCGACCGGGTTCGACTCGATCATAGACCTATCACTCAACGCGGCGACATGGCACCATTTGACAATCGAGTCGACACATAAGTTCCCCACGACCGAAGCGGGCGGCCCAGTAAATAATAGCATTTAGTGTAGTCCCTTTAAGTACCCAGGTAACTCTGAGCAGCTTCAACGTGTTCCATTTAAAAACTCAGTTGCCGAATAACCATTCATTTCTATTTCGCCTCACCCCTCAAACATAATGTCGGTAGGTGGTGGAAATGAACAGATTGACAACTGTAACAGCAAACGACAAAATTGGGTTCCAGTTAAAACCATTTTGGCTAGCTCTGGAGAGCAGCTTCAGAACACAAAAGGAATACACTAATTCCCGCATTGTGGAGTAGATCAAACTGCTCCATCTGTTTTTAGCCTTAAGCTGCCGCCCAGTTTTGCCTCGTCGCGAAAAGGACTCGTCAAACTAAGAAAGCAACAACACTTGGCCCCGCATTCACTAAGGAGGTTTAAGAGTTAGTCCAGGTCTAGTTGTCATGGTACTCAGTTCGTCAGTTATGTTTCGCTTAAGTCACTGTCATTTTGTAATTGTGACAGAAAAATTATTTGTTCAATTGTTCAAAATGTCATCTTAAACCTATAAGTGTCAAGTTAGACCTGGTCTAAATTTAAACCTTTTTAGTGAATACGGGTAGTTTTATTTTTTTTAAACAGAAAAGATTTTTTTACTGTATTCGAAATTGTTTTACATAATGTTTTTTTTTAGCAACGTAAAAAATATATAATTACCTTACACCTTACATTAAATTCATATAATGTGCATTTATATATTTTTTACGTTGCGTCAAAATGTTTATTTAAAACAATTGTCTTTTTTTAAATATTTCATAAATTACCAGAAGGCTTTTACCCATAAGCCCATAACATTCTCAGTTAACATTCCTACGAACCACTTTTTTATCAACAAAAGATTGCACAATTTGTATTATTTTGAATCTAAATATAAACATGATAAAAACAATTGCATAAAATTCCATCATAAAAAGAACTATAAAAATAATAATTTTTTCATGGTTCATAACTATTAATCCATCCTTTTATGAATAAAAGAGAAGGTTACGGAAATTAATAGATGTCCTACATAGTTTGTTAAATTACTGTATATATATATATATATATATATATATATATATATATATATATATATATATATTATGTTATCTTTTGCTTGATAAAAACTAATTCATTACGTAACTTTTTGTTCCACAAAGCCAATTATATAAAATTTACTCTTCTCCCGCAAAGCGCCTTAAAAATAATAGAAATTTAGGTTAATCTTATTATTAGTAAGATCTCACATTTTTGCAAATCTTTACGTTCGAGGGTGTTTAGATGCCCAAAAACATGTTTCTCAATTCCGCCGGTCTATCTATCTATCTGTCAGTCTTCTGTCTTTTCGCGGCATAGTTCAAAAATTACTTACCCGATTTACTACAAATTTTCGTCAAAAATTAGATATGACATGGGTGTAGACTGGAAACATTTTGGTATCAAGTAATTATGGCCAAACAAAATGGCGCCGTAATAAAATTTTTAAAAAATCAAATAAAAAAAAACTAATTCATCGATTGTTTTCAAACGTTGCACAGAAATGAGGCGTATGGGGATAAAATGGTAAAAAATTTGGTACGAATCCAAGAGGACTGCACAAAATGGCGGCGTAATTAGATGTTTAGAAAATCGGCTGACAAAACTACTCACTCACTATTACACTGATTTTAAATTTTGTTATGATTTTTTTTAAACATATAACGTTATAAATTCTTGAAAATATGTAACCTTCTTACTCTGATAATTTCTACAGTTCTGTCACTTTCAAGAACGTCGTTTTTTTGGGCAAAAGTTTTATTTTGAATGAATAAGTTTCTAATATAAAAAAAAACCCACAAAGTCCAAATCGGTTACATGCAATTTGAAAAAAAAAACAAACCGAATTATATGGACCATAGCCCTAGGATATCTTTTATAAAACCTATATATTTGGACATCATACAACAGGTTTATAATATATCAAAAATGCTGACATAATTTAGTTTAATTAAACTTTCAAATTATATGTTATCCCGTTCAAATTTACTGGACTTTTTCTCACATCACAATATCATTCATGCAGACTTTTCAGAAATATAATTAAAAACGTATTAAAGTTAAGACAGAAATCACTATAAGTTAGTTTAGGTAATTTTTTTCGAATTGCATCTTTTGGATTTTAACTTCGCGGAATATTGTATCATATATTTTATTACTATTTCTCAATCTCGATACCTGCAAACCAAGTCCTATGAAATGAAAGTATTTGCATTTTATTCCTATGCATTTTATTTATATGTAAGAATCTTATTTGTGAAATGTGTGAAATCGGACTTTGTAATAGATTGTGCAGTCATAAACATGTTTTCTTAAAATTTCATGTTGTCGATTTTAACTTTGCGAGACAATTTGTCATATCGTAACATTATGAAATATTCTCATAAACACGTTGTAGAATACTCAAACAATTAATAATTACAATAAAAACCCCCCGACAAAGGTGGATATAATTTAGTTTAACTTATTTTTCTCAATTTTCATATTTTATCTACATTGTGCAATTTTTTAAAATTTAACCTAAATTGAAATGACTGTTTACGCTTCAACTGAATGGACTGTATGACTTATTTAAAATAGATTTATTAGTTAACTTTACATAAATTTTACTTAAATAACAAAAAATGATGAAATACAAGGCGCTTGTTCGAGCTCTGTTGTTCTCGCATCGCCATCCTTCCTTTCTCTCCGTTCGTCAAACCATGTTGCCGGATTGCAGCTAAGCTCTAGGGATGGGCGAGGAATTCCCTGAGCGGTTTTGATTGTAACTACCCGGACTATTCCGTCGGTTCCAGGATGGATTTCCATGACTCTTCCAAGTAACCATCTTGCAGGTGGAAGGTTGTCATTTTTTATAACAACTAATGTGCCAACCTTCATGGGATAATGGTATCCTTGTTTCCATTTATTTCTTTGTTGCAAATGGACCAAGTAAAGCTTAGACCATTGCTTCCAAAATCCCTGGTGCATTTGTTGAATCATTTGGAATTGGGTTAATTGATTTACTTTTGTTTCTTGAAAGTCGGTTTCGGGAATACTGACCAATGGCTTTCCAATTAAAAAATGTGAGGGAGTGAGAGGTAGATAGTCGTTAGGATCATTTGACATGGGGTATAAAGGACGGGAATTCAATGTTGCCTCAATCTGTACAAGAAACGTATTAAATTCTTCATAGGTTAATATAGTATCCCCCACTACTCGATACAAATGATGTTTTACGCCCTTAATATTCGATTCCCAAAGTCCGCCAAAATTTGGTGAATTTGGTGGAATGAAGTGCCATTTGATACGTTCATTTGCACAATATCGTATTATGTCATTTTGGGAATTAAATAAAAAATCGTATAAGAGCTTAAGGTCTTTTTGAGCTCCTACAAAATTTGACCCATGGTCTGAATACACATGTGACGGAACTCCCCGTCTAGAACAGAACCGCCTCAGAGTTGCTATAAAAGAGTCTGTACTTAAATTACTCACTAATTCAAGGTGGACTGCCTTTGTTGTAAAACAAATAAACAAACAAAGGTAGGCCTTGTATGTCTTGCAACCTCGACCTTTTCTGTCCTTTAAAATAAAAGGACCTGCATAATCGATTATGAACTTTACGTTACTGAAAATGGATTTGAAATGTTAACTCTTGCATGGGGCAAGTCGGCCATAATCGAAGTTGCATGTTGTGGTTTACACCTAAAACATCGCACACATTTTCTCACTACTGATTTTGCTATATTCATACCAGAAGTTACCCAAAACTTACGTCTAACATTTGCAAGTAATAACTGAGGTCCTGCATGAAATAATTTTAAGTGCTCATATTGAAATATTAGTAAACTTAATTTATGTTTACCGTCAAGTAAAATAGAGTGCTTGGTATCAAATTTTAAAAAAGAGTGCTTTAATCTGCCTCCAACTCTGAGTAAACCATTAGAGTCAATAAACGGTGCTAAACCTAGCAATCTATGTTTTGCCTTTAAAGTTTTGTTTGAAGATAAAATGGCTATTTCGTTGCTAAATGTCTGAGATTGTGCTAATTTAACCAAACTTATAATACTTTCATCTAATTCAGACATCTGTAAAGGAGCAGTATTTCTTTTTTCATAGGTATTTTTTAGATTAAAAATAAAACGCTTACAATAAGCCCATACTCTAATTAAAGTATTAAAATTTGAATATCTTTCAAAAATGTCATAACTCTCAGTAGACAAATTGCATGCTTTAATTTGCTTTAATTCAGGAAGTTGAATGAAAACTGTTGAATCGAAAGGAATAGGCCAATTCACAGGACCTTTTAGATATGAAGGACCTTCCCACCAAATGTTGCATTTACCTAAATCATTAGGATATATACCTCGAGAAGCAACGTCAGCTGGATTCTCCTTCGTGTTGACATAACTCCAACAATTTATATCAGTTAAAGTCTGAATCTCAGACAATCTATGACCAACAAAAATTTGTAACATACATGGTTGTTTCTTTAACCAATGCAATACTATTTGTGAATCACACCAATAATATTTTTCACACTGAAAAGGAATTGCTTCAGATACAACCTTTGTCAAGCGTGCTAAGAGCAGAGCTCCACATAGCTCTAAGCGAGGAATCGTCAGTACCTTAAGAGGTGCCACCTTGGTCTTAGCACAAAGCAAACTTATTTGAATTTCCTTGTTATGGTTAGTACTTCTTAAATAAAGGACAGCTGAATATGCATCCTGAGATGCATCGCAAAATCCATGTAACTGAACTTCTGTACAATTTTTAATAAGAGCGTGTCTTGGTATTTGTAACTTATTCAACAAAGGAAATTCATTTTTAATATCTTGCCAAGATTTTTGTAAATTGAAGGGAATAACACTGTCCCAATCAAGTTTCAAAACCCATAATTTTTTAATTAAAATTTTAACTAGAATCGTACATGGGCTAACCAAACCAAGAGGATCATATAACTTTGCAATCTGCGAAAGTATAACTCTTTTGGTAACAATGGAATCAATGGACGATTCAATATTTATTTGAAATGATAAAATATCTGGTTTACTGGCCCAATTAATGCCTAAAGTTTTGACTTGTTCCTCATTTCCTAATTTAAGAATACCAAGAGGATCCAAATTAAAGGTTTTATCAAAATTTGTCAGAACTTCACTACTATTGGAGTTCCATTTTCTTAGGCAGAAAGATGCAAAACTTAATATGTCGAAAATCTCCTTACAAGTCTTAACAGCTTCAGAGACGTTGCTAAATCCCGTTATCAAATCATCTACATAGAAATCCTGGGAGATAATACGAGATGCAACAGGAAACTTATCAACATTGTCATCTGCTAATTGTTTTAAACAGCGAATCGCTAAAAATGGCGCACTTATAGTGCCATATGTCACGGTATTTAACTCATATACGGAAATTGTCTCAGAAGAATTTGAACGCCACAGAATTCTTTGTAAGAACCGATCATCTGGGTGTACTAAGATACAGCGATACATCTTCGCTATATCGGCTGTCACAACTACTGGATGAATACGAAATCTTAACAAGATATGCATAAGATCGTTTTGAAGTGGTGGACCTTTAAACTGTATGTCATTTAAAGATTTTCCAGAAGATGTAGCAGCTGAACCATCGAATACTGTACGCAATTTTGTTGTGAGACTGTCCTCTCTCACAACACCATGATGTGGTAAAAAATAGGACTTCTGAGTTTCATCAAAATCTTTTAGTAATATCATATGATTTAAGTCATTATATTCGTTCATAAAGGATACATATTTTTCTTTCAGATCATAGTTTCTTTCAAATTTACTTTCTAAATGTAAAAACCGCTTAAGTGCCATATTCTTTGAATCTCCTAGTTCACTCACAGAAAGTTTAAGAGGTAATCTAACAATAAACTGATTGTTTTCAGCCCTAGTATAGGTGGTTTTAAAATGTTCTTCACATAACTGGTCATCATCCGACCACAGATATGAAAGACCCGTTTCCTCAGTAGACCAGAATTTTTCAAGATTGTCATGAAAGGTTTGATTATTAAGAAAATAGCATTGAATGTTGGAGGCAGGACATGGAATGTGCCCTGAAACAATATATCCAAATACAGTGTTCTGTAAAATTGGCATGTTCTTTCCTAAGTTAACCCGACCATTGGTCAACAAATTCCAAAAAAGATCCGCCCCAATCAACAAATCGATTTTACTTGAAACATTAAATTCTGGATCAGCTAGCTGGATATTTGAAGGAATTTTCCAGCTAGAAATATTGAAATTGAAGACAGGTAAATTATTTGTAATCGTTTCCAACACAAAACAGGAAATTTTAGAGGAAAACTCATTTGTTTTAGAAGAAAGGCAGATTTGACATTTATACTTAACTGGAGCGACAGTGCTGGTAATGCCTGAAATAGAAATATTGGCATACGAAGTTTCAAGACCAAGTTTCCTACACAATTCTAAAGAAAGAAAGCATGACTGGCTCCCGGAATCTAATACTGATTTTACTGGATGAACATTACCCCACTTATCTTTGATGTAAACTATTGCAGTACCTAATAAAACATAATTGTTTTTTGTGACACTAGAAAGTGCATTTTGCACTTCATTGTTAATACTAATTGAATTATCGTTAGATTGACCTGAACTATCATAATTTAACTGATTTTTTTTCTGACTCATATTTTTTTTGTATTCTGGATCATGCAGCAAAGAATTGTGTTTACCTTTGCATGTTTTACAACACCCATTATGGCACTTAGGTGCAAAATGACCCTTCATTAAACAATTGCAACAAAACCTTAATTGCTTGATTTTTTCCCACCTTTTTTGTACATTTAAATTAAGAAACTGCCTACAGTTATATATTAAATGATTATTGCTGCAAAAATAACACTTATGTGACTCTTGATTATTTTCATTATTTGCTAGAAGTGAATGCCTAGTGCTTTTTCGACTTGTAGTAGCTTGATTAGATTCTAATAAAGCTAAAAAGTCTGCTCGGTTTCTTATAAAAGATTTTAAGTCTTCCAACGTTGGCTCTAATCCTTTGGATAATTTGTGTTATTCCCATTCTCGAGTAGTAAACTTGTCTAACTTGGAGACAATTATAAAAACAATCAGAGCATCCCAATGTACAGTTGGAAGATTTAAAGTAGTTAAAGCTCGAATGTGTTTGTTCAAATCATCTAAAAGATCTCGTAGAGCACCGGCAGATTCCTTTGCTATCGGTTCAATATTAAATATAGCTTTTATGTGATTATCCTTTAATAATTTTGAATTATCATACCTAGCACATAAATTATCCCAAGCTACAACATACGATTTGGCAGAAAACTCTACACTGTTTATAATTTTTATGGCATCACCTTGAATACTAGATCGTAAATAATGGTATTTTTGAATGTCAGAGATATTTTGTTTATCATGAATAAGAGACTGAAAAGTGTCTTTAAACTCCAACCAGTTGTTCAAATCAGAATTAAAAATTGGTAGATTGATTGGAGGTAAACGTAACTCAGGCTCTTGAGGTAAAATATTGGCTGCATTGCCACTTTTACTAGCTTTACTTGAGCTACTAGATGAGGCTGAATTTAAGGAAAATTTAGATAACAAAATTTTTGCATCAGATAAATGCTTAGAATATACCTTCATAAAAGATTCCCTTTCAGCATACTGCTCATTCAATTCAGCATCCGGACATAAACTTTCAATGTCAATTTGAAACCCTTCAAATTCTTCCAATACTAATTGAAAACTCTCAACTCTTAATTTCAACTCCATTATAGTTCTTTCTGTAATAGACGGGGAATCAAGCTCATAATTACTTAATATTGGCGTAAAATAATTACCAAAACATGTTACTTTAGATTTAACCGAACCACGTTTTCGTTTTAAAATCTTAAGTTGCTCTTCAGTCGACATTTTAAACTATTAAGGTTATGAAACTTTCATTTTAGAACAATAAAATTAATTTATACAACAAAATTTTGTTAAATTCACAAAATGCTTACCTTTTCTCTTTTTCTAAATCAAATCGGAAAAAAAAACAAATGAAAATATCAAAACCACCTCAATCTACGAGTAGCTTAACTAATAAAACACTTTAATACTCGTTTTGTATTTCCAAACGTGATTTACGAATAATGTATTAAAAACACTTCAGTGTGTCTGCAGTTTATACTTATAATATTAAAACTGTACAAATTAAACCATACATCAACATATCATAGAATAACAAATTTCAGTATTAGAGATTCAACCAATTAGAAATCAAATATGTAATGTCAGTTTTGAATATTACTACTGAATAATGAAAATCATGTATACACTTCTAACTGGCGCCAATTTAAACAGGAACTGTGTATACTTTAAGTTACTTGCACTTATTTAAAAATATAATTTGTATACACTCCAAACTGACGACAGTTTAAAAAGAAACTATGTATACTTCAGTTTATTATTAATCTTTTGAAATATGTAATTTAAAATTTTGAAATATATCGTATTTGTGCACTCCAAATTTCTCGCAGTTTACTTGAAATTGTAAGTTAAATTGGCAACCCCGTACCACAAAACACACTGCGAGGAATTTTTTAACAGGAATTATGCACAAATAACAAACTAATAAATGGCCCCGTGCTTGTAATTCAATAGGCTACTAAACTACCAGACTGACCAAACTTTAATAATAAACAAACGCGTTTACCGAATAAATCAAATAAAACATCACTTGAATCTTACACAAGAAAATAAACAATTCATGCAAAAATCGCGGCAACATTCAATACAAAGGAGTAGTTATAATGGAAAGGACTCACATTTCAATGGCGTCTTCTTATTTATGCGATTTTTTCACAAACTCTGCTCCAAACACCACACAGATTCGACTTCGGAGGTCCAAAAATGTTTACGCTTCAACTGAATGGACTGTATGACTTATTTAAAATAGATTTATTAGTTAACTTTACATAAATTTTACTTAAATAACAAAAAATGATGAAATACAAGGCGCTTGCTCGAGCTCTGTTGTTCTCGCATCGCCATCCTTCCTTTCTCTCCGTTCGTCAAACCATGTTGCCGGATTGCAGATAAGCTCTAGGGATGGGCGAGGAATTTAAACATTTAACAATGACTATAACTTGTAAACAAAATGGTTTGTTTACCAACCATTTTTTACATTTTGTAGGCTTATATTTTGTTAATATTTTTGTGATATGTATGTTTTAAGGATTGCTTTGGTCTAGTATATACGAGTAATAAGACAAAAGTAGTTTTTTTTACACGAACTTTGTCAAGAGCGAGAATTATTTTGATTATATATGTATGTACTTAATAAATGGGTTCTTAGGAAAAAACTAATTTCTCAAAATTTTGATATCTGATTTGTGTTTTCTTTTTAATTATTTTTTTTCTTATAATACGCATTTTTTTCAACATTTTTCTCTCTGAATTAAAAACTCTTATTAAAAGACTATTATTTTAATCGTTTTGCCTTCTCCAAGGACGTTTTTTTGAAAAAAAGTAAATATAATTTTGCCTTTCCGAGTGTTAATTTTACGTCAGGGGCTTACTAATTAATTTTTTCAGACCGTTATATATCTTTCTCAGTTTCTTAAATTAGACATTGTCTCCTCAATTCCGTAAAGGGTATTTTTACTTTTTCTTCTTATTTTTGATAAAAGTGACCTCAAACCTCGGGACAGTTTTTTAATTTCATAGAATCATTACCCCCTGAGTAATTTTGATTATTTTTTAAACTTAATTTTTTTTAATATAAAAACTGCTTTCTTTTTTATAAGTCTTTGTATACCGAGTGTCCAAAAAATATATAATTATTAAAATTTTTAGACAGGGTGGGGCACAACTTACCCGTCCGTCTCTAACTACTGAACGGTACGTTCTTTTTAATGAACCAGGATATATACAGATCAGAGAGAGCTACATTCTAAGTTATTCTCAGGCATACAGGGTTCGTCAAGAATACGTGGTAGAATAAAGTTACATTTTCTTAATAGATTACGCTGTTTTTAATTTTATATTTGAATTCCCCAATAAAAGTAAGGATAAATTTTAATTAATTAAAGCTTGCCTATACCTAATTATGGCATAACTACACTTACTAAAAAATACGGAAATTATTAAAAAACTATTGGATTTAAATATAACTACAGAACCCTAAATTGCATTTGAAAGTGTAATTTCTTAAAATTCATCTTTAGTTTAAATGGTTTGCTTGCAAACGCTTTTCTATATTTTGTATGCTTATATTTTGTTAAATTTTTTGTGGAATCTAATGTTTTGAAGACATTTTTACGTAATGCAGTAATTATACCATTGGCATCTTCAGTTTTTAGTTCAGTACTATTTATTCAAATCGAATAAATTATAGAATATACAATATCATGTTTAAATTCATGTGATTGGTGATTGGGACCGAATCGTCGGAATAGAAAATAAATTTTGTAGTGGTAAAAATTTGCAATGAAAGTGTTAATTATGCAACGCCTTAAATATAGTGAGTAAAAAATAAAATGAATTAAAATATTGAAGTTTTTTGTTTTCGACACCATAAAAAGTAAGTTTTACAATGCGTAACTTTGTCGCTATTAAAAATTTTTTACCTTCTACTTTTCTGCTAGATCTCAATAAGCATGATTATCGAGTTTGCAACAACTTGTTAAAAGTTTATGTTATGTATATATTTTTTATACAACCAGTATCGAAAAACTAGTGACAAATAACATACGTTACTACAAAAATTCCCTAAAATTTTAAATTTGAAAAATGTATGCATTAACATGTGTGAGTTTAATAAAATATTGAAAAATTATTGTGCCTCTGGTTAATATCTGCATGGAATTTAAAAAGTTATTAACCACTATTTTTCGATACACAAAAAATAAGAAAAATGCAATTTGCAAAACTCAGGATAAAAAAATAATTTCAGAGAATTAATTTAGGTTTATTTAAAAAGAAAGTATCGTTCAGTAGTTAGAGACGAACGTGTAAGTTGTGCTCCACCCTGTATAAAGGTTTTAATAATTATAGATTTTTTGGACACTCGGTGTACTAAAACTTGTTAATAAAGAAGAAAGCATACTCAATTAGGCTTAACTTTATTTAAAAAGTGCCTAGAATTGGTAATTAGATTAGTAGAGTAGATTTTATGTTATTAACTCGCTGGTGACACCTAGAAAATTTTATAAATAAAAAAGTTTCTCGCTTACCGAAAATCATGCTGCAATAAATGTAATGATTAAAGTTTAATCCATTTTCCAAAAAAAAAATACACCCACTATAAAACTTCAATTATTACAGCTATCACCGCTTATATGTAGAGGAAATTCGCCTAATTTCGGATAGTTTTTATAGTTATATCAATAACTTTTAAACAATAACGCTTCTGAAAATGTTAGCCACTTAAAATAGCTGGTAGGGTATTAGAGAAACTAGTTGTTTTATCAAACTCTATTTAATAAAAACCATATTTTCAAAAATGCGTATTTAACAAAAATGGTGCATTTCAATGTAAAAAATTATTGGTCTCTTAATTTCGGATACCCTATCCGAAATTAAAACATTAACTATTTTTATTTAAAAAAACGATTATGTGTCTAACCAAAAGTAGCAAACATACTAGGTATTTTTTGTTTAAACAAAAGAGGCATATATAGGTTTTATTCTTTCTACCGGTATTCGCGCATTGTTCATGAGCCCACCTAAAACACTTCATACAGTGCTTCAATCACATCCATATTTCTTGTGTGGCTATAGTGACCATCGAGGATAAGAGCACACTCTTGCAGGGTTATAGTTAATTTTTTCCATCGAAGTTTCCAAAAGGTAAAAAAATTTGCTGACGTTTTCTGGAGTAAATCCCTTTATTCTAGCTTTTGATATGCCTTGAGGTTTTCTAAGCGCAAGGGTTGAGCTGCGTTTTATAAATCCTTTAAGCAATTTTTTACCAGCAGATCCGGTGGTCCGGGAAAATGGATGACGCAGACCATTTCTTAAAGCTATTTGGTATGCCAGTCTCTTAACATCAGCGGTTCCAATTCCATAGAATCGCCTATCCATTTCTAAACAATATGAGACTAAATCTGCTTCCATTTCTTTAGTAAGTACCGTCTTTCTTCCGATCCGAAGAGTAACCAGCTGCTCTGGAGTTTGATTTTCTTTTTTAACATAATCTCCCAGAGTTGATTTTAACATATATTTTAAACACAAAAAACAAGACTTAGAATACAACCGAAATAAAAACTGCACAATCACGATTGCCGGTTTTAGTACTGCCATGTATCGGAGAGTAACTCTACGACCTTAAAAATTCCAGGCCACGTTCCGGTAGGCGTCAACTTGCAACTAAGCATAGTTTCGTGAGAATGCCAATATCCGAAATTAGGAATCTATCCGAAATTAGGTGACTTTCCTCTACTCATTTGATTTCAAAAAATAATGTCAATAGGTTGATTAGCTTCGAAGTTATCTCGTGGTGTGTGTAAAAAAAACATGGATATACAATTTTGACAAATTATTGACATATTTCGGAATAAAAAATGCTATAAAGGTTTCATGTGGTTGTACCTTAAAAATTTTTTTTTCGAGAAGGAAGCGACTTTCCTCAGTGTTTTTACTCCAGTGTATGGTCTTTATCATATTAGAACTTCATTCTTTTCCGATTCTCTAAGTTATTGTCATAAGCGTGTTACTAGATGTGTCATAAGCGTGTTACAAGATGTCCAAGTATCTAATTCTGATAATAAAAGCATGGACTATATGGCAGGTTTAAATGAGTTGAAGTAATCTTTTTCATCGGCATTATACAGAATAGAATAATACTATAAGGCATATTTGTGGTACATATTATATGCGTAACTGTTCTTGCAAATTTCTAATTGAGCTTGAGATAAATCTATTAATAATTATTTATTTTAGTTTTCTTAAATAACTGTTAAACATTTTGGAAAATCTGAAAGTCATAATTTTTTTTTAGATATTTGTAGATTACGCTTGTATCACTGTTGTCAATTTACTTGTAGTACCTACTTCACATTAATAATTCAAAATATACAACACAAAATTAAATAATACAAATGTTTTCGAAGGTTTTCCATATCTGCGAGGATGGGAAGAAGGTGTCATTTCTTTGTCCGAACGGGACTATATTTCAACAAGCGGAGTTAATATGTGAATGGTGGAACAAAGTTAATTGCACCAACTCGCCTAATTTATACGAAGAAAGTGCTGAAAGGCTGCAAAACGATGTAGCAAGAGGCAAAGCATCGCGAAAAGTAAATCCTCTCAATGGTCAGTTAAGTACTAATGCAGTATTATTATTTATAGATATACAAAATGTTACTGCTACTGTTAAATATATTTACATGTATTTTATTATTTCACCATCAAATCGCAAGCAAATATATAAACAAAAAAAAATAACGGCATTGAAAACATAAATTTAGGTAGTATGTATCGGTCATGAACTGTTAAAAATAAATCAAATTATGACCAGATAAAAAAGAATGTTTTAGTGAAATGTTATAAATATTGCTAATAAATTATATTACTTCAATTTATTGTCAGACAACAAAAATTAAAATTGAATACATCTAAATCATTTTCTTGCAGTTACACTTTTATTGTATAAAATAACCAAATAACAGACCCCAGGCAATGTGTTCCTCTGTATGTATGGACTGTTAGAAGAGAAAGAAAAGATAATAAAAAAAAATCCTATAACTTTTTTTCTGAATGTTTTTTTTTGTAATTTTTTAATTTGTTTACTATGACATTGGTTTATTTATACAAAATATAAACTACAAATTAAATTAAATTTAAAAAATCGTATCAAAAATTTCCATCCAAACCGGTTCCATTCTCGATAGTCCCTAACAGCCGCATTACCTCTTTGAATAGCGGCGCTGATCTTTTGGGTAATGAAGCTTTTTGCTTCCTTGTACGATATTTTTGTGCTTAGTTCATTAAGAAGCTTTTTTGCCTCATTATCCCAAGAACCAAACCTTTCACACTGCGAAAGGTACAAATTCAAAACGGTGTTCTAGCTTGTCATATATATGATGTTTTTGTAATTCTCCGCTACCTGCGGCATCATCTGCTCTTTCAGATGTTTGTTTGACATAAGAATCAGCAAGGGTATGCCTGCACGTAGCGTCCCATAACAATGCATTCCAGGGAACCAATGTCATACCATCGACTCGCTTTCTATGGCTTCGACAAACTCGAGGCGGTTGTAAAACTACGGGAAATTCCGCAGCTATCAGAGACATAGAGCATTTAACCAGGCATTACTTTGAGGCATTTGAAGAGCAAGAAGCCGTACCCTGTCTTTGATATCTTGATTATTCGATATAACGTTACCGAGGAGAACCTGACAAAACTTCAAATCTAATTTTTTCTGTTTACGTGACAACTTCATCTGGTATCTTTTCTAGATTGCAAAGTGAAAACAAGAAATTTAAAGCAAAATTTGAGTAAACGTCAGAACAATTTAAAACATTTTTAGTTAAAATCATTTCAAGCAAATTTGTCACATCGTTAACCGAATTTAAAAACGTGGAAAAACAAAGTGTGGATGAATCTCGAATACCAAGACCACCAAGTTTAACAGAAATTTTACATTGTTTAAAAGAATTATTGTCAAAATTGCAATTGTTATATTTGAAGAGTATTTTTAAAACTGAATCATAATCGAAACGAGAGGTTGGTGTATTCCAACAAGGAGCACATCTTAGTAAGAAAGAATACAGGGTATTGCAAATGAATATTTAAGTAAATAAAATCCAATGTGATGTGACTAGGATATTTTATATTTGCAGAAAATCGATTTTAAACAACAATTTTTTTGTTTAAAGCCTCTCTCATTTTATCATTTGAGAAAGGACATCCTAATAAACTGAACTGATCAAATAGCACCTGTAAAAGCGCTAATGTTCTGAATTTAGAATATTCCGCCTCCCTTATCTTTCTCATCTTCATAAACGATCTGGCACTACCTGGCCTCACAATAAAATTCGCAGATGGCAGGTACAGCAGCCATCTCGGCTGAATCATCGGAGGAAGCGCAAACCCAAGTGACAGATGTGTGCGCAAAAATGAACAAAAGATGATTTGTTAACACCCTAATATTAAATACAATCAAATATTATTTTATTACACTTTTACAACAACCAACCGCGTACTGAAATGGACTCAACATCAGATGCCGTATAAGATTCTTCGATAATAGATTCAGTTGGCTTTCACAAATTAAGAGTGACTGCTCCAAACCAAATAATGCCTATTTTGCCATTTTGAAACTGCGACAATGTCTCAATAAGAGCACTCTAAAAAACGTTTACTATGCCCTGGTCTACCCCCACCTAATGCATAAAATAATTTTATGGGGGCAATCAGTGCACATCCAGATTGTTCGTTTTGCAAAAGAGAATAATTAGGTTGATTTACGATATAGAAACACGTGAATCCTGCAGACCAGTTTTTAAAAGAGAAAAAATACTCACACTGACAATATATTTAATGAAATAAAGCACAATATATGTCCATAACAACATGGAAAAATTCCGGCAGAACGTGGAGAACTATGACTACCTAACAAGGAAGAGAAACGCAATTGTGGTTCAAAAACACAACAGCACTCTCTACGAGAAATCTCCATACTACTCATGCATTAAAATTTGCAACAAACTGCCAAACAATATAAAAAAAAACACGCCGGAACCTCGACATTTAAAAAAACTTAACGTTTCAAACATATCATTGAAGCATCGGTTTTATCAGAAATAACTGAAATTTCGCTTTTTTTGTGATTCATTTTTAACTCAATATCCGAACTTAAATGGATTATCTTTTTAAAGAAGTCCAAAACTGAAGAAATATTTCCAGCAATTGTTCCATCGTCTAAATAACATACATTAATTTCAGAGTGAATAGCTTTTACTGTCGGGTGAATTGCTAAGCAAAATAATGGAGGCCCAAGAGGATCCCCTTATTGCAAACCTCTTTGTGACAAGATACAGTGATCACTAAAAGATAGAAGTGAATATTCTTTATAGCACTGAGAAATTAAATTTAATTTGGAAAATTTTCTTTTATTCTAGAAAGATCGCTTCTGCTCCACAGTTGGTGCCAAAACCCAATTGATTTGGCCGAATTTTACCTAAAAAATTGTAAAAAAGAGAACATTATTTTCGCAACCAAACGGCGAAGACAAAACCCAACAGCGATTGGTCGAATTCCGCCATCTTTTTTGTTAAAAGCACATACGTTAGCCCCGTAAAAAAATGGGACATATTGGTTTTGGAACAACCATTTAAATATTTTATTTGTAAAAAATACCAAAGAAGAAAATAAATTTGAAGAGAAGTTACCAAGCTCGTTCTTGACTAAATTTTTGAGATGTTGCGGCCTTAATAGGTCAAGACCACCCGATGAACCAGATTTAAATGAAAGAATAGCCTTCTTAACTTCACTAATAGAAAATTCAAAATAAAAAATTTGAAACTTCTCGTACTTCTGGAAAACTTTTGTTTTTTTCTTGACTGTGGTGTTCATCAATTTCTTATAAGTAGAATTATTTCTCTCTGACAAATACAACAATCTTATTGCCCCCTTTACATCTACTTCAGAAAGTTTGTTTTCAATCTTTTTAGCAGAGGAATGCGTGTTTGTACTTTTTTTTTGGTGTTTGGTTTTCTTGTATGTCCTATAGTTAAAGCTCTATTTAGGTGTTAAAATATAAATGAAAGCCCTGTACATTGTACAGCGTGGTCATTTTAACTTGTTTATATTTTAATCTGCCATAACATTTTGATTTTCCAAGATATCGATCGAAATGATTCAAAAACAAATTTTATGACTACTAAACAAGTTTTTTATAATATTAGAGAAATAATAAAAAAGGGTCATTTTTTTTAAAGATGTATGTATAATTTTTAAATTAGAGACACTGTAAATTTTCCTTTCAGTATTTTCTTTTTCTTGTTTTCAAATATACTGGGTTTAATATCTTTATTTCTAAAAGCAAAAGACAAAATGAAGAACGTTGTCATACACATTGTTCTTAATTTTAAAGAGACGGTATATTAGGAATCAGAAAAACAAGACTTATTCACTAAAAGCAAAATATAGAAAGTGTCTCATTTAAAAAATGGAATTTGTGTTTATATTTTTGAAAGTTAAAACTTTTTATAAAAGAGTTAAAATGATCACATTATACATAACTTTATATGTTTAAGCAGTAACTTGCTATAATTCGAAAATAAAAATTATTAATAAACTGTTTTTTTTTAAACTAGCAGTCCATATTAAGCACATATATAATAATAGGAAACTAATAAAATTAAAGTAAACATAATGCGAAAAGAATTAACGTTATTGCTAATAGTTAGCTAAAAAATCCGAATTTTTACATGTTTAAATAGTTTTATATAATTTTAGTAAAAAAAAATCGAGAACCTATAGAAATTATAAATCTGTAAAACATATTAAAATAAAAATACGAATATATAAGTAGCGGTTTAGAGACTCAAACTAAAATTGTATTTTTCATAAGATATTTATCAGATAACTGAAAATAAATAAATAGGATTTCACTATTTTTAGGCGCTAAGTCTAATTACGGAGCCGTCATGCGAATGGAAGAAAGATCTTCGGTACGTGCAAGTCAGAATGGTAGAGATTACCCAGTGCGGCAAAACAAAAAAACTCAACAACGTATAAGAAACCATAGAATTCCGAACAACAACGACATTGAACAACAAATAGAAGAGGCAGAATCCAACAACAGGCATCTTGCAGAAGCACAAAATAGGCTCCAAGGAACGCCAAGAAACAATTTTGAAAATCAGCAGCAGAGGCACCCTAATCACAACTACAATGGCGAATATCAAAGTGATTTAAGCGGCCAACCAAGTAGATTAAAACAAACTAAAAAAGACATTGACAAAGATGCAGGTAATTACATCAATAATAACTATGACCAACTAGCGACAAGACAATCTAAGAAGGTTGAACAAGGAGTAAAGGATACTTACAGTTTTGGGATTAAAACTGGCCAAGAAAAAGAAAGTACGTTAAAAGAATATCACGTACAGTTCGGTTCTACTAATGGTGATATAGATTCTGCTACAGAAGACTACAATTTAGCTCAAGAAAACTTTCGCTCAACAACACGAAATTCTCAAAAACATAGAAGTAGCACATCTAATATACAATACCAGAATCAAGATTTTTTAGAAAATTACAGCAAATCAACATATTCCTATTCAACTGAGCCTTTAGTTTCAGAAAATATCTACCCCCAAAATCATAATACAGAAACATTTGAGGACAGATCAACAAAGCAAAGTACTTTTAATAATAATCCTTTCCCTAATACCATTCAGTCAAGTAGTACAGATAAATCTATAGATACATCAGCTAACAGCAAAGATGTGGCGCACAGTTCTACGGAAACTCCCACACAACAAGGGCAAACGGAGGAACCTGAGTACGGAACAGGAATTAAGGAAAAATATAACAGCTATGATGCACGACAACCTCAAAAATCTAAGTTTAATTCTAAGACAAACCAGAATACTAACCGTGGATCTGTCAAGTACAACATAAATTCCAACACACACCAAAGAAAAGAACAAGTTCTCAATAGATTTTATACTCCTGTTACCACTTATTCCCCACCAATAAGATATTCAACATTAAAAGCCTTAGAACAAGATGGTACAAATGATAAACATTTTGACCTTGCATCATTCCCCAGGCATCTATCAGAATTATCTCAATCACAAAATTCTCCAAATAATATTCCGAATCAAATATCTAGCGAGCGCAGTAAACTTCAATTTATTTCCAGCACAGTTTCACCAGCAAATGTTCCTAGCTCACAATCTACTGAAACACGAAACTCTTTACAACAAACTGTTGATTTTAAGCAGCTACGGGATCCTAATAATGATGTCAGTGCGATTCATTCAAATCAAATACCTTTCGAGAAGCAAAACTATTCGCCGCAAAATCCAACTGGTATTATACTTTCTGAACAGACTGTCAAGAATGGAAGCCAAGGATCAGAAGAAACTCAAATTCCCCAAGAATCATCATCATTCGTAAAGAACACTTTCAATAGTATCACCGATAATTCTTATAAGACATCATCTAGTCCTTATCCAAACCACAGGAGTACGTATTCTGATATAAAAGACTTAAACTTCCTGGAACCACCCAAGTTCTCTGCTATATCATCCATAACACCGCATTTGGTAACAACTCAGCCGATTAATAATGGAAAGCCATTTGTTGGGAGTCGTGTTGGCAATACCGTGCTAGCTAAGCAGCCAACAACTCAATCTAAATATACATATTTACCAACTACTACAGATAGTTCGAAGTCCACGGTAATACTTGGAGTACTACGTCATAGCTCAACTACTGAACCACCCCCATTTGGACCCCCACAACCGATTAACATAGCAACCAACGATAAGAACATCGTCGATCTTTTCAACACTGGCACTACCGATAAAACACTCCCTCCAGTAGAATCATCCACCGCAATTACTAACGCATTACCGACAGACATTTTCAACACTGGTAATACTGACTCTACTCTAAAAACAAATATTTCACCAAACGTTCCCATTACAACAGTTATTCCGTTGAAGATATATGTACCAGAAGACGGATCTTTGAATCTAGGGCAAAATGCCACTCCTACGAATAAGGAGTACCAGGGACTAGAACCAGTTAATGAGCCACCGTTTATTAAAAAAGCTGTTCCTCTACTATATAACAGCACAGAAAGAACTATTGATCGTGCAACGGTTTATGGTACATACCCTTCTAGCACGCAAAGATATTTTGCTTCTTCCAGGAATACCCCTTACAGTCCTACTGTACCCACTGTTACTCAGAGTTCGTCCGTGAGAGACTATTATCCTAGCAGTACTTCAAGGACGCCAAGCAAATTTGATCAAGGAGTTCCAATCAAATTTCATAAAGGTCAGGATAAAATATCAATTCATCTTTCCAAAAATGTAGCTGGCCAAGGAAAAACTAATGATCTACCACAATACAATAGTGTTGTTCAGCCTCCACTTTTAAAAGTTGGTGCAGTTGTACATGTTGGGGACGTGCAACCATTTGGCGGTAGCAGTACATTTGCTCCAGAAACCCGTCCAAGTGGGTTCTTTGTTACTCGAGGGTTCAACGATGTATCCCAAAGTGTTGCCAGTGCTTCTCCGAAGTCCAAGACGGCAAAACCAAGACCATTTTCAAAGAGCTTGGAGTTCGGCGATCAATTTAATATAGGTATGTTATATCTTTGCATAGTTTAAAATTAAAACTCATTACATCATATTTAGATTTTACCTTTCAATTTAAAAAATGTTTGTCATATTGTTTAAAAAAAACTATTTTCAGATAATGTAAACAATGACGGACAAAACACTGTTGCCTCATCTTTTCCCCCATACCGCATTTCCAGCGCCAGGCCATTTGAGTTACGTGCAACAACCCTACCAACTCCCTCCATCACCACTGAGACTACTACTTCTTTCAGTGTATTTGAAAATGTAGATAATATGATAGGTGTTCTTCAAGAGATTGCCAGTTTTAATTCGCAAAACAAACTTAATGAAGAGGCCAGACCAGGTACAAAATTTCAAAATCTATATTTGGCTATTAATATTTTTATAATTTTCTAGGTCCCTCCTGGGTAGTTTTCTCTAACTGAATCTAAAGAGCATACACTCAAATAATCGTCGATTTAATAAATAACAGTCAGAATGGTTTTTCAAGTTTTTTTTTTGCACCATTTTTTTGTTTTTTATTTAAGGTTTGGTGATACCACCATCTGTTGGCCCTCAGACCCTTCATTCCTTAGCGCAGTACTTCGCAAATGAACTACAAAATAATGAAACTAATAATGAAGGATTAGAGTCAGAGACTAAAGAAAAAATAACTAGTTTATTGACTGCCATGACTGTCCATGGGTAAGTTAAAATAAATAGAAATTGTCACTTTCCTGGGGCCTAACTACATTAAGCCTACATTAAGTATATTTATATAATAAATCTATTGAAACTTTAAAGACACAGATTGATAATCATGATCATTGTCTTTTCAGGATATATAATATAATATATAATATAGATATATATATATATATATATATATATATATATATATATATATTGAAAATCAACTTACCCTAGAACGTAATGTCGGTAATCCAGAATACATAAAAACAATTACGATAACATGTGCAATTGAACATAGATTTTTTAAAAAACGCACATAACTTTACTTGTATTTAAAATATTAGACACACACTTTACTTATTAAAACCTTGAACATGCATCACTAAAATTGGGAATATATATATATATATATATATATATATATATATATATATATATATATATATATATATATATATATATATATATATATATATATATATATATATATATATATATATATATATATATATATATATATATATATATATATATATATATATATATATATATATATATATATATATATATATATATATATATATATATATATATATATATATATATATATATATATATATATATATATATATATATGTGTGTATATATATATATATATATATATATATATATATATATATATATATATATATATATAGATCTAGCTGAGGTTATTTACGTCTTTTTGTGATTTATGCAGTTTTTGTTTTTTTGGATTGCAGCCATTTCTCTTTTTTTTTAGCTGTGAATTGGTTTTTAAGGTTTTAGTTTCACTATAATTAAAACTTTGATTTTTTTATTTCTCGTGGTTTATTAACGCTGTTGATTTTTTTTATCATATTTTTAGTTGTTGTTACGATTTTCTAAGTATTGACTTATGTGACCAATATAAACTCCTTCATAATTATTACATGGAATCTCATAAATTACATTGTTTTTTTTTTGTTCTTTGGAGTCCTTGTTTTTAGCTTGCCATGTTTTGACAATAAATTAAATGTTTTATGGCAAATTTAAATGTTACATTTTTTAAATTATTTGGATAAATCATTAATGAAAGGAAGAGAAATGTATTTTACAGAATTTGACATTAGGTTTTTAGTACAAACTAAAGAGTTATAATGTTTATGAATTCTGCTTTTAAATATTTTAATAGCTAATCTTGATGGGTAATGATTTAACTACAATGCTCCTTCTGCTTTTTAACAGCATTTTCCCTGTATTCAGGGTCAGAAAGCCGTATTGTCCGATCTGCTAAGACTATTACTACTGATTTCTTTTGAGACCTTAGTTAAAATTAATATATCTAGACGACCATGTTGGCTTCGTATACAATTCTGTTTTATGCTTTCTCCTATAATGGTGTAACGTTAAATCTAGGAAATTAATTTGATTTTTTTTTGTTTTGTTTCAATTGTAAATTGAAGGCTTTAATGGTATTGGTTGAATTGTTTAGGATGTTTTCCGATTGATCAAACGGAATAGCAATAATACAATCAACGTACCGGAACAAGAAAGGAATTCTGAACCCTACATTACTTAAAACATTTTCCTCTAGATCCTCCATCACAATCTGTGCAACGCTACTAGATATTGAGGCTCTCACAGCACATCCCTCTGTTTGTATAATTGTTTTTCGTAAAAAAATGCGTAGAATTCAAAGTTAGTTCGATGACTTTTATAAATTCATTTCTAGTTTCTAGAAGAAATCAAGAAGATTTCTTCTAGAAACTCCATTATTAATTGTGCCACTGTGGAAGTCCTGTTGGTGAGTCCATGGCACAAGCGTCTAATTGTTCGTAACGCTACTTACTACTATATTGGAAGTAGTTATTTAGGGTTACGATATTTAACGCTTCTATAAAACCGTTGTAAGCTGAAGTTGTAAATTCTTTTAGCTCATTCCATTTTTCTTTTATCGCTGTAGCTACAAGTTCATTAGGTATATTAGTATATAAAGAAATTACATCTAAAGAAATAAGTTTGGAGTTTGGTGGTAATTTTACTGAATCAATGAACTGCTTAAAGGTAAAAGAGTCTTTTATGTAATGATTGTTTTTTCCTGTGATGTTTGATAAACATTTGGACAAATATTTTGAAAGGTTATTAGAGGAATGTTTGGTTTATGCAATTTGGGTAGTCCATAAATTTTAGGTGCAACTGCATTGTGTATAGACAAATGTTTACTTTCTATGTCAGTTAATATATTTTTGTTTTTAAGCTGTTTTATAAAAGAATTGTTTTTATTTTGTTTTATACTTAATAAATTGTTTAGTTTTGTTAATTTTTTAAATTATTCGATTTTGGAATTTGCTAATTTTAATTTGTTTATGCCGGATTTTAAATTTATGATTAGTAATTGCATTTACGACAATAGACCTTATGTTGTCATTTATTTCATTGGGCTGATCATGAATGGCTGATTCTACGCAAGATTTGTATTCGGTTATTGGTAGATTTTTTTCGTTGTTAATTGATAATGAGAAACTATCACCTAAGGACATAACTTCTGCTATATCGTGTGAAATATTAGAATCAGAAATATTCTCAAGGCAGGAAGATGTGTTGATTTTAACGTCATTTTTTCCGTGTATTTTATTAATTTTGAAATTTTTTTCTGATTTTTGTATTTTATCGAATTGATAATTTTTTCATATTTCATAGTTTCTAGTTCTATAAATTTATCAAGAATATTAGTTGGAATTAATGACTTTATGTCATTAAGTTTTTGTTGAATGACATTATTTAAAGTATTTATAATTTTTGTTGTTTCAGTAATGCATAAATTTAAGATTTTAGTTTTTGTATTATTAAGAATATTGTGAAATTTATTTTCGAGGTACGTACCTGTAAAAGTTATATGAGACACATTAAGTTTAAAAAAGCTGGGAAGACATCCATGTGTTTGCTTCTTAGTAAAAATATTCTTCTGTTTTTTGTTTTGCCAGTCTCGTGTATATTTTTGAAATTTCTCTGAGCTTATTAGCACAAGGATTCCTGGATTTCTTGTAGAAATGTCATTTTATGTTCAGTACAGTCTAACAGCCTTGTATAGATATATATGTAGAATATAATTTTCTTTTTTTTTTAACCTTAAATATTATAATATAGTGTTTACTTTTCTTGGGTATAGGTTTATGTTTTATAAAGAAACTTGCTATTTCCTTGACGTCTTAGTAGCCTTTTTCAAAAGGTCTTATTTATTATTTAAGTTTTTTTTTCCCATTTTGAATTACATGTTAAACCTAAAATAATTTTAAAATTTTACAAATTGTTAACGTTGGTATAAAACTTACATTTAAAATATGGTAGATCTTAAAATAAAAATGGACAATACATTTTAAAATTTAAACGAAAATAGGACAAAAACAGGAACAGAAATTGGTACATACCTCGAAAAATGTTTATTGCTTACTTGTCGGTTGCTAATCTGCTTGCCAACTAATTTGTTTAGAAATCAACACTTGAGGAATATATTTTTTCCCTTTTTTTTATAAGACTTAGTCAAGGTAGAATCAGAAATTCGAGATAACGATTTAAATCTATTGAAAATTAATAAATATAGGTGATCGAGAAATTACGTATATGTTGTTATATATATATATATATATATATATATATATATATATATATATATATATATATATATATACATATATATATATATATATATATATATATATATATATATATATATATATATATATATATTAAAATAATATAGTATAAAAGAAAGTCCCTCTAAATTTCATTTTTGTTGACTTAAATTAAAAATTAATGGTGCCGCCAGCCACGCAAACTCATCGCTTTCAGCTGGACTTTTATGTCGGAAGAACCAGATCCCATTAGAATCTACTTGTTATTATGTTGGTAAATTTATAAATTCCAAGTAATTATTGTTTATTCTTCCCCTAATGAAGTAATTACCTCATTAAGCCATTAGGTTTAACCGGAACAAAAAAACAAGCCGGCGTCATTCTTATCTTCCATCCTTGTGCCCTACAGGTTATTTTCGTTCCCTTTCTCTCATACATTATATTACAATAGATTACAATTTGAAACATTTGTAACCTATTTTATTTAGTATAGCTTGTTATATAAGTCTGTAGAGTAATATTTACATTTTTGTGTTCTCGTGCCTTCAGCTGTGTCAGCTTCTCGTTTATTTTAATTCTATTAGCTCAGACATTTTAAAAGTTGAATCTGATTCTTTGACCTTACTTGGTTGCCCTTTTTCAACGACAAGTTTAAGATAGTATCTAATTTCCAAAGAACCATTTGTATAATAATTATCAGATAATTTTTGTAACCTTAGTTCCCATACATCAAATTCCTTATTAAAATTTTCTTTATCTATTCCAAAAATATGATATTTACATATAGATGTGCTCCTTGCTGGACAGCATATGATTCCCTTAAGAAATATATCTGTGTAATGAAAAATACTAATAAAAATATTTGTAATTACACATTTAATAATGATTGCTATCTATAATGTAATTTACGTATAAAAATAGGAGGTCTTGGAATTAAAGAAATAGTTTCTCTTTGTTATTCAGCCTTTCTTCTTCCTGACTATATTTTATCTTCATATGATCAACGTTATAATTCTTGGGTTAAATTTAAAAAGGGTGGGTAGGGATGCATGTTTTGGAATAAAGAAAGGGCAAATATGAAGAATTAGAAGACCGATTTATTTTTATTCCGGTGGCGATTGAGACCTTCGGTCCTTGGGGGAATGAAGCAATAATACAGAGGGGGATGCGGCCAAAGTGTTGTGAACAATTTCTCCTTGTTCTGGTTTGGAAGAAATTTTCTACATTTAATTTGAATGTGTATATTGATAACTATGTCCAATTTATTTAAGAGTTTAATTTAGATTAATAATATATATTTTTACAGATATAATAATTTATTCAACGTTGGATCAACAGCTACGCCAACCTCAGCAACGAACAATAATGGACCTGAAACTACTACTCTTTCAATACCTTCAGGATCTGGAAGTGAAGAAGGTGATTATAATATTTTGCATTAAATGTATTGTTGTACGTATAGATAAAATGGTTAATTTACTTTCACGTTTAAAAAATTATGGTTAAATTAATCAAAATCATAAAAGAAAGAACTGAGTTTTGCAAAACCCACCCTTGAGAAATTTGATACGAGTGACAATGATACAGAATAATCGATATTAAAATAAAATAGTAGTCTTCTAATATTATGTTCCCGGAACCTTGAGAGATATGATAAGGTCATATTTTCTAATTGAACTTCCATTGAAATTTCGTACCTTTTTCTATTTAATAAACTACGAGTAGGTATATTAATTAGTTAAAGTAAAATAAAAGCAAAATAGTTTAAAATATTCTATTTGAAAAATTTATTTTTCTATAATTAACATTTGCATGTTCCCAGATAATTCAACTGACAACGATGGAGATTTATTACCAACCACTTCTCTCCCCGAACTCAGGCAACTCGCACGAAACTTTTCCTTGGCACTATCCAGCTATTTAAATGATCCAGATAACTTTAGAAAAAGTTTAGAGGGATTAAGACCTACTGAACCTCCACAGTTAGATGGTAAAGATAATGTAGAATCAAGTAAGTTCTAACATTTATTGATCTCTAATATGGTTTTTTTTATCAATGGACAGACCATGAAAACTTAAATTCTAGTAATAAGTATGGTTGTCTTGAGCTTGAGTTTAAAGATTTGCAGATTAGAAGATGGGAGAAAGTTCTTTGGTGGTAACAAATTCCATAACTGGAACGTAGAAACGGACGAATCGTTCTTGTAGACCAAGTCACTTATGTTAAGCTGTGTTAAGCAAGACAAAACTATCTTTGAACTCGAAAAAGGTAACCGAGTTTTTTAATAAACACTGTGGCAACTAACGTAATGTGACCTTGCCAGTGGATATTCTGTTAATAAGTGATACCGTTGCTTGAAGGAAAAAGGAAGATGCGCAAACTTATGAACGAATTCGTGACAGTGCTGATTTCATTCCAATTACGTTTCAGCTGCCGTACGGTGGAGCCGCTCTACGGCAAACGCATAAAACACCCATTCGCAGTCGTTCGGCTCTCGTTGTGATGACAGTCGCGCGTCGGCTGCGGCGTTGATCGGGAAACGGTGAGATTCGTGGAAACCGTTGCCGCGTAATATTATTATGGTTTATTAATCACTCAACGTTATTATTTAATTTAAGAAAAATTCTGTCGCTTTAGCCGTTAACAGGGCCGTAGCAATTATAGGTGTTGACAATAGGAATAAAACTTTTTGTTATTTTATTATTAAAAATTAGAAGAGATTATTTTAAATCAACGTTTAAATTTAAATTTTAATGTACAAAGTATTGTTACTTACCTTTTTTTTTAAGACAAAAATTTATTTTTTACATTATTCTGAACTAATAAAGGTACAGGGTGTCCCAAAATTAAGCGTTTTGCCAAAGTTTCTGACAAATAAAACACTTCATCAGTGCTAATTTATGATGAGGAACGAAACATCGGGTCAAAACTCTAATCACGTCATTTTGTCGACGAAAAAAAATGGCAATGAGAATGAATTTTTAAATAACTTCCGGAGTAGAACAAAAAATTAAATGACTGTTTATGAAGAACACAAAATTTTTGACTATTTAAAATGCAAAGTTTATGATGATCGTTCGGAGATGAATCGTCGAATCGTACACATATTTTGGTAGAGGGAATACGGTGGCTGTGATGATGTGACATTTGATTGAGCATAAAATTGTCATCAATTTAAACTTTTCCATATCTCGTATAGCTTCTCCCAATTGTCACCCTAGAAATTGGCATACCCTGTACACCATGTGAGCCATTTTCCCTGTAAAATAGCTTTTTTTTACATTGACTTGAGCATAGATAAGTAAAAGCAAAGTTGAAATATAATGACTTTATTTCAAAATTTTCAAACAAAACGTAATTTAGAAATAATACACACTCAAAACAAAAGGTAAATAAATATGCAATGATTGCATTAAAAAGATAATGAAAATTTAGAAAAAATATAAAAATAAACTTACATTTAACTACTAAATAAGTACTATCCATAAATATTGAATACGTACAATTTACGCAACTGGTATTCTTTTCACATCCGTCGTAAAAGAGAAGTATTGTAATCGTAAAAAAATCACTCTTTGAGATTTTTTCGGATCTTCACGTTTTAGGGTCCCTAGATGACGAAAAACAAGTTTTCTCAATTCCGTCGATCTGTCGGTCTGTTTTTGAATTTTGGTCAAAAATTAAGGGTCATATGGGGATGACCTGACAACATTTTAGTGAATTGTTAAAAAAGTTAATATTAAAAAACTACTCATCCAATTTATTTCAAATTTTGCAAAAACATCAAGTATTATGTTGAAACCAAGTGGTAACATTTTGGTACGAATCTAAGATGGCGGAACAAAATTGAGGCTTAATAAAATATTTAAAAATTCAGCCTGAAAAACTGCTTAATAGTTTGCTTTCAAATTATGTGTCATAACTTATTGTGGTATTATAGGGATCAACTAGTAAAATTCTGGTACTAATTCAAGGTGGCCGAACAAAATGGCGGCCAAATAAAAGTATGTGATCGTGAAAAACTCACTCACTCACGTTTTACACGTTTTACGTTTTAGCGACCTTAGATGCCAAACAAATATGTTTTATCAATTCCGTTGGAACGTCTGTCGGTATGTCTGTCTGTCAGTTCGCGGCATAGCTTAAAGACTACTCACTAATACTCACCAGGTTGACTTAAAATTTTTATCAAAAATTAAGGGTCATATGGGTATGACTTAGTAATATTTTGGTAAAAATCCAAAATGGCGAACCAAAATGGCGGCCTAGTGAAATGTTAAAAAAATGATTATGAAAAAACTGCTTATCCAATTTATTTTAAATATTTGTCATAAACATCATGTATTATGTTGGAATCAACTGATAACGTTTTGGTACCAATCCAAGATGGCGGAACAAAATGGCGGTATAATAAATAATTTAAAAATTCAGCCAGAAAAAACTACTTAATGGATTGATTTTAAATTGTGTGCCATAACTAATCGTGGTATAGGGCTCAACTAGTAAAAATGTGTTACTAAGCGGAACAAAATTGCGGCCGAATAATATTTTTGTATTCGTGAAGAAAATCAGCCTCTCAGGATTTATATATATTTACGTTTTAGCGTCTCTAGATGCCAAAAAAACATGATTTATCTATTCCTTCGGTCCGTCGGTCGTTCTGTCCGTCAGTTCGCGACATAGCTTAAATACTACTTACCCGATTGACTTCAAATTTTGACCAAAAATTAAGGGTCATATGGAGATAGCCTGATAATATTTTGGTAAAAATCCAATATGGCGGAACAATGTTAAAAAATGTTTGTTAGAGTGGTGTATTATTTGTGGTTAAGATCCAGTAAAAAAACACTTTTTTTTTATTGTCGACGTTTCGTAACTTAATTGTTGCATCCTCAGGACACATATAAAGATCTTATATCCTGCATGAAACCCATATTATCAGAACTTTTACTCCGTTGTTTCGCATATATTCCCCAGATATTAAGTTTCTAAATGGTTTTCGTTAACAATCCTGTTGTTTTTATGTTAGAGTGGTGTATTATTTGTGGTTAGGATTTGATAAAAAAAAACAAAAGTCTATTTTCAAATTGTCGACGTTTAGCAACTTTATTATTGCATCCTCAAGACACATATAAATTTTATATCCTCCATAATACCCTTATTATCAGTCTTTACCTACACCGTTGGTTCGCAGATATTTCCCAGATATGATTTTCGAACGATCTTCTTGTTGTTATGTTAGAGTGGTGTATTGTTTGGGGTTAAGAAATATCTGCGGACTAATGGAGTACCTAAAGACTAAGATGGATTTAATGCAGGATAGAAAATCTATGTGCCCTGAGGATGCAACAATAAATTAGCGAAACGTCGGGAATTTAAAAAAGGGCCTTTGTTTTTTTTAATGGATCCTAACTATATCCTACCTATATATATATATATATATATATATATATATATATATATATATATACATATATATATATATATATATATATATATATATATATATATATATATATATATATATATATATATATATATATATATATATATATATATATATATATATATATATATATATATATATATATATATATATATATATATATATATATATATATATATATATATATATATATATATATATATATATATATATATATATATATATATATATATGTATATATATATATATATATATATATATATATATATGTATATATATATATATATATATATATATATATAGTAGATTTTCAAATATTAGCATAGATACCATTTTGCTGCTATTACTTAATTAATTTTCCGAAATGTCCAAATTTCTGCTTGAGACATTTTTTTCTTAAATTATTTTCGTGAGTTAAACACATGCTGAGTACCTGCGATTTAGTTCGCATATGACGCTAACAAAAGGGATATAAATTGGTACTTAGATCACCTTATTTTTTTTATAAATTTTAGAAACCACGTTGGTGCTTTTTTGTTCAATTTTTGTCAACAGGGGCTTGAGAGATTTTTGTTTATAAATTATTTCCGATTTTTTGGAACACCTTTTATACATTTCAAAAAAATACCTGATCAAGCACTGTTTTGAAAAATTAACCGTTTTTTAAATAAAAAATATTGTATTATTTAAGGGGCGGTTTCATCCCCTTGAAATTTGATTTTTGAAAAAAACTCTTCTTATCGGACCTCCACACTCTACAATGAACCTGTATGCGAAAATTCAGCTTTTTACGTCAAGCGGTTTGATCAGAATTGCGATTAATCAGTGGCCCGATTTTTTTGAAACACCCTGTATACATTTTTAAGAAACCTTAAAATATGTTAAATAACCAAATACAATACACGAGCTTAAGCGTTTTTCCGAAAAACAAACCGTTTTTTTAAATAAAAAATTCCTTCTTATTCAACCTCTACATTCTACTACCAAGCTGTGTGTCAAAATGCATCTTTCTACTTCAAGCAGTTTGAGAAGAATCGTGATCAATCAGTGACAAAATTTTTTCGTGTTATAATCATTTATAAATAATATGACCACCAGTTTTATTAGGATGTCATTATCTTCAAAAATAATACATCGAATGGCTCCCTTAAATTTTTTTAAATGGTTGTTTTAACACTTAATGCTGGATGGTGGCCATATTTTATGTGCAAAACAAAACATTACCAAGGTTCAATTAATTATAACTTAAATTTCAACTTAGAATTTAAAAACGCATATCGCTTAAAATATATAACTATATTCATCGGTATTCTTAATTATTTTATAATGTACAGGTACAACCGAAGATGAACTTCTCAACTTTTCTGACGCCGACGTCAAACCCAGTACTCCGGCAGTGCCTTCTCCAACATGGGGCTACATTTTGGCAGCAAATGCCAACAAGGATACTCAAGATGATGTGCAAAATTCTCTTAATCCAGACTTGCATACTGCAGACTCTCAATCGTTTGTACCTAGATTTAACAACGTGCAAGTCAATGAGATACAAGGGAAGGGTTTCACTGACTTGCCACCAAACCACTGGACCAGCAGTCCTAGGGCCACTAAATTATGGCAGAAAGCGCTGTCGGTAAGTACTTAAGATTCAATTTAGATAAAATTTTTTTATTTTTTGAAAAAATCTGTCAGTCCCAAAAACTAGGTTTCAAAAATTATGAAAATTCAAGCAGGCAATTGCACGCAATTTTTTTTTACGCACACACTCGTACAAACATATTCTTTTATATATCTTTTTCGTGCTCTAAAGATTGTAAAGCGTCGAGAAAAACATAAGCAATATGTTTTGCAAAACAAATGATTCTCTAATATTTTCCATATATTTATTTTGTTTTCTAAAAATTAACTTCAAGCAAAAAATATTATGTCTTGGTAGAACGTTTTCCAGTCTAACATTTCTCATTCCTAAAAATTGTATAGGTGTTTTCCCATAAAGCCAATAGGGATTTTATGCTTCTTAATTTTCGTTAATGCAGAGAGTAAACGGCATAATCTAGCATATTTACACTTTAACGGCTACAGTTCATTACACACATTTCTGCTGTGAAATGCATCTCGTCATTTTCCTAACATTTAAGTAGTTACATATAGGCGAAAGTTGAAATATAGACACAATAGAAAATAATTTCTTTAAATCTAATTATAACTTTGGTAAAGTTCTCAAGTTCAAGCCAAAGCCTTGAACACTTCGCAGTTTCTGAAAAATTCAACAAGTTACGTATTAGGAGCATATATGTTTGCCATTTTTCTCTGTTTTGACGTGGGATAGATTATTGTCGAAAATGCTATAGTTTGGTATAATAATAAATTTCCGTATTCACTTCTAAAATAATCTAGGAATACACGTAACTTTTAAGTATCAACTCAAAAATAGCTTTGTTTATTACAACAAAAATTCGACTGACAAACCAAATATTAAAACCAGACTTCCTCAAAATAAAATAGAATTTATATGATACAATAAATAAAATGCAGCAATATATAAAAATCGGTAAATTTCCTTTACCCGGAAATTAATTACCTCGTTATGAATATTTCCTTTTACATAGTGAAGTGTGGCCCAATTTAGTTCAGTGCATAGTACTACCAATATTTTACCACTTTCTACCTATGCCACACTTGATTTTGAGCATAATTTAAAATATATTCAACAAGTAGTTTTCACACTGACACACACCGCCATTTTGTTACGTCACGTTGAATTCGTACCAGTTTATCCCTATTTCACATTTAATTTTTCTACAAAAGCCAATTGAATAAGATTTTAAAGTTGATTTAAAAAAAAAATCATTTGGCCGTCATTTTGTTCCGCTATCTTAAATTCGTACCACAACTTTACCAGGTTATCTCTATATCACACTTAATGCTTGCACAGAATTTGAAATTAATATAACAAGTAGTTTTTCAGGCCAATTATTTAAATATTTTTTTAGGCCGCCATTTTGTTTTGCTATCTTGTATTCATACCAAAACACTACCAGTTCATTCCTATGTAACACCTGATTTTTTTGCAAAGTTTAAGGATTTAATAATCGGATCAACTGAATAATTAGTTTTTTTAGTAGTACTTTTTTTAACGTTTCACTAGGTCAACATGTTGTTCCGGCATATTGGATATTTTCCAAAATATTACCAGGTCACCTCTAAATGACCTTTAACGTTTAACTAAAATCTGAAGTCAATATGACAAGTAAATTTTAAGCTATGTCGCGAACTGACAGTCAGACAAACCGACAGACGGACCAACGGAATTGAAAGAATATATTTTTTGGCATCTAGGCGCGGTAAGACTTGAAGATATAAAACCTAAGAAGGTGATTTTTTCACGATTACAAACATTTAATGTGGCCTCTATTTTGTTCCGCCATCTTAAATTAAATTTTTTACCACAATTTTCCTAGTTTGTCTCTATATCACAAATAGTTATGGGTCCATTAAGTAGTTTTTTTCATGCTGAATTTTTAGATATTTTAATAAAGCCGTTATTTTGTTCGGCCATATTGGATTCGTACCAAAATTTTACCAGATGGTTCCAATATATTACTTATTATTTGTGCAAAATTTAAGATAAATTGTCATGTCAAGTAGTTTTAACAATAATTTTTTTAATATTTCACTAGGCTGCCATTTTGTTTTGTCAGATTGGATTTGTACCAAAATATTACCGGGTCATTATCATATGTCTTAGTTTTTGACCAAAATTTGAAGTCAATTGGATAAGTAGTTTTTTTAGATATGCCCTGAACAGGCAGGCAGACAAACCGACGGAATTAATAAAACCTGTTTTTTGCCATCAAGGAACCCTGAAAGGTAGATCTGAAAAAATCTCGGAGGGTGACTTTTTCACGAATACTTCCCTTACACAAACCAAAAACCATTGGTCGCTTAATTTATAGTGTAGAATATTAAATTTGCGAACTACTGGTCCATATTTTTTCCCGAAGCGCTCAACGGGCCTAAATATCTAAATTTTTTGCAAAGCGAATTACCCCATCAACTTGAAAGGGAACAAATGTCAAATAAATAATAATAAAAGATGGAGTTCATTATCATCGGGAAGTTCGAGAATTTTTAAATGATCGTTACCCACAAAAATGGATCGATAGGAATGGACTCATTCAGTGATCTTGATTATGTGACTTAACACCTTTAGACTTCTTTTTGTGGGGCTATGTTAAAAATCGTAGAAAATATAGTAAAACGACTAAACATATGTATTCTAGTAGACGACATATTTCTGAACAATTATTACGTCACAGTTATTAAACATTAAGTAAGTGAAATTATTTTAAAATTATTATTAACTTTCTATTTATTTGTTTGTTGTCAAAAACAAGGGTAAAAATTCAAAATAAATCGCAATGAAAGTTGAAGGATTTTGCAAAATCTGTCAGAAAAAAACATTAAAAAAGTTAAAGAAATACTTCATACTTCACTACAACTAATATAAAGAACGAGGAAAGCACCGTCTAAAGAAAATTTACCAATGTTTAAATTTTAGTGTGCATCCTATAGCTCTCATTCTGTCCGAGAGGTGGTTAAATAGTTTTTTAACCTCATAAACAAAAGATTTGTTCTTAGAGCTGTTTTAGAAATATAATAGAAATATTTTATAAGTACTTCAAGTAGAATATCGTAAAGAACTAATTTCGAACTTTTTATGTATTATGCAGACCGCTTCTAAAATAAATATGTAATGTGGCATATTAAGATTCGACTTGATAAATACAATGATCTACAACTATCCCTGGGTTTTGTATTGGCGTTAAATCTTGCCCCCTTCTATAATACAAAGTCTGAGAGAAACAAACAATCAGATGATGAACCTCAAAAATAAACCCCATACGGAAATGAAGGGCCATCGTTGACATATTAGGTTATCTGGACTGGCCTTGTCATGTGTACTTTGACGCCAAAGCGTAAGAAACATCGAGCTAATTAGGGCGGATATACCATTAGTTGCGAGTGATATACATTTCTGCTTTAATTAGCTCTATCTCTCTCACAACGAATGGGACTTCCATCATAACTAGTTCTATCTCTCTCGTAGTGCGTTAGAGTCAATGAAGCGGCGCAAAGCCCAGTTCATTAACATATTATGTATATGGGGACTATACACAGAGCTAGAGGATAGTTGTCTAACATATCTGAATATAAACAAAGATCGTACGCTTTCTGATGAGCAGTGTAGCTCATAAGTAGAGTATTCGGCCAGTATTGCAAAGGATTTGTGTTTGATCTCTAATATGAAATATTTTTTAGTTTTTTTTTTCAACAGTATTGCTTGATATAAAATATATACCTATAGTAAAACAATAAAGATAAATCCAAGGTCATTAGTTTAAAAACCTGTGATGTGATTGGTGGAAGCCTTAACATAGAATTCGCGTCGGCCATGTGTGTGTGTAGCGCCTCGACATACCAAAAATATCATTCAATTAACGAAAACACATTTTTTTCTCCGATATAACTTTTAGAGCTAGGTTATATTTTACTATATGCTTATATATTCTTCATTTAAGACATGCTCAAAGGGCATGGAATAAAGAAGGGCCATTTATTTGCTGCATCGTGCTAAATTAAGGATTATAGAAATGCACGTATTATTAAAGCATTATTTACCGCTTTACAGAGCAGAGTTGTAATTCAACAACATTGGCATCGTAATACTTATTGTATTTACGCCACCCTTCCAATATCTTACTTCGAAAGTGACCAGGGCGCTCCAAAATCCAAAGTAGACGTCAATTCTGACAACGCTCTTAAAACTTTAAAAAGAAAAAAACAAGAAATATGTGCAAATGAGAAATTCGGTCAGTCCTAGTCAGGTAGACAGAGATTTGTAGTTTACTTTATGAAATGTGATTTAAATTGTCCATTTTAGAGGAAATCAGTTTTTCATTTCTCTACTTAATTTGCATATATCTCTTCTTATTTATTTTTAAGGTTTCACAACGTTGTCCGAATTAACGCCGAAACGTCAATACCATTTAATATTTCTAACTATGTAATATTTTTTAATTTTTTTATCTTAATCGGCTGAGCCTAATTCATAAGTATATAGGATCCAGAAAGGGTAATATTATCTGTTAAGAAGATCGTGAGGTAATTCTAAGAGCTCATCCATTACTGTGTTTAAAGCTACAAAACTTATAAGTAATCAATACGATGCCAAATTGTAAAACAGAAATATTAATTTTATCATATATATTAATATGGTACCCATGTAAAGAAGGGCTTAGTCTTTAAGCAAAGACTTATAGTTCAACACATAATAATTTACAAGTTAGTGTAGTTTCATTTTCCAGAAAGTTGAGAGGATAGTTATGCATATATATGCATATATATATATATATATATATATATATATATATATATATATATATATATATATATATATATATATATATATATATATATATATAGTTTTGAGTTAGTTTTCTTGAACATCCGTGTGTATATATAGTTACTAGATTTTTCTTGGGTTATAAGTTCATAGCATTAAAACAATTCTCGAAAATTATTAGTCATCTATTCATTTTAAATTTGACGTTTCGGCAGGTGGCTCCGTGCCTTTCTCAAAAATACTTTCTAAAATAATTTAAATTAGAGAACCTACACACTTTAGTAAAACAAGACAGACTTACCATGAAACGTATATTAGTAATTAAATTATCCAAAGGTGTTTAAAATCACAAAAGACACGACGCTGATCGCGTTATTTGGACAAACATTTTTAACAATACAACATGAAGGACGACGAAAAGTTATTGACTGAAGAACAGATACGTATGATAGGTAGGATGTTATGGTTTTTTTGTTTTTTGACGTTTTTTAAGTTTTTACCGGGCGGTTCAGAAAGTAATTTTATTTTTATTTTGTCTAATATTATTATTTTTAAGTTTTTCAAATATATGTGAGAAAATAATTAAATAATGTCAAAATAAATTTTGCTTACAAGATTGATATCTTTTTTGTCGTTTACTGAGTTTTTATTTTTCTTAATTTCAATAGACTCGTAAACTTCCCGCTTGCGTTTGTTGTTTTAGGTTTTTAGAATTTTAGTTTCACTAAAATTAAATTTATGTTTTTTTTGGATTTCGTGTTTAGAAAGGGCAGTGGGATTCCTTTTATCATATTTATGAGAGTTAATTCTCGAGCCTAAATATTGGCTGGTTTGTCCAATATAAACTCCAGCGCAATCTCCACACGGGATCTCATATATAACATTGCTTTTTTTCATTTTAGGTGTCTTGGTTTTTAGAGAAGTGAAATTTTGATTTAATAAATGGAAGCCCTTGTGAGCAACATTTATATTATATTTGTTAAATAGATGTTTAAGTTGCTCAGATAAACCTTTTATGTATGGTAGTGTTAAATAGTTATTAGTTTTATTTGTGTTGGCTTTTGAGTTGTTCGTTTTATTGTAAAATTTATTAATTCTTTGTTTAAATACTGTATTTACTAATTGTTGGGGATATTTATTTTCGAAAAGAACTTCTTTGGCTTTATTAATTGAGTTTTCCCTAAACTCGACATCTGATAGCTGAATTGCCCTATCGGCTAATGCTATAATAACTGATTTTTTTTGAGAAAGTGGATGTTGGGAATTATAGTTGGTATACCTTGAGGACCAAGTCTTTTTTGTGTACCATTCTGTTCTGATAGTATCCTTTGTTTTATGTAAGGTGACATCTAAAAAGTTTATTTGATTTTGTTTTTCGACTTCGATGGTGAATTGCAATTTATCGTGATAGCTATTAAATTTATTTAGAGTTTGATCTGCATTATTTTGCGGAATCGCAGCAATGGAATCATCAACATAACGGTAAAAAAACGGTAAATTAAAATTTAGCTACGGTATTATGGTTTCTTCTAAATCATCTAAAACTAATTGGGTAATTGCGCTTGAAATACTTGAACCCATGGCACAACTATCAAATTGTTTAAAGATATCATCCTTGTAAAGGAAATATGTTGAGTTTAGAGTTAATTCAACGGCTTTTAGGAATTCGTTTAACGGCAAATCAGTATATTTTTTAATTTCATTCCACTTTTTTTCGATAATGTTAGTTGCAAGATTTATAGGAATATTTGTATAAAGAGATATAACGTCTAAAGAGATTAGTATGTGGTCATCTGGCAACTTAATATCTTTAATTTTGTTTTTAAAATCAAATGAATCTTTAATATAGTAGTTGTTTTTATTTATAATATTTGATAGAATGTTTTTTAAATATTTTGATAAAGAGTTTAAAGGGGACTGAATACATGATACTATAGGTCGTAAAGGTATACCTTCTTTATGGAGTTTTGGTAATCCGTAAATTTTTGGTGCAATTGCATTATTTATTTTTAGTTTTTTGGCAGTATCTGGGGAAATATATCCTTTTTTTATCCCATTGGTCTATTAGTTCGTTGTTTTGTTTTTGTAACTGTTTGGTTGGGTCATTTTTTATTTGTAGGTAAGTTGTGTTGTCTTTAAGGAGGTTGTTCATTTTGGTATCATAATTATGCATGTCCATAATAACTGTTTTATTTGATTTGTCTGGCTTCAATACGATTAAATTTGAGTTTTGTTTAAGAAACGTTTGTGTTTTTTTTATATTTTTAGTTAGAGTTTTATTTTTATTTTCAAAGATATTTTTATTTTTATAGTTTGTTAATATATTGCATGTTTTTGTTCTTATTTCATCCTTAGAAGAATGACAAAAAAGATATCAACCTTGTAAGCAAAATTTATTTTGACATTATTTAATTATTTTCTTACATACATTTGAAAAACTTAAAAATAATAATCTTCAAATCTTCAAAATAAAATTACTTTCTGAACCGCCCGGTAAAAACTTAAAAAACGTAAAAAAACAAAAAAACCATAACATCCTACCTATCATACGTATCTGCTCTTCAGTCAATAACTTTTCGTCGTCCTTCATGTTGTATTGTTAAAAATGTTTGTCCAAATAACGCGATCAGCGTCGTGTCTTTTGTGATTTTAAACACCTTTGGATAATTTAATTACTAATATACGTTTCATGGTAAGTCTGTCTTGTTTTACTAAAGTGTGTAGGTTCTCTAATTTAAATTATTTTAGAAAGTATTTTTGAGAAAGGCACTGAGCCACCTGCCGAAACGTCAAATTTAAAATGAATAGATAACTAATAATTTTTGAGAACTGTTTTAATGCTATGAACTTATAACCCAAGAAAAATCTAGTAACTATATATATATATTAACAGAATATTTTGCAACAAGTTAGGAAAAAGGCTCTTTTTATACGAGTTCCACAAGTCATACAAGTGTGAAAAAAACCATTTTCAAAAGTGTTGCACACTATACTTTTTCCGCAGTCGTACGGGGCATAAAATAATTAACATTTCAAATTTCTATTAAATACTTTCTTTCAACTTTCGCATAACTTTTAGCGGTGTTTGTCTATCTTCACATCATAAAATGTTCATATGATAATTCATACCTCTCTTTTGATCAATGTGGTAAAATGTTTAGCGACACATTTGCCGCTTTCTCGAATATCTGGTAGAGAGGAAGTGTTTTCGTATTCAGTTTGATTCTCCATGTCTTCACACGTGTGACAAATTTGTGCTCAGTATGTGTAAACTAAGGTTTTCAAGGTTAATTAGCCGTGCAATTTTAACACGTTTCGAAGAAACTATAGAAAAAAATATTATAATAGCCTTTTTCAGTCATAGCAAGTGATTTTCTATACTTTTACAAACGTAATTTTCTGATTTATTTCCAGGTCAATCCAGCAATAGTAAATGAACAATTTGAAACAACTTCGTCTAGCATTGATTTGGCTGAAGAAGAAGAAACAACAGAGCCTGAGCTATATAATCCAGAAGTACAGCCAGAACTAACGAAGCCACATTCCGAAATAAGTTATGACATAAGAGAGCTTCCGCCTTTGGCTTTAAATTCCTCTCAGGTATGACAGCTTTAATATTAATATATCATGATGAAATAAATTCTGCCGCACTTTTTTTAAATTCATAGTACAGACACCAGGGGTACGGGTGTAAGGTCCAGAGGAGTTAAAGTTTAGAACGGAAGCTTTGTCTTTAACCAATTAAGAAATCATGGTTCTTGGGATTAGACCGTGTCAAATTGGAATTACTATACGACGTTTCGCCTCCGATTGCACGAGGCATCTTCAGGGATCTTTACTCCACGAGATATGAACACTTAATGACCACTGATCACATATTGACAATGACAAAGCCCTAAAGACTAATGAATTGATGACCGATTGTTTTTGAGGTGAATGATGGTGCCGTTCTCTGTCTGGCACCATCTGACTCAATTTCCATAGTGAATTTTATATTAGAATGTTGTTGGTTTAGATGATCTAAAAATATAGTTAAATTTTGTTCTCCATGAGGCCATATTACAAAAGTATCAGATACATATCTAAACCAACATTTAGGTTGTGTTGTAAAGGAGCAGAGCATAAAGCAATATCCTCGAAATCCTCCATAAAGATGTTCTCTACCACATGAGATAGCGGAGATGCCATGGCGGCACCCAAGGTTTGGACGTAACGGTATATTAGCTTTATGTAAATTGAAGCCATGCGATTCGAAGATTCCTCGATTTAACGGACTTCCAAATTACATAAAGCTAATGTACCGTTACGTCCCATCGTCAGTGCAATAGGTTCGTTATCTTACGAAATAGGTAAATATTTAGCCTATATCTTAAATCCCTTCACAGGACCATCTAATTCTTATATCAAAAACTCTAAGCATTTCGCAGAAAAGCGTAAAGATTTTACTTTAGATCCCGGTGATATTTTAGTCAGTTTTGATGTTGAATCCCTGAATGCGCCTATTGACGATTCAATTTCTATAATTTCTGACATACTTCAACATAAAAACATTAATCCATTCTTAATTGTATTGATAAGAGAATGCTTAACGTCCACATATTGCATTTTTCAATGAATCTTTTATGAGCATATCTCGGGTGCCGCCACGGGATCTCCGCAGTAAAGATCCTTAAAGATACCTCATGCCATCGCAGGCGAAACGTCGGAAATTAATTCCAATTTGACACAGTTTAAACCCAAGAACCTTGATTTCTTAATTGACTTCAGCCATAAATGCATATTTGTGGAAAAAAAAATACAGAATCCTATTCCAGCCAATTCTTTTCACAATTTGGCTGTGCAATACGATTAGTCCTAAGAGAATACAAAGCCTCTATTTTGGAATTTTTTAAAATAAAAATCCTGCAAATGTAGCTTCAATTACCTAACAATGCCTTGTAATTGTAAAGATATGTACATTTTATTTCTTTATGCCAATATCCTAATATAATAACTGTAAAAACTAATGAATTTTCTATTTTTCATGTAAATATGATAATAATAATAGTAAAAACTTATAGATAGTTTATCACAAATTTATGAAGAAATTATTATCATTTTCTTTATTTTGTCTTTATTTCTTTGAACAATATTTTTTTGAAGTTTTGTTATTTTATTTTCTGTAACTTCTTAACCCTTAGTGTTATAAACTATCTATAGTCATAAAAACATTTAGTACTCTTCAGCGGCTGTGATACCTTTTCTTATACCTGGGAGGGTGGGAGGTGTGAAAAAAAAAATACATATACTCTAGTTCTAGCAATATCAAAATTATTAAAGCTTAACGTCTCTAGAACTTATATTCACTGGCAGAACGCGGTGACCACATTTCTATTCTGCTCTAGGTCTATCTGTTAAAATTGGGCATTGAAGTTTAGTCAAAAACATTCTCTTGATTTATTCCAGGTCCACGGAATTCTGATCGACTTCATGAACCATACGAAGTCCGATGAAGACAACAGATTAAACAGAATTCTTAAAAAACTTAACACTTCTGAGGAAGAATTTCTCGACCGAATGAAAGAGATTGAATCGAACCCTCTTACCAAACGACTTATACTACTTTTAATTAGTGAATGTGGCGCTAATATTTCTCAGGACTTACGAATTTCTGAAAGCAACTCTGACAGAAATATTCCACGATATGACAGTCGATTGTCAACATCGGAAAGCACCCAAAGTCCTAGCACTTTTGAAGCAAGAAAGCAAGAAAATCATGCACTAGGGCAATTAGTTCACCCACTCTTAAGTGAAGAAGACCAAGATAGCAGAGCACTTCAGCTACTGAACAGTTTATATGCTATAGCGTCAAAATTTGGTAAAAAACGATAACGATTGGTAGTTTAAATCTTAATTTAATTAAATAAATATTAGAGTTTTGTTTTTCTTCTTGGATCAGTTTTACAAATCTATTTAACCGTCAAACAGCTAAATGGTCAGTTCAGTCCTCAACAGTCAGTTAAATAGGTACCTAAGTCTTAAAGACACAATTTGAAAATATATTTGGTTATCCAGTCAAAATTTTAATAATATAGGAAATGATCATTAAACTCCATTCAAATATGGTTGCATTTTTAAAAGTACATTTATATTACTCCTATAATAGCCGAATAGAAAAAACGAATTATAAAGTTTTGCCATTTGGAAATCTCCAACACACACACACACCAAAGGGAGAGTTTTCAAGATTAAAAGAGTTCTCAACTTAGACGTGTGAGCTTCACCCCGAAAAACTACCCTTAATGCGCACAGCCGTGGTTTTTGGCGTTTTTTTTTCTCAGAAACCATTAATCGCACAGAAAATTTTATACTTATTAAAAATGTTCCTCATAAAATTTTCTACAAAAAAGGTTGTTTTGCATATTTCCTTTTATTCAATACATTTCGAGAAATAATCGATTGAATAAAAGGGGAAGAAACGAATACGGGTGGCCTTCCTACTTATAGTCCTCAAAAGTAATTTAACGTTGAAAGTATATACGCAACAGGTATAATACTGCAAGAACATGTTTTTTGTGTAATATTTTGGTTTTGTTTCTATAATATTTTAACTAATTTTAGAGGTTTTTGCTCGTTTCCACATACAATAGAGCTATAGGCGCGTTCTTTTTACGTAATTTTCCCTATAGGCCTATTCCACTAAGCTAACTTTGACCTACGCCGTCGATTACAGTGTCTTTCATGTACTCGGTATTTATACAACTTTGCCTACGATAAGTTCCGCACATCTTTTCACACAGCCTTGTTTGCAGTGGCAAGTTATTAATGATAAAATTGAGACTGGGGCGGGTGATAAGTATAAGTATAAATATAAGGGTATAAGTGACACATTAGCATTGAAATAGTGCAAAAAGTAAGACAATGAACTCGAATCACTCTTTCGTATGCATGGCCCGAAAGCATATGGTGAACAGATGCAGAAGCATATACAGTTGACCATAATTCTGCGAGTCCACTGTCAGCCATAAGAAACCCGATTGATACAAAAGGGAGCGCGAGAACCCTTGATATTACATATGGCAAAGCAGAAGTAATTTCGGTCATGAATCTTTGCCATCGAGGAAAATAGGGTTTATGCAAAAATGTTCCCAAAATCCAAGCGACATCGTGAATTGACAATGCTGCAGCTTTCTCAAAATCGTCTTTTTGATACACATTTCTTAAAGTCAAGGCCGCCTTGACTTTGTCTCTGAAAAGACTGCATTTGTATTCTTCGAGTGCTTGCAGTATCTGTTGATGGCAGAACTACTGTTAGCCTTAGAACTTTGTTATCAACTGCTGCTATATACATGGTGTAAAAAATTTGATACTCACTAATATCCATAACAAAAATAGTGCACGGCCGAAAAAAGTCAACGCCTACTGCGACTGCCGATGGCACGGCGTCGTTGCCAGTACTGCCAACTGTCAATAAACTCTCAAAATAGTCTATTTTAAGGTACCTTTCAAAACTCTAGATATATATTACGATACTTTTTCATCGTAATTTTAACATCTAAATGTGTTTGTAATCATTAAATTAAAATCATTTTTAAATTGTGAACAAAAATTCGTATATCGAATCTACGCTGAAAGCAACCCCTGAATTCGATCGCTCGTTGCTCGAAATGCCTTGGATAAAATGGAATAACCAAAAGAACTTTTTTGTAGAGATCTTTACAGGAACATTCAATAAGTATAACATTTTCTGTGCAAGCAACGATTTCTGAGAAAAACGCCAAAAACCGACGTAGTGCTCATTAAGAGTGGTTTTCAGGGGTGAAGCTCACAATTCTAACTTGAGAACTCTTTTGATTTTGAAAACTGTCTCTTTGGTGCTTATAATCTCCAAATGGCAAAACTTTATATTTTTTTTTCTAATTATTATGCTGATATCAATGTACTATAACAATCGAGATGTAAAGTAATATTTCTAACTGAGAATAAACAAAATTATCAAAACGTGCCAGTTTAAATATAAAATATAAAACTGAACTGTATAAAACTAATTGTATGTGGTGTCTGAAATATAAAGCAAAAATTTAGAGATAAATATTTCTTTGCGTTTTTCTTATTTTGAACAAAACACACAATTATTACAATTTATAATAGTGCGGTTAACGACGATTTGGAGGATATGTATTCGAACGGGTCTGTAACGTGCCAAATTTATTGGAAATTTTCTTTAGTTTTTATCTATTTTCAAATTAATAGAATTAAAGTAGTTTTAAACTTTTTAAAACTGTGCTAGTGCCAAAAATAGTTAGAAGCTCATTCTATTTACGGTGTAATACATAAATTTCAAAATTTTATAAAGTTACAACGTTGAAATGTCTCGAAAATCGTGTTTTATTTTATTAAATGCATATATTGCATATTATATTAAATTGAGCATTCAATAACAAACTTTTCAAATTAGATAATTTTATAAAAATAAATATTTAGGCAATAATAGTTATGGCAGATAATATTTCACCCTTGACCATTATCTTGATAAACTAGAATCAGTAAATTATGAAACATTTGAATTTTTGTATGGTTTGTAACTAGCTGCATATCAAAATCCTAAAACTTGGCTTTAATGGTCACAAATTATATTCATATATTTCAGGAACTGTACAATACCAGCTTTTGAATTATGGTCTTTTCGAGCGACAACCAAGTTTCTCCAAGATAATTGTTTGCAGAATAAACAATTATTTTGGCAGTTTTTGTCCGACATGATGTCGTTGCCATCTTACCAACTTTTCATCCCACCTTGACTTTAAAACTTTAAATACTGACAAATCAAGGGGTTGAAGTAAATGACTGCTGTGAGGCGGTAATTTTAAAATGGTCACTCTTTCGGCCAAAGCAGCTTCTATAACTTCAGGACTTACATGTGTACTATGGCCGTCGAAAATAATTAACACTGGCCTCTCATTTCCAAAACAAGGAAGAAGTGTCTTCTTAAAATAATGTACGAAAATTGTAGACTTCATCCACCCCTTTTTACTGGTGGCATAAACAGTACCTGGAAAACCTGTTCCTTCTGGTGCCATCCACTGATCCCATATATTGATCCCTTTAAAGATGATTAGAGGAGGCGCCTTATCGCCAGCAGCATTTACAGCCATTAAAACACTAGTGTTTTCACGACCAGGTGAACCAGGTCGATTGAAAACGGACTTTCGTCCAAGTTCCATACTCGCTGGGGTTTGTCGTTTAGGGTTAGTTTATTTAAAGCCATTTCTAGTAAGTCAAAATATGTAAAAATAATAAATTGGTGTTGCCTTTTTACGAGCTTATTCGACTACTTGTGGAACTTTTATGCTGAGATTATGTCGTTTTTTAAAGTTAAGGAACTAACCGGCTCGCCAGGGGACGCGGGTGAAGCACCGCTTCACCTATATTTTCCAATCAATTTACTTCAAAATAAAAATATTTTTAAAATATTAAACGTTTTATAATCTAGATTTTTATTATAAAAATGCAGTATGTTTTATATAAATTCACATTATTTACTTAATTTTACCATTATTTTCTATGAAAACTAGTGCGATATATACTCAAAAAATACTAATGAATTAAAAACTTAGCGCGCTGAACACCTGTTCATAAGACCCGTTGAAGAATCACAATCAGCAGTATAACTCCCCCGCACGACGACTTTCGCGCTTAGATTTGTTTACGGCAGTTGCTATAGCAACGCAATGGTGAATATCCATAAGCCAAATAGAGATGGGAGTGGCATAAAACTTCTGCTGCAGGATGCAAGGGCTTGTTCGCTTGTTATAGAATTGATGTAAATTAGTGCACAGTGTTGCATCGATCGAATCGAATCGAAATTAACTTTAAGATATTGGTACTGTTTTTTAAGAACAAAAAAATATATTTAAAATCTTATAAATTCATATTATTTCCCCTGAGTATTAAATAACGCTCCAAAGTTATGGATAATTAAAAACATAAAAAGGTTTAAAAAATAGCCAGTTTGGGCGTGGCACCCCGAAAAATTTTCGCCTGCGACGCAATTTTTGCCTGCGGCGCTGTCCAAGTAGCTACCTGCGCTTCACCCGTTCTTAAATCCACGAGCCGCCACTGCAACCTGATATATTGTCCTTAAACGGGGTTTGGATATTATTTTGTTCGACATATTTTGCCACCAGCTCCAAAGTCTCTTTGCGACTTAGGCCAAAGCCCAATTTTTCAAGGGTTCGGAACCCAACTACAAGATTCAATTCTTGTGGTTGCGTGAGAGCAGTTGCTCGACCTTTAGTAGAACTTTTTACTCCACGCTTGTTGCAAAGTGTTCATGTCATATTCTTTGTGTAGCAGCTTTTTGCGAATATAAGTTTGGAATAATTTCACTTGAAATAATAACGGGGCGATATATTATTCGTCATGGGGTAAATGTGATATACCACATTTACCCCGGATTGTATTCAGAAAGGATCAAATTTTACACATGCGTGTACAAAGAAAATATTAAAATAAACGATGATCTAATATTTTCGAACTAAAATATAGAGGTTTATTTATTATATCACTATAGAAATCATTGGCATACCTTGATTTTTACAGCACGTGTTCACCTCAAGAAATAGCTTTTACACCAGTTGACCTTATAATGAAAACCACACCTGTTTAAATAACGTAAGAATATTTTTTGACAGATGACATACAAGTGAAAATTTAAAATCAGAGGTGCGTTCAAAAATACCTAATTTGTAGTGTCTACTGTGTGATATCCATGGTTTTTGAAGTTTAACTAAAGCTTTCTTCGATTATTACATTTGCCCCGTTATCACACTTGCCCCAACTGACCTTATATAAAAATAGGCGATAGATCTTGAGCAACAAATTACTCAAGTCATTTTGAAGCAAAAGTGATAAAAAACCTTTCGACATTTACACTACGTGTGTTGCTCCAAGCTGGAGACAAATGCAAAACTTACTGTATGTTTGATTATTATTTTACAGTTATTTATTTTTGTGTTACTTAATTTAAAGATTTTAATTTAGGTTCTTCATATTGTATTATAATTCCTGTAAAGCTAATGTTAGGCAGATAAATTTAAAGTTTTTTGTAATGCAGCTGGTTACAAACCATATAAAAAAGTTGTTATCATTTACTGATTCTAGTTAATACAAATTGTATTAAGGTAATGTTCAAGTAGGTCAAAAAGTCCAAAAGGGTGAATAAATTATTATCTGTAATAACCATTACTGTGTAATATTTATTTATATTTATTGCGGAATTTGAAGATTTTGATATATTACATGCAGAAGATAATCGTCAATAATTCTGAAAGGGTGAGTCGTGGACTCATATTGTTATATACCGTTTAATTCTCTATTGAAATAAAGACCATGATGTCCCATTCTAATATGTCTTTAAACGTACTGTTATATTTGCAATAATCTATAGTGTGCCCTATTTAAAATGAGAAATCATCACCCCCGGAAAATGCAACACTGTATAAATAAAAACAAAATAAATTAATAAATTATATTTGTCTTTAAAATTTTCTTATTTTTAGATAACCTGTACTTGTTGCAACTATATTATTTTTTTAAATTAAACATTGCTTTTTATACTCAATGATAAATAGTTCCATGAAGAAAAACAGATCTGTAAGTGTCGGTTATCTTTAAACATTAAATAGCTCCGGATATTTAAAAAATAATTAATTAAAAGTATACTTGAATTAGATAAAGCTAATAGGCGATTAGAAAGATAATTACTACTACAAAGAAAGTGGCGAAGAAAATTTATTATTTTTTTTTCGATTATGATAATTTATTTAAAATACCTGTAAATATGTGCTCAATATATAGATTTCAACATTTAAGATAAACATTGTCAACTAAAATATCAATTTGTTAATTTGTCCAGCTCTATTATTTTTGTTTTGTATTACTTACATAAGGCGTAGAAGAAAACGCAGACGGTAAAAATAGATATGTTTAGGTTCTTCTTAAAGTATGAATTTAAGTATTGATAAGTATGTTCATAATTTTGTTTATATATTAATTTCTACTATATACAAAATGAGTGTAATTTTAAAAAACCCTGTGTGATCTTAGTGGTATGTGAGAATAATGAATGTAAAATAGTTTCTTGAAGCCCGGTATTATTTAAACATATGCTTAATTAACTATTTCTATTACACTACCATAATTAATGGCAATGTATCATACTGTACTGAGTTATGTTAGTAATTTATTTTAAGAGGCATAAATAAGGCTTGTATATTACAGTAAAACAATTTTTAAAAATTCCTAATTTATGTTTGATAAATAATACATAAATAAAAAACAATTGATAACTCATTTAAAATTGAATTATTTTATGACAAGTCTCATTTGTCCGTTTTTATTTTAAACTAAATAATGTTGTTGTAATATTCGCTCATATATCCTTACGTGAATGAACATAATTCCTGTAAATAATATTATATTGTAAATATAGTTTTTTATTATCTAAAAGTGTATTTTTTACAAAAAACAAAAAATGCATGTTTATCCTGACGAAATTAAGAATTTCTACTTTTACATACTACAAAGACAGGAGGCCTAAATACGATGGGCAGTTATATTTTGTCGTCGTGGTCTCTACAACTCCCCATCCTATATCAGCGGACAAAACTTCGAAAATTCCGTCGACATTCTAAAAATACCGCCTAACTAGCAAAATAACTTTTATTAAGGCGATTTGAACCGCTACCCAACATATCGAATACAAACACAAAAATATGTAACAACAATTATATAATATAATACAATGTCTATATATCCTAAAAGAGCCCACTTTTACATAGCATTTCCGCAATAGAAAATTTGAATAAGAGAGTACGTAAAACAATCCTAAAATTGCCATATAAGAGCACTTAAGTATTTCCGTTTAACAAACCTATTCTGTACCTAATGCAGATAATATCACAGTAAAAATATTTTTACAATATTTTTTTTTCGCAAGATTTGTTTATTATTATAAACCTGTAAATGTTCTGACATTGAAAAATTATACGGTATAGTTGGCGCATTACCTTTCTGGAATGACGTCATTTTTGGTTATTTTTGTTTGATTTATGTTAACTGACAGTGACAAAAACATTTTGAAAAAACTCATTGTCGTTTCTTTACAACAGTCAATGCCGGTTTTGGTTATGTGTCTTTCAGAATATATTCGTCAAAATTGACATTGATTTGTTGTGATTCTTTTTAAACTTTTGCAAGATGCCGCGAAGATATAATCAGCAATCACAGCTAATAGTTTTGAATATCTTGGCTTTTTTTCAATTGGAAAAAGAGCAAGCTAAAAATGGAATCCTTCCGCAAACTGATAATACAATTGAACGAGCTTCAAATGCAACAAAACTTAGCCATACAACAATCATAAATATTAAGAAAAGAGGAATAACGAGCGATGAATCCTTTACCTCCAGAATGTCTCAAAAGCAAAAAGAGGTAAAAACAAAAATTACAGATTACTTAAAGAACAAAATAAGAGATACGATCTACTGCATGTATGCGAAAAATGAATATGTTACAATGCAGACTTTGCTTAAAAAACTAAAAGAGATAAATGAATATTTTAATTTTTCCATCACCTCGCTAAGAAAATACGTAAAAAGTATTGGTTTTAAGTGGAAGAAATCAAATAATAGAAAATACCTGATGGATTTGCCCCACATCGTCCACAAGAGAATCAATTTCTTGAGGGAATATGTCAAAAATCAAAATCTAGGACAAGATGCTTATACCACCGTATTTATTGATGAGACTTGGATTTTTAGTAAAGGTTCGTTTAGAAACAGCTGGCAGGATAACACTATGTCTACAAGTTCTAAAAAAGCTAGTGAAGGTCATCGATATATTGTAGTTCACGCTGGATCAAAGGAAGGATTTATTAAGGGGGCCAGTTTAATATTTAAAAGTGGACTAAAAAGCGGAGATTATCATGACAATATGAACAAGCAAAATTTTGAAAATTGGTTTAAAAATCAGCTGGTACCAAATCTTCCTCCAAAAATTTTGATAGTGATGGACAACGCAAGCTATCATTCCGGCCTTTTAGAGGATATTCCAAGAAAATCATGGACAAAGCAGAGATTGATTGGATGGTTAAAAGAAAAGAACATTGACTTCCCAGAGAGGGCCATGAAGGATGAAATATGGAGCATTGTAGAAAAAAATTGTAACATTGAAAAAACATTCTACCTTGACGAATATGTGAAACCTTTGGGCCACAAAATACTAAGACTTCCTCCATACCATTGTCAATTTAATGCTATTGAAATGGTATGGTCTGAGTGTAAGAGGAAATACGACCAATACATTGCTAGTCTGAAGGGGACACCATCGGAAGTTTTGGCCATGTGGGAAAAAGCGATAAATGAAGTATCTTTAGAGCATTGGAAAAATTATGTCAGCGACACAGAAAGGGTAATCCAAGAAGCTTGGAAGACAATACAGATATGTGATGCTTCAGACATTGCGCCACTTGTAATTAGTACCGACGAAGACAGCAGTGACGATGAAGAATTTAGTTCTGATTCTGAAGACAGTGAAGGGGAGTAGTTTTTATTTTTAAAGTTAGTTAGTTATACATTAATTTCTCTCTTTTAGTTTTTAAAGCAAAGTCTGCATTGTAACATATTCATTTTTAGCATACACGCAATAGATCATATCTCTTATTTTGTTCTTTAAGTAATCTGTGATTTTTGTTTTTACCTCTTTTTGTTTTTGAAACATTCTGGAGGTAAAGGATTCATCGTTCGTTATTCCCCTTTTCTTAATATTTTTTCAGTATTGTCTGTAATTGAGAATTAAAATAATTTTGATGAAAATGGGTAACTGGCGTCAATTTATTACATTGCAAACAAAGAATAAGACTAAGATGAAAGAATTTATATTAGTAAAGTCTTATTTGCAAAATAATTTTAGTTTTAGAAGTTATAATAGTTATTTTTGTATTAAGTGTGCAAAATGAGGGTTTTTTTATGGCAATGAGAGTGTTAATTTTTTGCCAGCCATTTTCGACAAGTTGCAGCGCTTTCTGTACAGAAAATGCCAATTTTAAATTCGCTTTAGCCAGTGCTGAACGCACCCCTCCTATCTACATCACTGCATACGTTTAGGTTAGGAATGATCGCTGAAATATAAATAATATAAGAAATACGTTATTTGAAACCAGCGTGACGTCATTCCAGAAAGGTAATGCGCCAACTATATGTCCGCGGATGGATTATACAAGAGCTCTAATGGACTAAGAATCGAATGATACGAAAAAAAGGTCACTTTTGATAAAAGTTTTGCTTGAAAAATAAATACGGTTCGCGTTATCAATCATTTCACTTTTTATACAGGGGGCATAAAAAATACAAAAATGTTCTTCTGCGTGAAAAGTATATCTCCTTTATTTTCTCTGAAAAGTACAAATATCAAAGATTTAAAATTAAGAGTATCACTTTTATCACACTACTTTATAAAGTCCCAAATATTCTTAGGCACAGCTTTAATCACAGTACCTACTAGTTTCTCAAATAATTATGATACATATTAATATAAGACGTATTTTTTCAATGTCTTTATTTCATAAAATGATTATCATTTAAAGTAAAATAAATCTTATAAAAATTAACCAAATAATTGTAATAAATTATCTAATAATGATTTCCAAATATTCCTAATATTTAATTTAAGAAACCATACGGGATGTTCGTTAATTACAGCTGCTCGTTTAATTTTTTAATTTAAAAATATGTCCTAATGTAAATTTCAATAGGGCCACATTTTCGCCAGATACATTTTTAAATTTTAAGTTTTTTAGCTAAATTAGAAAAACCAGAAAAATAATATAACATTAAAATCAATATTAAATATTAATTCTTGCCTAAATCATTACTTACCGACTTTTTTGTCAGAGCCCGAATTAAACTATACAGCATAGCATGTTGGACAATGGTGCATCGAGTCGGGGTCCTCAGTCAATCCAGACAAGCCAGAGCTCATACTGTTTACTAGGAGAAGAAATTTAGCAGGATTTAAGGCACCAACTTTGTACTAAGATACCCACTTTGTACCAGAGACCTCTGCTCTTAAAATAGGGGGTCAAGTACTTTAAGTTAATCTTGGACAGTAAACAAACCATTGTAATAATGTAGTTATTAGATCGAATCGTAAATGGGGTTTATCCCCCCCCGTCCTCCACTGCAGTCATCCATCCGAAGCAATGTGGGGTTAGGGTAAAAAATCCAACAGAAATTGGCCACGAGAATCATCGCCAACAGTATCCCTCACTTCACGAGGGCAATTCTTCCAAACAGTCGTCTAAGCCTCACAATGTCTTTCAGAATTGATAGGTGGAGACCAGTCTAGGATGAGTTTGCTAGGATAGGATCGAGTTCCAGATTTCGGGCCCCGAATCACGGCTGGATATAAGCAAACAATAGTAACCGAAGGTTCTGAGAAAAGACAAAGAAAAATTAGTCAAGGATGTGCTACTGCATATAGGCAAAAGAAATGCTACCCAACCCAAGTGGATTGAAGGAAGCTTGGTTGATATCAAGAATGGGAAACTAATTCAAATTTTAACAGACGACTGTAAAATAAACAGGTACATGTATCAGCTAGGGTTAGCGGACAACCCTCTGTGCTACAATAGGGTTATAAACCTTAGCTCAATAAAAATATTTTAAGTCGGAATTAACAAAAAATAAGCATATGTAGCCAAACATTTGGGATGATGTTATTTAATCAACACAAATTCCAATTAAACTTTATGTCTTAATTTGAAATATTTCACTTCAATTTTAAAGCATGTGACGTCAAAAATAGTAGTTACTATGCGTATTTTTGTCATTTCGAAGTTACGTAGTTTCAAACATACACAACTGATGTCAGAAATGACTGCTGGATAAAAGGTGGAATACAATAGCTGTTTTCTCGCGCTGAAATTGGTTGAACCAGGTTCAAATTTCAAAATGGTACATTCTTGCCTTGAACTAATGACGTCACATCAAAATTGGTTTAAAATGTTTCGAAACACAATCTCTTCTCGTTTCAAAACCAGACGCGTGCTTGCGTTGCCAAATTTAAAACTAGCCCGTTTGGTTTATTTGGTTTTTATGGCTTTTCATTCATTATAAATATTTAAAATATATAAAACTTGTATGTAATCATGGTCACTGGGCAAAACAACAAACATCTGGTACATATTTAGAAAAGTAGTCAAATTTTTTTAATGGTGGCAAAATACATAACAGTCAATTGCCACAATCTAGTCCCAGTTATTATTATATATTACTTGCAAAAAAATACTTTTCAGGTTCAGTGTCAAGAACCATTTCCATTCTGTTAAAGCTTCCAACTTCATGCCCGATTGACAGTATTAATTCGATGTTGAACTATGATAGCTTTTTGTTTTTCTAAATCGCTATTAGACAGAGAGAAAACATCTTGATCTCTTCTAAGAAGTTCTTCCAGCTGTATTGCCTGAACTTTATTCAGTAAATGTTGTGATGATTTCACCAGGTCTTGGAATACCCGACATAAAGTATTTGCAGGTCCTGAAGGTGGTAAGTTTGTGCAGGTAAGTATTGTATTAGCAGGTTGACAGATTTTGATGTTGTCTCCATTTTTGACTTGCTGAGGATAATCTTTAACGTTCAAGTATTTCATAAATAACGTGTTTCTTCTACATCGAGTTAAAGTTCTTTCTAGTAAAATTCCCTTTGCATGTAATGGGCTATCTGGAACCGGTACAAATAAAATTACTTTTACTACATCTAAGTCGTCATGCATTGCTTTCAATATACATTCCGAATTCTCAGGTAATGTAACATCATCTAGCAAAACTAGTTCTCATATAGAAGCCTCATTTCTTCGAGGCATGTTCATTAGTATTTCTTCATTTTTCGCGTGGAGGGCTCTTTGTGACAAATCAAGTACAAACGTATGTTGGTTCATAACGTCAAGACCAAGTATGACATCATCCATTATGTCTGCCACAAATATAACGTGTACGAAAGTAGTAGTCCCCAGGCTTATTTCAGCGTCATGGACACCTTTCCCAGGTACAGTTTCACTATTGGCAGTTTTCAAGACATAATTCTTGTAGGAGTTTTCTAGGGTTTTCTATTTTACAAGTAGCTATGACGTCCCGCTTTACGATAGTGTGTGTGCCGAACCAGTATCAAATACCATTTCACATTCTCAACCACAAACCTTCCTTGGTATTACCATGCTACAGTAATTATTGTACAGCAGGCTTACTTTAATTTTAACCGATGTTGATAAGGCTTGGTAGCACCTAGCCAGGTTTCGAATTTCGGCAAAATGTCTTTCTGAATTTTCTGCAGTGCCAAGGAATTACGTTTTCTGATGTCACGCGCACTATTTTTGTGGCGAGAAAATACTTCAGTTTAATAAGAAATATATAAATTCCTCGTTTGTGGGCCTTTATTTGGTATCTACAACATAAAAAAAAGTTGGTTTATAAGTGCATTGCGGGACAGATATCCTGGCGATTTTTGCGAAAGATAGACAAAACATTAGAAAGACAAGCAATGAGGGCGAGTGCAGTGAAGTGGGTAGAACTAGGGTTAGCAAAAAGGACCTTTTATACTTAATTGCTACGCTTGTCCCCCATCTTACTATTAGGCCAGACATATTCACAGATCTTTTCTGCTACAGTTTAAACACTTATTAAATTAAATATTTTAGTATTGTGCAGTAAAAATTTGTGAAGACTCTTCTTACAATCGAAAGTAAGTCCCATTAAACATATTCTAAACAAAAGAACCAATACTTAGTTAAATCAAGCCGTGAAAGCGTCCTTTCTATGTTTAAACTTTCCTTTATCGTTTTTATTTTTTTATGTTTAAAATGTCTTACTATTACTAGCAATAAGGTTCGTCTTATCTTAAAATTTCAATAATGAATACTCGTTTTTATAGTAATTTCATCAAATATTTATTTTATCAGATATTTCAAATGTAAAATACCGCTTACAATACAAACATAACAATTTGGTCACTTAGTTAATAAATAGCTTATAGCTGTAGCAAATAGCAAAATCTTAGCATCCAAAGAACTAACCAAAATTTATATTTCTAGCCTATATTAATTAAAAGTTACTAACTTATATAATACAAAAATGTCTGTTTCATCGAAATATAAATAAATTTTAAAAAATAACGTTTCAACCAATCTAGATAATATTCCATCTATATAAATTATAAATTGTATTAGCTACAAATGAAATGTTTTAAAATAGCGACTTGATTAGTTTTAAATTAGAGATGGTGTCGCGAAAATGTGTCCCAAATATTGAATCCTGTGGTGCTTTGCAAATTTGGGAGAGAATTTCAAAAGTCGACGAGTTAACGAGTCGATCTTTTGTTCAAAATTTTCCATGATTAACTCAACATTGGCAGTAAAGGAACTCGTTTGATATTAGTGAGTACCCTAAAGTAAAAGCATTTTTGTTACTGACAAGACAAAGTGGTGTTGGATACAAAACAAAAAATGCAAGTTACAAGTTACAATTTCTGTTAACGCAAGTGAGACTATCACAGAGATGATCTATTAAAAATAACTGTGAAGGATATCCAATAAGTTTTCTTTAATAATAGTTACCATGCTGCTGATTTAATAACAAAGATTCAAAAAACATTCGTCATTCTAAACAACACAAACCAATTTAATTCCGCTGGAGGAAGACTTTCCCATAGGTTTAAAAATTAGAGGTGCACAGTACAGGGAGTTGCAGTAAATATTTTAGCAAAAATTCCGGGACGAATTGCTTCTTTTTTCGCCTACTCACTATAAACAAAAAATAACTAGACATTTTTAATTCAGTCATGTGCAGATATCTTGAAGCTAAAGCGTCTTGACGGTTATACTTTTCAAAGTGTGAAAAATAAAAATTCATGTAAATCCCAATAATGAAACGGTAATAAATTATAACTATATGTAGTAATTACCTAATTAAAATTTTTTAAGAAAAAATAACAAATTATGATTTACCTAAAATTCCTAAATTTAACGTTTTCTGTTTTTCTAGCTTTCTTCTGAGAGTTAACAACTCTTTTGTAAAAAATCATTGACATATTAGGGGGAGATGGAATTATTTTTATTTGAACCCAATCATACATTGTTTATTATATCTTTTTCATTTGGTTGATTGGATAAGTTGTTGGCAACTATCTCCCTTGGAAAAAAAATCTATTTGTTGATATTAAAATTAATTTTTAAGGTAGATGTAATACTGTAATTTAATCTCTATAATGTTTAATTGTTTTTACATAATAAAAATTAACAAACAATTATTTAGATATTCTGCTTATCAATTTTATATAACGCCGTTGCTGAAAAAGCAACAACCCCACTTTATATTGCTCAGTTATAATGTATGTAAATTTACAAAACTTTATAACGTAGTAAACAGAAAAAAGCTTTGTTGCAAACAGGTACGCAGGGTTCTGGACCCCCGAAGCTTAGAAAATGTTTTGGTATAGGACATTTTTCTTTTTTTTTGCAAGCTCTTGGACTTTGTGGCGTGTACGAGTCAAGTGTACCAAAATCTGGACCACTTAAGACCTAAGGTCTCTTTTCGCAGTTAATTCAAAATGTTACTATTTTCTGTATTCATTGGCGTTGCTAATTTTAAATGCAGTTTTTGAATAGTAAAGTTGAATTAATTACTATACCTAAACCAGGGCCTAAAAAGATTTGTGTAAAAGTTGTAAAAAATTTCAACATGATCTCAATTTTTTTATTTTCATTATTTACACCCACCACGCCACCGAGTGTCTCTCTCAGGGCCATTTTTTCCTTATCTATATTTTTATGAGTGAAATGATAAAAAGAATAGAGAAGTTTTTTTTAAGGGGGCATTCACTCAGTTGTTACTTTAAAGTGTCAATATGTTTATGTAAATCTAGCCCTTTATGATAATATTACCACGCTTTTGTCAGCTTCATTTCTGGGTGTGTTGGTTTTTTAGTTATTTGCCTGGTTCAAATCTAATGTATTTTTCCTACTTGGACTTTTTTATTGACTTCAAATTTAGCATTCGTATACAGTGAAAATGCCATTTCATACTTTCGTATATAAAAGATTTAAGAGAGCAGACAAGTGGTATATTGAAGTGCAAATTATGCATTTTTAGTCAACTTGTAAAACTTTGAATCTGCTGCGTCAAAATATACTACGAATTTCGTAATTTGTGCAGATTCGACTGAAAATCTTTAGGTATGTAAAGCGCAAATCATTATTTTTTTGTTAACATTTTAACATTAAAAATGTTACCGTTAACATGCCGAACGAAGGTTGGTGTTTGTGCAAGTCGTATATATAGGGGTATTTAAGAGTGAATATTTGGAGAACATTTGAAATTTTGAAATAGCGTTTCTAAATAGAAAAATTTTGCATATGTGTTGTTGTGAGTGTTTAAGAGCACACATTATAAATTTTAGTGAACATTAAGGCATCAAAATGTTGTCTGTCACCAACAAACCGAGCGAATTTTATCATAGACTGTAGATTCGGAATTTGGGGAAACTGAAGAGCGCAATTATGACTTTTCAGTTTATATTTCAAAATGCAAAATGGCGTCGCGAACATAGTGGATGAATTTTGGTTTTTGTCCCGATTCGACAGAAAATCGGTGGCGGTTTTTAAGAGTGCAAAATATGAACTAGTAATGAACGTTTAAAAATTTAAAATGTCGAAGTTAAATGGTGGGTGAATTTCAAAATAAAAGTTAGTAACTTTTAGTCAACATTTAAGAATCAAACCGCTCACACAGTATGCGAACTTTGTCGTTTATATAAATTCGAGTGAAATTGGATATTTGGAGGCATTGAAGAGTCACAAACTAAGAATTTTTAACCTTTAAAAATTCAGAATGGTGACGGCAACATGGCAGACGAACTGATTAAAAGATTTCCAAGACTAGACTAACCATTAACTTATTGAACATTTGAAAACTAGGCTTTTATAAAATAAACTAAAAGGTAAAAATAAATATACGTAATATATAACTAAATATAATATATGTAAATAAATTTATAATAGTTATCAACTAGGTTCTTCGTTTTTTTAAGACATTTATTTAAGAAAAACCTGAGAATTCGCATGTCATTTGTTTTTTCATATTAAAAATAAATATAGCCTACTTATAAAAATGTCATTGGCGTGACATATGCTGTATTAAGGAGTATACAATATTATATATATTTGAAGGCGCGTCTATTGGCCTGAACCGGTTTGAGTATTTCATTACCATAAAATTTAACCGTGTTACTAAATCGCGTAAACTGATTTAATAAAATTCTAAGTAATTTTTATAGTTAGAAATATAAATAAAAAAAATATCCTGAATATTAAAACTTACATTAAATATTACCAAGTAGTAATACGTTTGCCATTTATATCTATCTTCTAATTACCTAATACCTTTCAATACTGACTTTTTTCTCAATTTTGATAATGTTTTCTGCCAATTAAAACTATTTCAAAAATATTTGTTGAAATTTTTTAATGTGATGAGTGATGAGAAAAACATTATACTTCAGCCTCATCCTCAATTACAATAATACTGACACACTTGTAGTTGCACTACTTTGCACAAATCAGTACAAACGTTTAAAGAGCAATTTGACAACCCCGCTCTCCACACCATGCCATACATTTCATCATCCTCATACCATCAGTGCTTTATTTTGTACAGCGAAGTGCAGACGTAAGACGAATAATAGAATGTTTTGTCGTGAGTGATTCCCCGAAAATGGGTAAAAGAAAACGGAGTGATAAAGAAGCTATTAGAAAGTTAAAAAAGGAATTAAAGAAGCTGGAAAGGCGACTACCTTCTAGTTCGGAATCGAGTAAGAAAAATTTAATTTTTATTCATAATATTATAAAATAGGGTATTAGGTTACGAGTATGGGAACATGCATGCGTTAGTACCAGTGGACATAATTGGTTTAAAACCCCGGGGTACCACATGGACCCCAACAAAATTAAATATAAAAATGTTTCATTTCAAAAACTATAATTTTTTGATAGGGCCAAGATTGATACACATGTACCAACGGCCGAAAAAAGGGGTTGCGGTCACATGACTCGCTCTAATACGCTCTCAAGAACAGCAACATTCTATAACACATGTTATAGTTCAAGTCCGATATATAAAAAGTTACAGAAATATTTTTAATTCTGTATACTTTGGCAATATTAATGTTTATAAGATGTCCACACTACATAAATCCACAAAATTTATTTTTAGTCACGTATGTATAATTATCTACTGATGTATTATCATGTAGATCTGTAGTATGTTTGTAGCCGAAATATTTCGTGCTAGATATTATGTGATATCAGTAATAGGCTTAGGATTAAGTTAAATCAATAAAATGCTGAAAATTCAGCTGTCCCAATGTTTAGGACTGTGAATAATCTTTTCAATATCTTTCTCTGCCGCCTCCGTCGCACCGACTGATCGTAAACAAATGACTCAAGTTTTTATTAGGATAAAGAACTAGATAAAAACTTGCGGTCTTTATAATGGTTATATATTTCGGGCTTAACAATAAATAATGCTTTCAGGGATTATTTGTTTCTTCGGTTTGAATATTTGTTTACATAAATAGGCACCTAATTCCTTATGGATTTAACGTTGTACAGTGTTGTCGGGTTGGCATTGATTTCCACTGTTTGATTTATATTGTCGACTGTTCGCTAATAAAATTATCTTTTAACTAAGGATAGGAAAGATGCATGCATGGGACCGTGTGAATTTGTATATATATATGGCATTAGATATATACATATAAACTTCATTATAGGTTCAGACGACAGCTATTCTGACAGAGAAGAGATACCGGACTATGTTTCCGAAACAGAAAGCAATTATGAGCTAACCTCAAATATTCAAGAAATCGAAAAGCAAATTGAAGAGCAGACACCTACAACTGATGCCGTGCCTTTACATTTACTGGGAATCAGTAATGTAGATAATGCGAACGAAGGCCCAATTATACATGACGGAATAACTAAACTTTGGCAAGATGTAGTGTCAAAGGGTATTAAAAAGGAGGACAGAATACAGTTATTAAAGAAATACCCTATAATCAAGAACTGTAAAACTCTTTTAGCCCCTACAATCAATGGGGAAATATTAGAGGCGATAAATGAGAAGGCTGTTAAAAAGACAGCCTAAGTGCTTTGGCGGTGCCATTAGATAAACTATTTTCTAATTCTTCGGAGAATACAATGCACCATACGATTTCACAACACAGTAGGTTTTTAATATCGCCCAGTTTAAATCCGGCCCTCAAAAAGAAGGTAGAGGAATCAAAAATTGATTCCATGTTGTACGGGGAAGATTTCACAGTTAAAACTGGCCAAACCAAGATACACCTATACAAACAGCAGTTTTGGAAGAAATCTGGCTGGACCTTCACAAGAAATCAAATTCGCTTCAAAAAATTTTCAACGCCCCTCACAGACTTTCAGGCCCAAGAAGGAATTAGGAAAGCGGTCGGAGGGGCAGACTGCTTCCTCTGCCTCAGACCACATCAATTAAGCAAATACAAGCCCAAATACCGAACTCAAAAATAAATGTAAGTATGGAATATGCAGGACAACTTAGGTTTTTCATTAACCAATGGGAAGAATTGACGAGAAATCCTCTAATTTTAAATTGGGTGAGAGGGTATAAAATTTTCTTTGAAAATGTTCCTCAACAAAAACAAATTTTCAATAAGAATTACTCAAAAACTGAGCAAAAATTGTATCAGGCTACCATTGAAAGCCTTTTGAAAATCGGAGCAATAACGAAATGTCAATATACAAAGGGTGAATTTCTTTCGTCTTATTTCTTAGTTAAGAAGCCAGATGGTTCCCATAGATTCATTTTAAATCTTAAAAAACTTAATAGTTTTATAACTCCACCGCATTTTAAACTAGAGAACTATCGGTCAGCCTTAAAATTAATATCTAAAAATTGTTATATGACAACAATTGATCTTAGAGATGCATATTTCGTAATCTCTGTAATGAATAGTTCTCGTAAATATTTACGATTTATTTTTGAGGGACAGAGATATGAATTTAAGTGTATTCCATTTGGGTTATGCACAGCACCGTTCTTGTTCACAAAATTGTTAAAGCCTGTGATAAAATATCTAAGAGAGCGTGGTATTAGATGTGTGTCCTATTTAGATGATATTCTTTTATTAGGAGATTCTGAAAAGGAATGCAACGAAAATACAAAACAGATTTTAGAAATAATGACATCGTTGGGATTCTTAATAAATTATCAAAAATGTTCTTTGATTCAAAAGCGACAGTGTAAATTTTTAGGTTTTATTTATAATTCCGAAAATTTAACATTTTCATTAACTAATGAAAGAAAACAAAAAATTTTTGTTTTGATAGAAAACATTTTAACTAAGTCCCATAGCAAAATTAGGTATTTTGCTAAGATTGTAGGAGTTTTAGTATCAGCATGTCCAGCTGTAAAATACGGTTGGGGATATACCAAAATTCTCGAAAGGCAAAAGTTTCTAGCATTAAAAAGTAATAATGGTAACTATAATAAAATTATGCAAATACCGTCAAGCCTTAAATCTACGTTTACTTGGTGGAAGGAAAAAATTTTGAAATCACAAGTAAATTTTAAAAACGATAATTTTTTGTTAGAAATTTATACTGATGCTTCAAAATCAGGCTGGGGGGGTTTTTGTAAAAATCAAAAAGTCCATGGTTTTTGGGACTCAAGAGAAAAGACTCAACACATAAATGTTTTAGAACTGTTAGTCACTTTTAATAACGTATTGAGGTGTTTTGCAAAAGACGAGAGGGATTGTGATATTCTGTTGAGAATCGATAATAGCACTGCAATTGCGTATATAAATCGAATGGGGGGTGTAAAATATAAAAACCTTAATTCGATTACTAGGCAGATTTGGAACTGGTGTGAGATGAGGAATATACTTATTTTTGCTTCATACATAAATACAAAAGAGAATATTCAAGCTGATAAAGAATCCCGTTGTTTAGCTATAGAAACAGAATATGAACTTTCAGAGAATGCATTTAACATTATTTGTAATAAATTAGGGACACCAGAAATAGATATTTTCGCAACTCAATTAAATACAAAATGTGCTACCTATATATCCTGGAAACCAGACCCTAATTCGATTTTAGTTGACGCTTTTACAGTAAATTGGAGTCGATGGTTCTTTTATGCTTTTCCTCCCTTTTCAATAATTCACAAAGTTATAGAAAAAATAATTAAAGATAAGGCCAGGGGTATATTAGTTGTGCCACTTTGGACATCACAACCGTGGTATCCAGTTTTTAAAAGACAGTATAGCCACTGTTATAAAAAATGATGGGTTTTTAATTGCAAAACAAATAGTAATCCATACGAATATCAATTAAAAAAGTTAGTAGATTTTCTAAATACACAGTTTGAAGCTGGTAGTTCTTTTTCAACCATAAATAGTTTTAGATCGGCTCTCTCTTTGGTACTTAGTATTAAAAAGGAAGAGGAACCTTTCATTAAAAGATATCTTAAAGGAATCTATAAAGAATAGACACCAAAAGCTAGGTATAGAACTACTTGGGATCCACATCAAGTATTAGAATTTCTCTCTAAATGGTATCCATTAGAAAATTTAAAGTTAGAACAATTAACATGTAAACTAGCTATGCTTATATCGTTAATTACTGCTCACAGAATTCAGAGGATTTCTCAGATTAGAATTTCGAATATATCTTGGTATGAGGATAGAGCTGAAATTCTGATTAGTGATAAAATAAAAACATCCGGTCCAAAAACAGACCCTCCAATTCTAATTTTACCCTTCCTTAGAGAAAAAACTGAACTCTGTGTAGCCTTACTCTTCAATTTTATATTAAATGTACTCGTAGTCTAAGACAAGATGATACTGACTATTTATTTATTACATACAAAAAACCGTATCATCCTGCTACCACTCAAACTATTAGTAGATGGCTAAAACAGATTTTAAAGAAAGCTGGAGTCGATACTTCCCAATATAAGAGCCATTCAACGAGGCACGCAGCTACCTCTGCAGCGTCAAGAGCTGGGGTAGATATATCGGTTATTCGAAGGGCAGCAGGATGGTAGGAGAAATCAAATATGTTTGCAAAGTTCTATAACAGACCATTAGCTAAAGACCCAGTAGCATTTGCAAAAGGAGTTTTAAACGGTTTAAGTGTTTCTAATTAAGTAATGGTTTAAAAGTTTTTCCTTATTGGATATTTTGTATATAAACATTTATAACAGTTTATATTTAGTACAGAAATATTACTATTTTATTTCTTTTTTATTTAAGTTTAGGCTATTAGGATGACCATTTTCCTTATTGATATTATATGTTATATAAATAGATCGGTTGTTTTTTTCTTTAAACATCTACAAGTGTGATCTACATCTACAAGATTTATCGGAATTATACTTCAGCCTCATCCGAAGATTACAACCCCCCCTCCCAGTCCCTCAACGATCTATTTATCTGACAAAACAAGCACTGATGGTATGAGGATGATGAAATGTATGGCATGGTGTGGAGAGCGGGGTTGTCAAATTTCTCTTTAAACGTTTGTACTGATTTGTGCAAACTAGAGCAACTACAAGTGTGTCAGTATTATTGTAATCTTCGGATGAGGCTGAAGTATAATTCCGATCAATCTTCCTTAACAGGTAAGTCAGTTGATCTATTAATTAAATATGTCTTTATGCAAGTCAAAATTATCAAAACTTTTTAAAATGTAACATTGTATTCAGGTGAGGAAAAGAAAAATATAAGACAAAAAATCGTTTTCATTTACAACCAGGGATGTAATGTTGAAATTTGAAAAGTCTGAAAGAAACATATTTCTGACATTGGCATTTATCACGATGAAAAGTGACATTTACCTGAGAGGAAAGTGGTCACCTTCAATCCGTTGTAAATGTCACTTTCCATCCACGCAAATGTCGATATTTATTGAATAACGAAAATGTTTAATTTTTTCCACACTTTCCGCAGCTTCTCTCAATTGAAGAGCACAAATGATTTCTTCTAAATCGCTCAAATGCTTAAATGCAATTAATTTAAGTTTGTATGCTTGGCTTGTACAGAACCATAGTAACCACCGTCAAAATTTAATTTTTTTTATTTGTTGATGGTGGTGAAGCTTATGGTTATACAGTAATCTTGCTTTGTTTATTTCTCACATAGTTATATTTGTCACAAAAGCCTCATTTACATTTAAAAGGTATGGTTGAAAATAAAATAGTAGAAAAATCTCAGTGGAAAGGTTTCATTCCTCTCACGATTTTACCATTCATCTTCTCCGCAAAATGAATCTAAATCAAAAAACCTTTACAGAACAGTCATAATCTGTTTGTATATCTTTCAAACGGTATGAAGTCTTTATAGGGTTAATTAAAAATAGAAAGAATTCTATGGCGAATTCCACACCATTGCGAGGAAATATGTTTCAGTGTTTGTGGTAGAAATAAATATGCATTTTGCTTATTAAAATGTCATTTACCGTATTAATAACGCATATCATAATTCAGTGCAATAGGCTTTCGAGATGTTAAATAACATTTATCTAAAGAAAATGTATGTTTGTAAAACTCTCTCCTGAAAAATATAATTTTTTTAATGCCAATTGTTAAACTTTCCCAAAAAGTAAGGAGGCTTTGCATTAAAGCTAATGTCTTAAAATACGTACCATAAATTCCACTATTAATTTTTTTTATAAATATGAAATACAGAGTAATGAAAATCGGTAAATTTTATTCATCCGAAAATTCCCTAGTAATGAACCTTTTCTTTTATTAGGAACCCAATTTAGTTCGGCACATAGTTATTAGTAACATGATCACACTTAATTTTTGTACAAAATTTAGAATTAATCTAATAAGTAGTTTTTCATGGTGTTTTTTTTTTTAATAATATATTAGGCCGCCATTTTGTTTTGCCATCTTGGATTCCTACCAAAATGTTACCAGTTCATTGTAATGTAACATTCGATTTTTATACTAAATTTGTCGTAAATTGGATAAGTAGTTTTTTAGTAATAGTTTTTTTAATATTTCATAAAGCCGCCATTTTGTTCCGTCAAATTAATTTTTAAACAAAATGTGTCCCCGAAACGTGAAGATCTGAAAAATGTCGGAGAATTAGTAAGTAAGAATTGGATTTTTCTTCACGTTGGAGGAATTTCTTAATTTCATCGTGAAAAAATCACCCTCCGAATTTTTTTCAGATCTTCACGTTTCAGGGTCCCTAGATGCCCAAAAATATGTTTTCTCAATTCTGTCAGTCTGACTTCAAATTTTGTTCAAAAATTAAGGATCATATGGGGATGGGTAACATTTTGGTAAAAATCCAATATGGCGAAACAAAATGGCGGCCTAGCAAAATGTTAAAAAAATGTTATTAAATCAAATTTTGCACAAACATTAAGTATTATGTTGGAATCAATGGCTAACATTTTGATACGAATCCAAGAAGGCAGAACAAAATGGCGGCTTAGTAAAATATTTAAACATTCAGCCTGAAAAAACTGCTTAATGGATTACTTTCAAATTGTGTGCCATAACTAATTACGGCGGAATAAAATGGCGACTAAATAAAATGTTTGTAATCATGAAAAAATCACCCTCTCAGGTTTTAAATATCTTCACGTTTTAGCGTCCCTAAATGCCAAAAAATATGTTTTATCAATTCCGTCGTTCTGTCTGTCAGTTCGCAGCACAGCTTAAAAACTACTTACCAGATTGGCTTCAAATTTAGTTAAAAATTAGAGGTCATATGGCGATGACCTGGTAATGTTTTGGTAGAAATCCAATATGGCGGGACAATGTTGAAAAGTTATTACTAAAAAAACGAATTGCCCAATTTATCTCAAATTTTGCATAAAAAATCAATCAATAGAAATGAACTGGTAACATTTTGATACGAATCGAAGATAGCATAACAAAATAACGGCCTAATAAAATATTTAAAAAACCAGCCTGAAAATACTACTTATTAAATTTAAAAATGCAAGAATTGAGTGTGATGTGGAGATAAACTAGTCAAATTGTGGTACGAATGGCACATAAATATGGCACAACAAAATGGCGGCCAAATTAATTTTTTGGAGAAATCAACGTAAAAAATCTTAATCATTAGACTTTAAATTTTGGAGAACAATTAAATGTGAAAATGTATAAACTGGTACGAATTTAACATGACTTAACAAAAAGGCGATATTTATTAATGTATAACCATTTATTGAATTGATTTTAAAATTATTCCCAAATGGCGCCCAATAAAAATGTTTGAAAAGTATATGTAATACATATATACTGTGACTATGTACCGAACTAAATTGGGTCACATTTCACTATTCCTAACCAATAGAAAAAAATCATAACGGGGGAAGTTCCGGGTAAAGGAGATTTGCCAATTTTTTGATAAAATAGAATGAAATGCACAATTTAAACATTTTAATTTTTTTGTTTTCTTAACTCTAATACAAAAAATATAAAATGAAAAGTTCTTTGAAAATGGTAGGTAGTGTATTATTATGCTAGTTTATTTACAACGTTTTGACTATTATAGTATTTGGAGTCATTTACAAGCATGTATTTGCTTGGAAAAACCACTGAAAAAAAATTTTATACTGTCTTTCTGCATTTTAAAATAGTTGCGTTTTAGTGAAATGTTGTATTCCGTAAGGTCACATATTATAGGCAAAAAAAATGTTTTTTTTAAACCTTTCACCGTTCGAAAAACAAAATGCAAAAAGTTTATAATCTAAAAAAAATTTGGCTGTTTCACCTCCCTCACGTAGTACTAATCTGCATATATATATTCTAACCCAAATTTTACCAGTGTATTTCTATATCACGTCTAATTTGAAGTTATTAAATAAGTACTTTTTTTAGCTGATTTATTAAACGCTTAATTTTGACTATACCATTTTGTTCTGCCATCTTCTATTCAGATCAAAATTTTATCAGTTCATCTCTCTATCACTATATTAGATATGTATATATTGGATATTTATCAAAATGTTATATCTTGTTATCTCTATATGACATTTTTTACCAAACTTTAAAGTCAATCGGGTAAGTAATTTTTAGCTATGCCGCGAACAGATAGACACACCGGCAGAAAAAATGTTTTTGGTATCTAGGGAACGGAAAATGTGAACATCTATAAAAATACTTCCCTCTTACGTTAGATAAAGTTTGTTCGCAATTTTAGAATTTTATTTGCTGACTAAAAATTCATAAAACTTGCACTTCAAATACCGATTTTCAATCAAATCTTCACTTCTGCTTTCAGGAATTTTAGTTTTTTTAACGGTATTTTAAGATATGAATAATACTTTCAATTATTCCAGTCATATAACTTTTTTCTGAGGCTAGTCCGTGTAATTATAAAAAATGCTCTTTAAAAAATTAAATTGATGTAATATAATACACATTTACGTGCCAACCTTTAACTAAACATAGAACCCAACATAACATCTCCAATATATTTTCGGATAGGACACGATATATAACAAAAATGTTTAAATAAGGCAGTCCCTAAGAAACCAACTCCTAAAAAAGATCTAAATAAATGAGACTGTATTGAAAAATCCATAGAATCTCCCAACTTCCAACTTTGTCGGGCGATGTACGGAAATATTGAATTAATTTAAGTAAAGCAGTCGCCAAGAAAATCTTCTTAGAAAATATTCTAAATACGTTTGCATCGAATGGCGGTAGTGGGAACTGGTTAAGCTCCGCCTTCCGCTTTCTGTTCTGCAAGGTCAGCCGACGGACTGTGTCTAGCCGTTTGGAAGCAATGCACTCTTAAGTATATGGCAGAAAAAAACCCTATACCAAAACCCAAAACCAAACTCTTTATGTTTTTTTAAATATTTTTTAAATTGTTATCAGCCAGATTTATAAATGTTTAAATATAAAGTGCTTAACATACTAACCGCACCGACAAAAAAAATCGACTCATGGCACTAACCCCTATCAGATACAGCTGACCACATTAATGATCCTGGACGATTATTATACAAATAATACAACAGAAAACATTTTTAGAACTTTTTTTGCTTTAATTAAAAATAAAGTTCCTGATCTAAGCTCAAATGTATTTTTATCTGACGATGCCCATGCCTTTTACAATGCTTTCTCCAATTAAAATTTATCCAAAAAAAATTCTTTGTGACTGGTAAGCTAAGAAAAATCTGTTTGAAAACTTGACAAAAATTCCCAGTACGGAAATGAGAAAAGAAGTAAAGAGACAACTAAAACTGCTACTAAATGAGCTAGATGAAACCACGTTAACAAGAATACATTGATTATTTTTGGAAACTTCATTAAAGGACCCTTTGACTAAGAATTATGGGGATTATTTTGTTACATACTATACTAATTTTGGTGGAAGATTGCAACAACCATTAGACTTAAGCATTAATAACGTTATTGAATGTCTTCATTGCAAATTTTTAAAAAAGCTGGTGTCTATTTCTCGTAGAGTTCCACACAAATTAAATGAATTAAGAAAAAGACACAAATTAGCTATAAAATAGGTTTTTGAAGATGTAGAAAACAACAAATGGATGGTTGCTTCTTCAAAAAATGTTAATGCTAATTCATTGTTAGAACTGTATGTGTAGTATTAAATAATGAAGCTAGAACAAAGTGAAGCTATGACTGTGTATGCAGTGACGGTCAAATCTGCATCCATGATTTGACCTGCAACTGTCATTATTATGCAATACAGTACCATATATGCGAGCATATTCATAGTTATTATTAGGTTTCCTACAGTAAATATAAAAATGTTTGCAGATACAGACTTGGATCATAATAACAATGCCTTAATAATAGATGAAATTTCTGCAAATGATCCTAATAAAACTGACTTGGGAGTTATTTTCCAGAGTGACCTGTCTTTCAACTTGCACATTGATAACATCGTGCTCAAGGCATTTCGAATGCTTGGCTTCATTAGACGAAACAACCGTCATATCATGGACACAAAGGCAATAATGTGTGTATATATACATCCTTGGTACGCAGTCTACTGGAGTATTGTTCAGGAATCTGGTCTCCCACTCATTTGTGCAACATTGGCAGGATCGAGCGGGTGCAGAATAAGTTTGCCAAATACCTTCTTTACAAATTCCATTTTCCTTATAAGGATATCTCTTATGAGACAAGAAGGTTGTTGTGTGGGTTAAAGAGCCTGGAGCAAAGGAGGAAAGAGCAGCAGCTTATATTCTTATACAAAATAATAAACAATTTGGTGGACTGTGAGTCACTTGTTGAGGCAATAACTTATAGAATTCCGGCTAGGAATACCAGACATTCTCAGTTGTTTTTCGAAGTGCGGCACCGAACCAACTATGGAGCCACGGCTTTCGTTGATAGACTTGTTAAAAACTATAATAGGAATTTTGAGCATTATGATATTTTTAACTGTTCATTATCTCGTTTAAAGTGTTCTTTGTCATCGGTTATTGTATAAGTAATGCTTGTTTTTTTTTTGTATTTGGTTTATTGTAGTTTGTAGTTTTATCTTATTTTTGTCTTTTAATTTGTATACAGTATTTAACATTGACGTACCATTTAGGTTTTTTTTAAATCTGTAGTGTACTTGACACAATAAATAAATAAATAAAATAAAAAAAAACTGAGCATAATTTTATATCTCATCAATTAAGGCCTAAAATAAAGAATCATAAACTGAAAAAGAGTAAACAATTGTTTAAAAATAACATTGCTAAGTTATGTGAAGCGGTCAAAAGTTCTAGAAGTATTGAAGCAATAACTTTGGCAAATAACAACGTTGTAACACTTTTATCCAGTGTAAAGGCTTTAACCTCGTCCACTGGTGAAGTACTGAAGAGTAGTAAAAACGCACCTCTAAACAAGAAGATTAAGCCTCAAGTCCGTTCTTTTCAAAAGGTTAAAAGGCGAAAAAAAATAAAACAACAGAAGGTGAAAATGTGAAACCTACAGACTGTGCGATTTAAAAAATATATTTAGTGTGTTAATAAACAACATCACAAAAGAAATTAAATACAAAAGCTATAGATAACATTTGCCTCTACATTTTAAAATTATTATTTATAATATGGTCTTTGCAAAAATTAACTGTGACTCAAACATACTTTTTTTAATAAAACACCCTATGTTTTTAATTGTTTTTGAAATTTTGATGTTTAAAGTTTTACATTTTAACTAGCTCTGTCTATTAAAATTGTAGGTGTTAACTTTACACACTGTATAGGATTTTGTACATATATCTATGTAATTTATGTATAAATAAAACAATTAATTATACATGTTTTTTATTGTTGGATCAATATACCACCTATAATGTTAAATGGGAAATACTAATAAAAGTGATTTAAGTCTGGTCAATTCTTTTGAGGAGTTGTATAGAGAACAATAATTTACCAAAAAAGATGTATACTTGAGGACTTTGTTTTCAATATGGAGGGTGATAAAATTTGTATTTTATTTTATATGGCCGTTCCGAAGTCATTGATAGCAATAATACACTTTATCTCAAATATCTGAAAAAGCTATCCTTATTCAAGGAGGTTGCAATAAAAATATATTTTTTTAAATTAAACCTTAAAGCCCTGTACACTGTCATTTTCTATTGGTTATTTACATTTTCTTTAACTCTCATAGGTAAGTAAAGTACTTAAGTACTAACATCAAATAAATATTTAAGACTTCCTAAGTCTTTTTTTTAAATACCTTTATATATTAATATAATTTCTTAAAATAATTAATGCTGGTATGCCTACATATCAGAACAGTAAACTTCTGACCTCAGATAGTGAATAATAATTAAAACAAGGATTTTTCAACAAAACCTATACTGTTAGGTTGATCTGGCTGTCCCGTTATGCGTTAGGTTAGCCCACGTTCGTCAAAAAAAACCATCATTAAAGCCATAACACAGTGTATTTACCATGAAACAATGCAACAAATGTGTCGAGATTAATTCTCACAAATACAACAATTTTAATAGTTTGCGGCGACTCCATATTTGTAATAAGTTATTTGATATTAGCATAATTTTTTTGGGCAACATATCCATTGAACAGTTTAATTTAAACAAAAAGCAGTTACAAATCACAATCCAGACCACTAATGATCAAATTGAAAACTTTGTTTTTGTTGTCATATTTAACCAACATAACCTCAAAAGCCCAAAAACGTCAACGGAGTCGGGTTAGCTTCTAGGAGCAAGTTTTTTTTACCTGTCAATTATACAGTGGATAAAAAAATTCAAAGAAAAAACATTTTATTTTAGAAAATTAAGGCACAAAAATTCCAAGTTCAAGATATATTTTCATTTTTTCCAGATTCTTGCCCCAAGAATCTCCGAAGAAGGCCGTGAACGCATTTGTAAAAACAAATAGTTGAAAATTCTTTCTGTCAACGTAAGTTCTACGAGTGATCCTGACAGTAATTTCTTAAATTATTCTGTTTGTTGTATTTTACCTAAACTTAAGTTTCTTGTGTTTGGAACGACGGTTATTTAGCTGAAAATGCCCTTCATAAAATTTACTCAGGGTGAAATTGATAACATTATAAGATTAAATCGTCAAAACTCGTTTCAGAAAATAGCTGACTTACAGAACACGACAAGATGAACAGTTCAAAAAAAAGTACGGTTAATCGGCATAGAGGAGCTCCCGTGTGCAAGACTACACCAAGGGGAAAACAGAAACCTATTGTTAAGGACTGTTAAGGACCGCACTGGGAAACCGAACATTTAATGCATCAAAGTTAAGAGCAAACAGTGGGCTACAAATCACCACACAAACAATTCGTAGAAGATTGCATTTCTGGGGGTTCGGAGCAAGGCTACTCGCTCCTTAACGAGGCTCACGGGAGGAGGAACACACGATGGGTTTTTAATGAATGACACCACTGTTTATTCTCAGATGAATGTAGAACATTAAAATGAAGAGAGAGAACTGGAATACCTGCTAGCTAGAAAGACTACGCTGCTCGTGCGTGGTTACTTGTTTTTATTCCTCACGTATCAGCACATGTGATTATCCGATGTCTCATTAGCATATCATTGATTTCTTCGAGTTTTATATAAAAATGGTGAAAGGCTATTATATCTATGGATGTCAAAATGAGCGGACTCCAAACGCAACCAAAAAATTTAACAAATAAGTAATAATTAATAAGGTAGTTGTTGAAATAAAGCGCAAGTATGTTTATGGTTATGGGCAAATAATAATACTTAAAGGCATTTGCGGCATTTAGTGTATTTTTTGGTAGTATTTTTTTGTTGTAGATTTCCCATAAAGAATAAACAACGTTAGATTTATGGCTGTGCGGCCTAAAAATTTTACACCAACTGCTAACAGTATCGTTTGTAGCGTCCATTTTAATATAAGATTATTTGGAGTCGTTTTTAAGGCAAAATATTTTAAAACCTGAATCTGTCCCTTCAGTATTTATTTATATAAAAACGAAAAATCCTCCAAACAAAAGAAGGAAACTACATCGGGAAAACTGTGAATCATCTGTATTTAATAATACTGACATAGAAACTGAGATAAAGGTACACTTACAAATAACTGATATGCAGACAAAACATAGGTACTTATAAGTTTGGTTTTTTTTTTAAGTATAATAAAACATAGCAAACATGATGTTGGCACCCAAACCACAGGCCTTAGGGCTTCCCTTAAAATTAATCTGCGCAGACAACTTAAAAATACCAAGTTAAAAGTCAAAAGAAAAGAAATCAAGCTGGAATTAATGAATCACCTAATACAACATTTAAAGAATTTCAACTACATTTGTTTAGAAGTGAAATGAAAAAATCTGGTATTAGTAAAACCCAGAGGAAATAAGGTAATGGTCCTATTTATCGACCGCGTCCTATTTACCGACCAACCTTTTATTGTTTTTGAAAAAATAAGGAAACTAAAAGTAAAACGCAAAATTGTATATTTCTGTTTTATTTATTCATTATTTGGGCATCATATACATAATTTCTGCACGCCACTGGCCTTCTCAAGAACATCAAATCACTGATTGAACAGTCACGTGTCAACCGTCGTGCAAGAACGAGTGCATTATTAAGTCTGGTAAGTAAGCTTCCAAGCTTTCATTAAAGGGGTTTTTTTTCAGATGTTTTGTTAACTATAATTGATATGCATGCCTAAAACAATGTTGAAAATAGTCTTCTTACGTTATTAAATTTGCAAAAGGAGCAAATTCGGTTTTAATTTAAAAAAACAAGCCGGTCGATAACTGGGACAAGAAAATTAATAATATTTCCATTTATCGACCGGGTGGTCGATAATTGGGGCAAAATCAATATCGACTTAAAGGTATATAATTGAAAGAAAATTCAATATATTCTATAAATAGTTGTGGATATTAGCTGGAAAAACAACACATTTTGCTGAGACCAGTTATCGACCTACCATTTTTCTCCAAATAAACTCGATAGATGCCAACTAAAACAGTGGTCGATATTTAGGACACCGATAGGTCATTAATTAGGCCAATCAATAGAGATTTTTTCGTGACAAAAATACTAACCAGAAACCGAGTATGCCATTATGTTTTCCATTCGCGACTCTCATTTTTTTATTTTTTATAAACAATTTAATGCAAAAAATCGCGTTTTTATTTGGTTTTTGGCTTATAAAATCGAAACTGATAAAGCAATCTTAAAACCCTTAAAAGCCCTGCGTTACATATATGTAACGCCTACAGCTGGTGCAATGAAATGAATAGTAGAGAATAAAATTACGAACGAAACGATTATTAGAACAGGAGAAAAAAACGAAAAACCGGAAAAATTTTACTTTTTTTCGAAAATTCATGTCGCTGTTATTTTACAAGTTGTAGCGATGATCACTTGCTAAATAATAGGTAATCGGGTAACCATATCATATTGTTCGTAATTTTGTTCTCTACAATTCATGTCATTGCATCATCAAGATTACTTTAAGTATTAGTTTCGATTTTATAGAGAGTTGCGAGTGGAAAACATAATACAATATCACTATGGACTATCTTAAGTGTGATGGCACACTCGGTTTCTGGTTAGTATTTTTGGCAGAAAATCACTATTTTTTTGCTAGATTGATTGGCGTAAATAGGGACCTCTAATTGTTGCAGGATAGATCCATCTTTAAAAATGGCCAAACGACTTCTATATACAGAAGAAGATATGGAAAAGGCAATTAGTGCATGTAGAGCAAAAACTATGTCTATTAGAAAAGCAAGTGTGGCTTTTGGTGTGCCAAAAACGACTCTACTAGATAAATTAGCCGGAAGAGTACCAATGGGTAAGAAGAATGGGCCTACTTCTATTTTGACAGCTGAAGAGGAAAAGCTGCTGGTATCTTGGATCCTCAGGTCAGCACAAGCTGGTTTTCCAATTTCAAGAGATCAACTGGCAGACAGCGTTCAATTATTAATGAGGGAACTCAAGAGGGAAAATCCATTTCCAGAAGACCGACCCCAGCGCCACTGGCATGAGGCCTTCTTAAGAAGACATCCCGAAATTGTTAGAAGAGTGCCTCAAAATTTGTCTGGACAAAGAGCAAACGTGACAGAAAATAAAATTCGTGAATGGTTCAAAGAGGTTTCCTTATACCTAAGTGAAAAAAACATATTGGTGCTAAATCCACGGCAAGTTTATAACTGCGATGAAACGGCATTATCTCTTTGCCCTAAAGGAGAAAAAGTTCTCACAGAAAAGGGTCAGAAGACCGTATACTCAGTCTCTAAAAATGATGAAAAGGAATAGTTTACTACGTTGTTAATGTGCAATGCAGCGGGGGAATTGCCTCCTCCGATGGTTATGTATGCCTACAAAAGAACTCCGAAATCGATAGCAGATAAATTTCCACATGGCTGGGCATTGGGCAAATCGGAGAGTGGGTGGATGACGAGAGAGTCATTTTTCGAATATATTGCTAACATATTTCATCCATGGCTAAAACAAAATAATATTCAAAAACCTGTTATCTTATTTGTTGATGGAAACAAGTCACATTTAACATTGCAGCTGAGCAATTTCTGCTCCGAAAACGAAAGTGTACTTATCAGTCTTTATCCTAATTCTACACATATTTTGCAGCCGTTAGATGTGGCAGTGTTTCACCCACTTAAAGTAGAATGGAGAAAAAATGTTACAAAATGGCGCCTAGAGAATAATGGCTGCAAACTCAGCAAAGAAATATTTGCCCCTCTGCTGGAGACAGTTTTGGATGGTATGAAGGAACGTCTGCCCAACATTATAAAAAATGGATTTTTAACATGTGGTCTTTTTCCATTCACACCAACAAACATAAAATTTGAAAAGTTTTTTAAAACATCAGTAGCATCGTCTACTACTTCCACTCATCTCGTAGCAGAAGAAAATGAGAAAATAAAACAATTTCTTACATTCTTTGAGGAATGCAATCAGGCAAAAGTCAATGAATTCAAATCTTCTGGGCCAATATGGCAAGGTCCAATTGAAGATACAAGTTTATTTAACTTCTGGTGGTCTTTGAAGCAGCAAATTGGGTCTAGCGAATTATCTCAAGCAGCTGAAAGAAATACTTCCTCTCCCCAACTTTCCAGCGACAGTGACGATTACAGTTCCCAAGAACAATTGCCAAAGGTCTTAAATGAAGTTGTAAATCCAATAGCGGCACCTTGTAATGGGCAACTTTCAAACGCAGACGATGATGCTTATTCAAACCTCTTGCAAGAAATTGCCAAAACTCAGGAAATCTTGGGGCATAACATAAATTATATTCCCAATATAAATGTAACAAGTGACGATTTGAACCTTGATTTATTTTCAAACAGCAGTTTATTTGATAATGATGAAAATGTATTTTCACATCAAAAAAATAATTTCGAGGCAGATACTGAACACCAAAATAAGACATCTGAAAATCTTCATTCTATAGATCTACTGAACAAAACCCACTATCAACGAAACTTTTGAATAGCCAAAATATCTCACCAGAATTAATTAATTTGGATCCACAAACAGCCACCAAACTTGCTTTGTTAGAAGCCCAATTTGAAAAGACTCCAATGAAAGTATCTAAATCATTTACAGATTACGAAGAGCCCGAAAATTCTTTATGCGTGGTTGATAATAATACCAACAGTAGAAACCAGAATGAGTTAGATTCTAAAGAAAATATTCCAACGCCGTTCAAAAAAGTTCTCTTTTGGAAAACTCAAAAAGAAGACAAAAAATCTGGTGGTGTTCGTAAACCAAAAGAAAAAATTCCAGCCGTTGTTTCTTCAGACCAATGGCAAGAATACCAAAGAAAAAAAGAAGTTAAAAAAGCATTGGAATTAGAAGAAAGAGAAGAAAAAAGAAAATTGAGAGAGGAGAAACAAAAGCTTAAAAAGCAGGAAGAACAAGAAAAGAAGAATGCCAAGCGTAAGCGAGAATTTTCTAAAATTGATCCTAAGAAAACGGAAACTGAGGTGGAAATATTGGGTGATGAAAAGCCCAAAGCAACAAATGAAACGAACTTTGATGTTACTTCGACAAGAATTCATGATATTGATATAGAAATAGGAGATTACGTGGTAGTTACATACGAAGAAAATTTTTTTCCTGGTCTAGTTATAAAGTGTAATGAAGAAGATTTTTCAGTAAAAGCTATGGCCCCGAGCGGCCTAAATTGGAAATGGCCACCCCGAGAGGACATACTTAATTATGAAAGAAGTGATATCATCTTAAAGATTGCAAAGCCAAAGTTAGTTAATAAGAGAGGTGTTTATGAAGTTGAGGAAATGCGACAGTTCATGAAATAATTTTTCTGGTCTAATTTGCCAAAGAGAGTAGACTTATATAATCTGTTTTGGTATTATTATTATTTTAACCGTTCTTTTGTTCTGTTTGTACCTGTACCTGTCTTAATATAATAAACATTTTATGTAATCACTAAAAGTGTTAAAAGAGTTTTATTTCATAAGATGTTCGACAAATGGGACGCAGCTTGGTCGATAACATGGACATGGCGGATATGCGGTGGTCGATAATTAGAACAATCATATATTCTCACATAAAAAATATATATATATTAATTTACGTAATTTATATACACCTTTTGAATGTGCTTGCTTAATATTTAATTACTAGCTAATAAGTCGTTGCCACTTTTGATTGGAAATTAATCATAGGAAATTTATTATTCGTCTTTAAAAATTCAGTGACTGCTTATGTGGTCGATAATAGGGACAATTACCTTACACACAACAAATCAAAAAATTTGCATTGACATTAAACTTTTATTCACTTTATCAAAGTGGATGGGTCTATCAACTGCGAGGTAGGATTTTTAACATAGGGATTCAGCTCTTTAAAAAATGAAGTTGCCAATAATGCCTATCATTTGAAGGAAGTTGCATTTATTTTCGATTCGATTGCAACATATGATAAAAAAATGATAAGTATTATGGGTATGTAGACATAGCGAATATTGAAAATGACAAAACTGTGAAGAATATGCTTTAATTCCACTATTTTCCAGTTCTCACTCTTAATTTCAATGATGTAGAATGAATTTGTATCTCTCCGATGGAAAAGTACTATTTCAAATAACCTATATTCAATAAATTAAAACAGAAACATCAAAATTCAATGTTTTTAAATTAAAATAATAAAGAGACAATAAAAAACTATGAGCCAAAATAGCCACAATTATTGAATACACTGGAAAAGGAATAATTAATTTAATGGAGGTACTGGATAATTCAGAATAACCAATGTTCCCAACAGTGAAAGGTAGGTTTATATTCGAATATTATTTGGCCAAGTCATTTCGGTTCAAATATAGTCATTTTTTTGTCGGTGCGGTTAGTATGTTGAGCACTTTATTTTTCTTGAGCTTAAAAACATCGATTTATATATATATTTTAAAAATGTAGCAATACAGAGTTGATAAAACAATAGAATTAAAATTGTTTTAATTGGGCTTTTTTCGTATTAGATGACACAGATTCAAATCATACTTCCTATGTGAAGCCTAATTTATTAATTTAATTTTTTTTGTGCAACCCCGTATGGCTATAAAAGTGATCATGATAAATGTACCATTTATCATGATCTCTGGAACAACATATTGATGAATATCGCCCTTTTTGCCACTTTGTACTACATATGTAAAAAAAAATGGAAATATTCATTTTATACTCTAACTAAAACAATATAAGAATGCACATAATAATAAACTTTTTATTATACAATTGTTCATTAAAATTAAAACAAACTTAAAGTTTGTAAACTTATATGATTATTTTGTCATCCCTGAAAGCTCCTGGCAAGAAGAAATAAAAGTCTGTCGTTTCAATACAACATTGTCTAAAAGATGAACCGACGTTTTGTCGCACTCGTTCGTATTAAATGTAAACATAATTTAAACATCGCAGCAAAACAATGAATGAAATAGTAGAAGATGTAGGGTCTCCTCTGAATATGTTAATATTAAATCATCATTAATTAAATTGTCTAAAAAATCTTGTTTAATAAAAAGAAAGAGAATAAATAAAATATGTATAAATATATTATATTATAAAAGACGTTGGAAAATCCCAAAATAATTTATATTAATTATTTCTTTTCTAAACATTTAAAACTTATTACGTTAAATTAAGGATATTAGATATATCAATTTTACACTGAATATTTATAACCTAACAATCCACAATTTCCTATCTACATAGAGTTCTTTTATTTCATTAATTTATAGATATTATATAAAAAACATCAAAAGTTCAATTGAAATTACCTTTGGCACAATTCAACATCGATAATTTATTTATTAAACTACTCAACCATAACCTTCCAATTTGACGTCATCTGACAAGCAAAAAATAAGCGCGAGCTCTCCCCTATGTACCAATCATATGTCACTCTTCTATCCTTGCAATCTACATTGACCCTGACTTTATTTGAGTTTGCTGGTTCAAGTGAAAAACAAACCTAGAAAGAAGGAAAGTAAATATTTGTTATACTAAATAATGGATCAGTTTTGAACAACTGCTTTATTAATTTAAATTCATATAATACACACATGAATCTCATACCAAGTATCAAAATAACATTAAAAGTAAAATGCAAAACCAAACAATAACATGAGGAACCTTAACAAATATAACAGTTTAAGTAAAAATTATTTTTTTTACGAGAGTGCACAAGATAGAGGCTGCACACGCAATTGGTATGAGTGATTTAGAATATTTTTATCTTTTTCGGGAGGCCAAAAAGTTAAAAAATTCCGTAAAAAATAATCAGGTTTTGTTAGTTGTTTCTTAGCATTTTGTTTTGAATACATTTTTTATGTCTAATTATGTATTTCTATAAATGTTTAAGGTCGTAGAAAAGGTACGGTTTCTAACTCTTGCGCAAAGTGTTCGCACTTGACCGCTGCCCGAACTCCGCTGAACTGCAGCCAGCGTGCGAATAAGACTTACTATGCGCACAAGTTAGGAAATATACTATTCTTGAACTGGTAAGTAACGACAACGACGCACAGACTCAGGTGTTCCTGAGGAATTTTCTAATGGTAAATATATAATAATATAAAAAAGGGTAAGCTCGTATAAATTATGTAGATCTTTCTAATGAACTAAAGAATCTGCAGTGATAAAAATAAATGTTAAAAATAACAGAAACAGAACAAATTTGAAAAAAAAATAATACAAAAAAGCTCTTGAAATACGGCGCATTGATTCTCGGTTATCTCCTTGTAATTATTCAAATAAATGCTTTTTAATGAAAATGCTTCATTTATTTGTCCTATTAAAAAATGAAGTATTCTAAAATATCTGGATGAACCATTTTAAGATATGGAACAAGACTGCTTGGTTTTATTCCATTTGCAGCCGAAACATTTGGTGTGGTTTTCTATAAACCCCCAGTAATCAACTTTAATTCTCTTATATCTGATTTAGATAACATATTCTCTTGCCTATATCCTGTTGTGGATGGAATTTTTTGTTTAGATAATTTTAATATTAATTTATTGAACCTTCAAAACCCTTTAACTTGGTGGCGTCATTCCTGCTGATGTTATTTCAGATCGTAAAATGGTTTACTGTGAGTTGAACTTCGCAAAAAATCCAGTTATATTATTTAAACAATTTCTTAAACGACATGTACCGCTTTCCTTGAAATAATATAACATATGAAAATCTTATTGATAATAAAATAAAAAATTTAAATAACCTTATTTCTACGTTATTTGACACTCATGCCCCAATTCGTAAAGCAAAAATATCCAAACCTAGGTACCTTGGTTAACAGCCAACTTAAAATAGTGTTTATGAAACAAAGAGATAGCGCCTTACAAAAATATTAAAGGACAAAACTTCAAGAAGATTGGGTTATCTATAAAAATCTAAGTAATTTTACATTAGCCTCACTTCTGCGAGAGAAAAAAATATATTTAGTTTCTTTGTGCTCTAAGAGCAAAATTCAAACACTCTGGGCTGGTGTCCGGGATTTAAATATAACTGACGGCAAAAATACCTCAATTCCTAATTTTCTTGCAGATCCAAATGATATTGATAATTTTTTTAGTGCCTTTCTTCAGAATATATCAAATTGTACACAAAAGATTAATTTTTATAAACACCACATTTAATGAAAATATATATATATATATATATATATATATATATATATATATATATATATATATATATATATATATATATATATATATATATATATATATATATATATATATATATATATATATATATAAATATAGATTTATATATATATATATATATATATATATATATATATATATATATATATATATATATATATATATATATATATATATATATATATATATATATATATATATATATATATATATATATATATATATATATATATATATATATATATATATATATATATATATATATATATATATATATATATATATATATATATATATATATATATATATATATATATATATATATATATATATATATATATATATATATATATATATATATATAGATTATAGATTTGTTTTAGATTTTTTAATGTCAGATTAAAACTTTTATATGTTATATTTAATACATATTTTGTGATATAACATATTCTGAGAAGTGTTTAAATTTGTGGATTAGTTTTTTATTGTTGCATTCACCTCAAGTTGCCTATTAATCATGCGTAATAAGTAACAGATCACAAATCCAAAAATTGTACAGCGTTTTCGTTTATAATTTGTAGGGGATCTATAAACCTTACTCAAAAGATAAAAAATGTTAAATACGAAAGTTTTAAGGTTTTATCTGAACCGCCAGCATTTGCTAAAAAAATAAACTAATAAGTGAGCCTTAACATCGTTGAATGGATCTCTAGTTGCTGACTATAAGTGTACCAGGTTTGATATCTCTATTTTTAAAGACAACCGAAAATACTGACGAAAAGCTGTCTACAAAAGCCAATGTACTCCTAAATGTTATCAGAATGTTCTCTCTTTTTCTAAAGCGTTGTTTCTTAGCGCATGGTTTATGACAATTTCATCAGCATTTGTTACAGATAGAGGTATCAAACGTTGTATATTCACAACCAGTAAGAAGAGACCAATTTAGTGAAACAATATTATACAGCGTGTTCCACTTAAAATGACAAAATTGTGATGTTTATTTTTTAGCAAATCCTGGTGGTTTAGATAAAACCTTAAAATATAAACAAAAAGCCTGTACATTAATCAAGTGTAGTAAGTTGTAATGAAGATTTGCATAGAATTCCTAAAACGACCTGAGAGAGTAAACCTCATAGATAAAATAAACCTTTATATTATAAACTATTGTCAACAAAACAAACAAATGTCAACAATTTAAATTTAATAAAACGGGTCTTGATTTAATGGAATAGGCTCAAAATATTAAATAAATCCTTTATACGATATAGTTTAATATATGTTAACCCTACAAAAAATAGATATTAAAAATAGGTTTCTCTTTAATTTCTTTATTACCTTTAATCCTTTGATAAAATCTGATAAGACAGTAGACTTCTGAGTTCCAGCTATACTAATTTTACCATTATTATGGATCATAAAAGCATTTTCACTAATGTCTTTTAAATGTTTCAGTTCCTGAATTTCTTCTGTAGACAGGGCAAGAATTAAATCCGACTTTGAGTCAGCTTCCAATATCTATAATTGATAATTATATAATTCAATTACTATTTTTCAATTTTAGTAGCTAATAATATAGTTTAACAAGTTTGGGCGTTGTATCTCAAAAAAAGATCCTTGAGGTCCGTTAGTTCTTACACTTTTTTAAGACTCAACATAAAAATGAGGCTTTGAACATTTTTTTATGTAGGACAACCTTAACGGCTGTATTTTGATTATAATAGACTCGGAGTATATAATAAGGTCCCTAACTTAGAATTTCTCAATATATATCTTCCGACCGTCCCCTTATTGTACTATAAAACGTTCTGTATAAAGAAAAAGTAAGTAATGTCTGTGTGGGATTTGAACCTCGACACATTTTCCTAAAACTAAGGTACTGATTTGTTCCAAGGCTTTAATTCACACAGCCACTCTGGCTAAACATAATTTTTTTGGAGTTAGATGTATATAATATACTAACAATAATGATTAGCATTTATTTTATTTGTATTTTCGGCAAAATTAGTAGTTTTATTGTACCTTTTTATTGTAAAACCTTAATTGTAAGTTTTAGCATACCGAGCCTTGTAATTTTTAAAATATTTTTTTATTACAAAAACCCTGGAGTGTGTAAGGCGGCTTAAATATTAAAAAGGATAAATTATTACCCATTTAAAAGTTATTTTGCAGATTTAATATCATCAAATTATTTTTTTAACAATCTGTAATAAAATATACATAATTTACATAAAATTAAGATAAATAGCAATAAAAATTTTCGGGTTTAACTTAAAATGGCCATTTTACGTTATTTTCACAATATTTTATTTTTCCTACTAGTACTATTTATTAATATTTTACAACATACATAAAATTCCAGTATCATTTTCAGAGTCAGATAATATATGTGAATAACTTTTTAGTGTTTAAATCATTGTATCCATAGAAACTAATAAAGCAATATCATATATTCATTTAATACACGAATGCAGCATACTTGCTTTAGCTCGTCTACTATTTATTAATATTTTACAACATACATAAAATTCCATTATCATTTTCAGAGTCAGATAATATATGTGAATAACTTTTTAGTGTTTAAATCATTGTATCCATAGAAACTAATATAGCAGTATCATATATTCATTTAATACACGAATGCAGCATACTTGCTTTAGCTGACGAGTGGGAAAACAAACGTAACAGAGAGCTTTTTGTTTTTTCCTGTATTATGAAAGAAGCGACGAAAATAAAAAGATATTCGATATTGATAGTTCGCGAACGTCCTTTTCTATATAAGCAATGAATATAGTTAAATCCTGTAATTTATTAATATTTTACAACATACATAAAATTCCATTATCATTTTCAGAGTCAGATAATATATGTGAATAACTTTTTAGTGTTTAAATCATTGTATCCATAGAAACAAATAAAGCAGTATCATATATTCATTTAATACACGAATGCCGCATACTTGCTTTAGCTGACGAGTAGGAAAACAAACGTAACAGAGAGCTTTTTGTTTTTTCCTGTATTATGAAAGAAGCGACGAAAATAAAAAGATATTCGATATTGATAGTTCGCGAACGCCCTTTTCTATATAAGCAATGAATATAGTTAAATCCTGTTTATAACGATATTTCATATAGAAAGCATTTAAAAAGTCCAATTAAAAGCTAATAGAATTCGTACAAAATCTGAATTATGTTTCGACACTTTCCTTGTTCGATCCAGTCAAATTTCGCAAGATATAAGCAAATCAGAAGATTTCTGCTTGGGTACGTCAAAAAAATTCTCCTCATACACAGACTCCCTTGTTATGCATATCATACTTCGATGAAAACTGACCAAAAGACCACTTTGTGGGTGACATAATAATATAGCGAATCTATTATAACAAAAGATAAACTACATACATAGTTAAATAAGTGTTTATATTAAAATTATTTGCAACACTTATGTATAGGGTATGTATTGTGTTTTTCTATAAAACCACTGTATGAACATATGTAATGATAAATAAGTGGTTTCATTTTCAACTACTTTACAGTTCAGTCAACCTTATTAGGCTATGAGACAATGTGTCAATATTAAAACTATAAAAACCTGTATAAATATATAATTCTATTTTTAACTATAGTGAATACGTTGGTGGAAAATATTTAAATTGAACTTGTAAGTTTCTAGACTAAAGTTAATTCTACGCTTTGTACCAGGAAATAATGGCTTTAATATGGTTGCTAGAAAACAGTATATTCAAGGCATATTACCTGATCAGAAGAAAACATACATAAATGGTACATAAAAAATAAAGTTTATAGGAATGCAGGGTGGCTACCTCCCATCATCCTATATAGTGGTGTAGGTAATAATTATAAATAGCTATATACTTCTCATACTAATAGGTTTTAGAATAAAGATTATAGAAACAGGAACAGTTCAAGAGCTCTAATTATTTCTTATTCACTTGCCTCTGTTTTCAAAAAAATATATTACACTATAGTTTAATGAAATATTTATCTTTACATATAAAGTTTTATAAACAAAAACTACTGATCTATTCTTACGCCGCCGAAGCGGGAACTACTCAGTCATTTCAAATAACAGCTATACCCTCGATCCAAGAAGTAACAGATGCAATAATTGAGTTAAAAAGGTGCTTAATTTCTTAATTTAAGTATAACTTAAATATGTTCTCTGTTGTAATATCATATAACTATTTTAAACAAGACAAAACATTGACTCGTATCCGGAAGTACTAAGGTTGTTAACCATCCTCCAGTAGGGATGACAGCCTTTCTCTGGCCAAACATGCCCGTCCTCCACAACTACCCTGGAAGACGCTATTTACCCTTCTTTAAGATTCCATTCCAGATAATTCAACAAAACAAAAATCAAAATTAAAAATACCTAATACTGATAAATTATAAAATATATTTCTTGTTTTTGTGATGCTACTATTAAATATTTAATAAAATAACAGTTTTGACTTCCCAAAAACCAATTTACATATCTATTTCACTGACTCTTTCCAAAAAATCTGCAAATTTTCGTTATTTTAATATTTCTGTTGGTTAAATTAACCGTCTAAATAAACAAATAGAATAAACACTTTTAGTAACAGAATTTGTAAAAGACATAGACATAGTTAAATGATGAATGCGCCAGATAAACATGTAACACCACGAGACTATGCGACGCATTTTGCTTTTTATTGTCCTTAGAACTACTCCACAGCTGGCCACGCTATACTTGGAGTAAGAATTATATTGTGCGATCTCAGGATCTGCCTCCCTCCGAACAAACAAAATCTTAAATACGCCACAGTCAATGCTGCCTGAAAACCGCATAGTTAATCGATTCTCGGAGTTTTTCTGGAAAATTACATCAGGACATCAAGGGCTACATTACAACGCGTGCGCGGATTTGGATAACATATGGGCAAATTTTTATTTGTGATTTAAGGCGAAAAAAATATTCTTCATAAAAAGTTTTGCTTATCTGAAAAAAAAGATTTATTCGAAAAATATGGCGCATTTTTTAGAAGCAAAACTTTTTATAAAGAAAACCTTTTCGCCTAAAATCACAAATATAAAGGTTACCGTCATTTTCGACTTATTGGCCATTAAAAACTACGCCTCGTAAAAAAACTTTAAATTACTTGTTATCTCATATTTTTATGCCTTCCAATTGAGCTATCTAAAAAAAATATCTATGTGAACACAATTAATACTTCATTTAATAAATTTGTATTTGTCATTACTTTAGAATAAAATAAAATATTTATAAACATACTTACAGTAAACTCTAGAGAATCGGTCAAGGATACCTGAGGACCATCTGAAAAAATCACTTTTTCTGTATCTCTTATTCCATCCAGTAGAGTTACTATTTTATTTTCATGGGACAAATTAAATCCATCAGCTTGTTTCCATGAAAACCAATGAATAGAAGTGGAACCTACTTGCGGAATGGACCAAGGACTCCACTCAGTGGTCCCATCAAACTTGCAGCAAACACGAAAAGAATATGGCTGCGAAATTTGGATGTCTCTCAATAGATACTGAATGTCTGTACCTAGAAATAAAATTGCTAAAAATAATCTACAATTTTCAGTTTAAACTAGATTCTTGTTTTCTTTTTATAAACCCTTCAAAACTGGATACAGAATTCTATTACCATATTTATGTAGGACAACTATGTACTCTCATATATTATTGTGTAGGCCAGTCTTTACTGGATATACATAAGAATAAACATGAATTGAAGCACAATTCAGATAGCTGCCCTGCTAGCTAGCCCTCCTGGAAAATACAAATATTGTAAATTATTATATATTATGGTAAAAAATTGGTTTTGCACCCCTGGACAAAATCATTAAATTTTCTTAAATTTTCTTCCGGGCCTGCTTTTGCTTTTAGTTAGATATTTTCCTTCCCTACTTTTTTTGAACACTGTGCCCCCCCTGTAAATAGTTCTGCGGGCGCCCATGGCCTTCTTATCAAGAAAACTCTTTTAAATAATGCTTTTTATTATACTTAAGAATACCTGACTCCACACTTAGACAGATGAATATAAAAGTATTTTGTAAATAACTCCATGGTCTGATATTGTGATCTAGTTATAGTTTTTTTTGTAAATGTATGGTATGTTGTTTTTTATTGTAATCTTTAGCTCTGTAATTTTAATTACTGTGGTGGTGTAATTTTAGATGTTATCAAATGTTTTTAATTTTATTTCTAAACAAAAATTAGCTTTGACATGTTTAACTCAATTCTGTAATAATTTTATTTCACAAAATATGGCTATTGATTTTCAAAAACCCGTCGTCGATTCGTAAAGAACCGTTGTTTTTTCGAAAAAGTTAAAGCAAAATATTTCTAAATTTTATAACAGAATAGAGGAGTCTGCAGTTCTTCAGTAAACAAAAATATGACAAAAAAACTAGACGTTCAGATAATATTAACGAAAGAACAACATAATTTTGCTCAGGATATTTTTTTCTTCATCGATTAAAAAGATGTTGAATAGTCAAAGCATTTAAGAGTTATTCCAATATCCTCTCAACGATCCAAATTTAGACTATCAGCAAAGTAAAACCAAAATAATATAGCCCGGGCGGCGGCGGCTATATAGAACCGTGTATCCATCGAGTTAAAGAAAATGTAAAGTATGTGGTAATAGTTTCTTATTAGTAGATACCAGAAAGTCTAGCAGAAAGCTGGGTCGTCCGAAGCTTTCCTGGTGGGATTTATTTATGCGACTAGAGAGTTAGGTTTTTCTAGTTTTTCTTAAGTAGGATAATGAAGTAAAAAATGTCGGCGGTGTGATGTCGTAGTAGGTACCGCGAGCCACCAAAAAGCGCGGTAATTTTTAGCATCACCCATCGACTTAAAGGCAGAAACCAACTCCAAATTAAAGATAAAACATTCGATTTTCTAATTTTTTTGGCCATCCTGGACATAGCTTACTGGATTTTTCTAGTCGACAAATTCATGCGTGAATGTAAGTGGTGCTTAGTAATAGGTACATATTTGATATATTTAGTACAAACGGAAACATTTCTAATTTTTAAAATTATTAGTTTTTACACTAATATTTATTATATTTAAAACATTCTAATTGCAACTATAATTAAAATATGAAATATGTTTACACAGAACAGATACTTTCACGCCTTTGGTTAATTAATAACTCATGGTTCTTGGGATTACACCCTATCAAAATGGAATTATTTACCAACGTTTTACCTCTTATTTTACAGCAAGTCCAAGAATCTTAACATCAGAACAGTGAATGGATTTTGTGTTTCAATTGCATAGAGTAAGGACCTCCGTGCAATCGAAAGCGAAACGTCGATAAGTGATACCATTTTAACAAAGTTTAACAATAAAATAACAACAAAACCGTTTCCAGGAACATATTATTATGAAAGTTTAATCAGAAATATAAATTAAAAGTATAGTAAAGTATTTAATAAATTTCGGTAATACTAATTCGAAATTAATCATTTAACTGTCGAAAAATGTTTAGGTACTGGATTTTCATCAGACCTATGGAAGTGTATAAAATATCTAAGCTATAAGCTGAGATAGTTAAAAATTGATTTGAAATTGTGATCAAAGTCAATACCCTAAAATTGTAGTACTATCGGACAATATGTGTACTAAATTTAAAAGCATTAGATTAAGTGAGAGTGGTTAAAAATTGACTTAAAAGATTCAAAATGCCAGGGTCAAAGTCAAATTCATCATATTTTTGTACTAATATAGCACTATTTAAAAGTAATAGATTAAGGTGAAGCTTAAGGTCAAAGTCATCAAATTTCTGTATTGACACCGGACGTACATACGTGCCCAAAATATGAAGGCAATAGATCAGGTGCAAGTGGTCCAAAATTGGCTTGCAAGATTTTTTGTATTGCAAGATTTTTTTGTATTGCAAATATATACTTGCACACAATTTCGAAGGTTGAGTGGAAGTTGTTTAAAGTGACTTCAAAGATTGAACAAATTCACATCTGAGGTCAAGGTAATATTATTGGAATGCCACCGAACCAATATAATAGATATGTGCAAATCTACAGGTCAAGTGGAAGTGGTTCAAAATTGGATTACAATATTCGACCCGGACAGATAGACAGACATAGGCGCTTGGTCGCCGATGACCTGACCAATTATTCCCTTTTGCATTATTTGAAAAAGATAACTAAACTAGAATTTAAATAAAGGAATATTTTTGTATGGTATGCTCCAATAATTACACAGCCAAAAATATAGTGTTTAATTAAATAAATATTAGGTATTAATATGTTTTGTCGCGACTCTGGCGGGCTATTTCCTCTTCCATTCGCTTATTTTTCGATCGCGCCACCGACAAGTATATTAAAGTAGTAAACATTTACTACATAAAAGTAGTAAAATTAAAATCAATAATAGTATTAAGACTATTAAAGTAAAACAAGGGCATATTGATCTAAACTCAAAATTTTTCGCCTAAAACAGTTGGTTTATGCTAAATTTCATTTGTCCCAAAACTAATTAGTCTGAGGTTGACTGCTAGAATATGAGTTTATTGATAAATTGGAAGATATAGAAAACCTAAATAATAATTAATAGAGAACACTGGTGTTAAAATTAATTAGGTATGCTTTAACCGCTAAACTTAATAAAACCCACATAAATCTTAAAACTAAAATACAGTATGTACGTTTAAGGTGCCCTCCTGTATTACTTTTCCTTAAACAATACAATCTAAACACAATTTTTATTCACATTTGAAGTCATGAACTTTTAAGAGAAAAGCAACTTGTGACTAAAAATAACTAATGAGTTTCCTACATTTGCTACACTGCTTACATAATTTACTGCTTTTACTACTGTAGTAAATATAGTAATGTCACAAATTCCATTTTTCTGCTACTCCAACATCCCTGGCCACGAGCATGTGCCCTTGTCACGCCGCGAGATTCTTCGGCAAACACCCCACGACATACCGATGTTGTCTTTTCTAATATATAGGTTTATTTCACAGGAGTATAACTACGATACGGTTCTTGGCCTACGTTGTGCAGCATGTAGACTTGAATCTCGACTAGGTCGAAAGTTTTTTTTTAACAAAGCGTATACTGTGTTAGGTAGATCTCGTGTGTTAGGTTCGCCTAGGTTCGTCGATAAAACCATCATTAAAGCCATAATGAATAATAAAAATTATGTTGTACAACGAAAAGAACTGTGGCAAGGTCAGTACGAAGCGGGGTGTTTACCGAATCGTCGCCCGAGTCTGAAGTTTCCTTAAAAGAAATATTTTCTTTTCAGTATTTCATTAAATGTAATTAATGTAAATTCTGACGATTCGCACCAGTAGCTAGTGGTCTAACACTGCAGAGTTGGGATAATCTTTGTTTTTTGTACATTCATGTTACTTTCTGGTTTCATATAATCATATAATCTCGAAATGATAGATCTTCCGCACTCTAATGAAAAATATATTTTTACCACACTTTTATTAGCTTTCATTAGTTCCGTGTCTGTTTGTTTGTCTGGTTTACAACTTGTAACAGATTTTTCACCCACTTCCACATATGGAATAACTTTAAATTTGATATGCGTACACAGTTTGTGTCACCCTACAATTTGACACTTTCGTGCATAAAAAATTTAAGGCTCTAATATAGCGGACAAGTAATATTATTTGTGACCCGATCCGAGTAAAAAATTAGTAATTAAATAAATATATTTATTAATAGCAAATTTGCTAACAAATTACAAATACATGGTAAAGTTGAACAAAATACATTAATACAAAAACATCTTTTTCAGTCTTTTTTTTTTTTCTTCTTTTTAGGAACCAATATTGTTTTTGGCATATTCAGTACATTTTTTTTTAAGCAGTTTAACAGTTTCAGTGTTTGTCATCCTATAACCAAAAACACTTAATGATGGGAAATATTTGTCATTTGGTTACAAGCAATTTTAGAGACGGTCAATCCATAGATTTAACAATAATGATCAATCCCTTTACTGCACACTGTGCATTACATGCTACTAAGTTTAGACTTCAATTTATACATGGATCCCAGAAATGGAGACATGCATATCAAAGAATTACCAACTTGAAAATCACAAAACCAGTGTTAATCAGTAAATAAGAAAGCCTAAAATCAGAACCGTTTCAAGTAAGAGCAGCACAACGGTGTTCTGAAGGCGCCAAACTAGGAAGCGTGCTTCTGCTATAGGTACCATGATATTGGTAGGATGTCTTTTTTAAAGTTTCTATCACTGCGGTTTGCCTAGATATTTTTGTCACTTTTTTTGCCATGGTAAAAAATTTTAGAAATTATCCTGCCTAAGATTTTCAACCACACAAATATCAAACACTCCTTTCTTAAACTTGTCAATATTTTACCTGAGATGCCCCAAACATGTAGCTGTGTATGCCCTTCCAACGGTCCCAGCACGAGCCTAGACAGACAAGTGAAATTACATAAAAGAAAACAAAGAAAGACTTTTAAAAATTAGAAAAATTTCGAATCATACTAAATGAGCAGCATATATCAAATAATGTATGATAAGTAAAGCTCGGATTTATATGCGTAGAAATATGTGCATACATATGCAAGAATTCTGTGAATACATTCACTAGATATACAGAATATACGCACAAAATATGATAATGCATTTATATGTATTTTGCATATAATCCAAGCTTTAATGAAAATTAATGTGATATTAGATTCACTGATAAATTTGGTCGGCTAGCAAATTCTAGCAAAAAAATTGGTGACATTGTACTCGATGAATCACTAGTGACAGCGTCCTGTAATGTAGGGCAAAAAACTGTAAGAAACAATGGATTAATAAGTAAAAAGTTTTTTCGTACCTCCTAAAAATGTTAATAACCCTGTAATGTTTTGTCATCAAAATGTTCAATGTTTATCTAATAAAATTTTAATCTTAGACGTGCTGCTCAATTCTGTAAAATGTGATTTTTTATTAGTTAGTGAATATTGGCTAAACACCGTAAATTTAAAACAAATCAAGCTTAAAGATTACACATTGGTAGGGTCGTTTTGTAGAAAAAACTTAAGGCATGGAGGGATGGCCATTTATAAACATGATGCATTTAATAAGACTGTTGTTTCGTGTAACATTGACCGTTTTTGTGTCGAAGGTGTCTTTGAATGTTTTTGTGTTAGACTTGATTATGTAAAACAGTTTTTGTACAGGCCACCTCTTGGTGACTTTATTTTGTTTTTAGAATTACTGAACAATTTGTTGTTGTATTTAACTAAACCTAATTATCATTTTATTATTGGAGGTGACTTTAATGCTAACTTTTTAATCCCTAGTTTTAACTTATCACTATTGTGTGACCTTATTGCTACCCTACTATGTAATTTCTTCAACTTGTATAGATCATTTTTTAGTGGACAGTAGAAGTAAGTGCTATAGTGATGTTTTAAATTTTAATCTATCTGATCATTATGCTCAGTATTGTATCTTGAGATGAGTGTGAAAAACACAAAAACTCAACAGAATAGGATCAATCGTAGAAACTTTAGTAGAGTTAACATACCTTTCTGAGTTTACTAAGGGGGGAGAATTTTAATGAAGTCTTAAGAGAGCAAACTTTAAACGGAGCTTTTGATACTTTCTACCGAATTATTTTGTATTACTTTGATTCAGCATTTCCAATGAAGAAATGTGACTCTGTAGGATATAAAACGCGAAAAAATTCATTAAAATTATTTATGGCAAACAAAAATGATTTAAAAATTTTTAATGCAGAAAATAAGTCGAAAGCAATGTGGCAGTGTATTAAACGCGTGGAAATTATAGTATAAATATAGTAAGCCCCCTATTGAATTTTTCATTGATGGGAAAAAATTAACCGACTTTGAAATAGCAGAAAGAATTAATGCACAGTTTACATTATTGTCGAAGACAATATTCCTTTCTGTAACAGATCTCTCTTTTTGTCTCCAGATTGTAGTGAGGACATTGCAAGCATAGTAAAAAGACTTATTAAAGAAAATCCTAGTTCCCATGGCCACGATGGCATTTCAAATAAAATCTTGAAACAGTGCATATGTTTTGTGAAGAATATATTGTGCTATTTGATAAATTTTTCAATAGAGAGTGAAATATTTCCTGATGTATTGAAGTGGGCAACTATTATTCCTTTATATAAGAAGGGTGACCATAACAGTTTTGAAAACTATCGCGGTTTAAGCCTGTTAAATAGTATCTCTAAAATTTGTGAGTTGGTGATCAAGGATCACCTTGTATCACTTTTTTATAAAAACAAATGATTGTCTCCTTGTCAACACGGCTTCACTTTAAATAAGAGCACAAAGACTGCTCTATAGGAGTTTCAACAGATAATTGTCAACTCTTTGGATAAAAAGTGTATAGTACTGAGGATGTTTATAGACTTCTTGCGTACGACATAGTTAATCATGAACTACTACTTTGTAAATTATTTCGTTATGGGGTAAGGGGGAAACGATTAAATTTTTTAAAATCATATTTGTTTAACAAAAAACAATTAGTAATGGTTAATGGAATTGAAAGTCAATGTACTGCAACTCAAAAGGGTTTTCTACAGGGATCGATTTTGGGGCCTTTTCTATTTTTGATTTTTGCAAATGATCTGCTAAGTTTTATTTTAAATACATCACAGAATGTTTTTGTAGTTTCATATGCAGATAACACTAATATTCTAATAGTAAATAAGAAATTGGATTCATTAAAGGCAATAGCAGAGGTGGTATACAATAGAGTATTACTCTAGTCTAATAAAAATAAACTTACATTAAACAAAGAAAAAACTACATTATTACATTTTTCTTTGAGTCCTAATGATACTAATTTAGATTTATTTGAAGAGTTGGACATGCATTTGAAACCAGCAGATAAAACCAGATTATTGGGTATAACTTTTGATTCTAACCTTAAATGGCTACCACAGATTGAGGAAGTTTGCTCTAAATTACGCAGTAGTTGTTATGGACTCAAATTTATGTCTAGGCATTGTAGTCGAGAGGTAGTTTTGACTTTGTATTATGCAAATATTCACTAGAGAATTCGATATGGCATATTGAATTCGGGTAGGAGTGCATATATTAATAGAGTTTTCCTTTTGCAAAAGTATGCTGTCAGACTGATTGCTGAATTGGGGTATAGGGACTCATGTAGAGACGCGTTTAAGGTACTTAAAATACTAACTGTGACAGGAGCATACATTTACGAAGTTTGTTGTTTTGTGTATAAGAACAAAACATTGTTTCAAAGTGTTAGATCTTATTACCGGAACATCATAGAACTGCGGCTTATCAAAAATGTATTTTTTTACAGGTTGTGATTTATATACCAAGTTAAATGATCATATTAGAAATGCTATTAATATTAACATTTCAAAAATCGTCTAAAGAAACATCTCCTTGAAAAGAATTGTTATTCGTTGCAGGAGTTTAGTTAAAGGAATGTGTATGTTACTTTTTCTTCTTATATATTTTTATGTTTAAGTGTATATGTATAGATTAGTATTAGTTTGCATCATTGACCTTTTCTTCAGTGATTGTACTACGCTTTTAAATTGAAGAAATAAACGATTTCATTTTAATTTTGATTTTGAGTTCACTAAATTTGCTCCGTATGTCAAATGAAATTAATTTATGAATAATTTTTATTCTTGTGTGATTAGTGCACTTTTGGAGGAAGGAGAAGTAACCCCCTCATACAAATCCCACCAAGTCAAGCTTCGGACGATAAAGCTTTCTGGAACCTACTAATAGCTCGACTAATAATATACTGTTACTTCATACATTACATTTTCTTTAACTCGATGGCTACAGCCGCCGCCCGATACAACACATCTCCAAACGTAAAATTCTTTTCAACATGAGTAATTTAAATCTAATATAGAATTTCAAAATGTAAAATTTTTAATCAGAAAGATCTAACAGCATGCAAATTATATATCAACTCAAGCTAGCTAATCTGGATCAACTTATCCTAGGTAACCAAATGAAATGTTTGTTCACTATAAACCATACCTCTGTAACAATCAATAAAATTAACCGCTAAATTTTTCTGCCTAACAACGTCGCCAAGTGCTCTCTGTAGTTTAAATTCTTGTATGTCCTTAATTCTATCATCACCAATATCATACGGTTGGTGCCATTCAACTAGCAAAGCTCCAGGTTTAGGTATTATACTTTTGACCTAAAAAAAAACACTATACTACAATGTCCATTTGTAATGAAATGAATATAAACATTAATCTTAGTGCCTTAATTAATTAAATACACAAGAAAGAAGATACATAATGCCTATAGCAAATTCATTGAGTATTGTGACCCAAGGATAACCAAGTAAATGCGGAAGAGGGGATAGCGGGTTTGTTTACATACTGCTGTTTACAAAATATGAACCATATGTAGCACGAATACAAATATTTCAATATTCCAACCTTAAGAAATCATGGTTCTACTATCCGACGTTTCGCCTTCGATTGCACGAGGCATCTTCAGGGATCTTTACTCCACGAGATCTCAGCTCTAAATGGGCTCGGAGAGATTCAGACGGGCCTTTATATCCGACTTGTGCTCGCCGAACTGTGATCTTGTGTTAAGATCAGTTTCATGTGATGTAGACTGTAACCCATATTTCTATTGAAATTATTGTAATGTTTCAAAAGTTCAATTGATTTTCTAAGTTTTCATTTATAAAATCCTGTAACCAATGCTAGAACCTTGCTTTCCTTTACATTTATAAAATGGCCAGTAGTATGCTGGTGTTCAGCTACAGCAGATTGAACAACTTGTTTTTTTTTAAAACACCGTTCATGTTCCTTAAGTTTAGTTGATATTGAGTGTCCCGTTTCCCTCACATACACTCCTCCACAGGAGCAAGCGATTTTATATACTCCTTCTGTTTGAGAGAGTTGGGTTACCATATTTTTCAAATGAGCGCGTAATATCTTCAGATCCCCGAAAGATATTGTACAAACAGAAGGTGTATATATAAAATTTCTTGCTCCTTGCTTAGAGATTATAAAGAATATAGTGATATCGTTCCATTCGATCCACTGTTAATATTTCAGCATATTTCCGTGTGAAAAAAATCTGATGAAGAACTGAAAACCTACTGATTTTAGAATTAGCTCCTTATCCTCTTATTAATTTATTCACACACTTACTTTCCTATTGCGTGGAAATAGGCATATGTTCAACATTGGAAGTTAAAAGAATAATATGAAAACTAAAAAATAATAATTCTGTTTGTGAGGATCAAATTCCTATTTCAGTGTTAAAAAATAATATCCAAACCCATTCCTTATAGTATTAATTTGTTTTTTGCAAATGGATCTTTTCTAGATATACTGAGGGCGCCTTATATCAAAGCAATCCACAAAAAGGACTAGTAACGTGATGAAAAGAATTACAGGCCAATATCAGAAATAGCAAATATTGTCAAAATTATTGGGAGAGCTATGTATGATAGGTTTGTGGATTCCTTTGAAGCACATGCAGTAATGTCTAACATACAGATTGGTTATCTGGGTAATCTATCAAAGAATAACAAAGGTTTTAAGTAGATTCATTTAAATATATAAAAAACAAACTTTTGCAATGTTAATGAAACTTTTCAAGACATTTGATAGTGTCAACCATGAGATCTTGTGTAAATGACTAGAGTCATATGGAATTAGAGGAGTGGCCTGAATCTGATTAGGTCATATTTGACTAAACATGTTGAGAAAGTACCAAACGTAATGAAAGTGGTCGGATGCTTTATTCAGAACAAATAGAAATATCCAAGGGTGTTCCTCAAGGGGTTATTATGGGCCCACTTTTGTATATTATGTACACTAATAGAATTTAGTTTTAGAGTGTAAGAAATAAGAGGGACAAGTTTTCTATTTTTATAGAAACTCTGAGTAATCCTAAAATAACAGTTTTGACAGAAACAACTTATATCGGCCATGTGACTCCAACTGCAAAAGATGTAAAAACAAGTATAATGAGGTTTCTACATGAAAAAGTAGATCTATCCACTACATATACCATAGGATGTGACAGAACCGTAGTCAAGATTGGTTCCAAGAAAGAAACTGTGCGATAAATAGAAGTAGATCTAGGAAGACCTTTACAGTGGTTAACTTTTAAAAAATTGCGAGACACTTCCAGTAGTTGATTTTAAAAAAATAGAAGTGACATTTCCCTTAGTAGATTTAAATGTTTTAAGTACAGACCAGAGGTACTTTCTCGAAATGTGTATTGGCATTTCAAGGGTCAACATTTTGTCAGATCTGGAACAAATAAAACCCAGTAAAATTGCCCATCACGTTGGCTGACAACAGCAAGTAGGATTTAAAGACTATATATTGCCACCACCAATCCTTCAGAGCATTGAAAGATATTAACAGAGTATATAATGAAAGTATATGCCTTAAGTTGGTTCGAAATCAAAAACCAATTGTCCTGCAAATATGGATCTAAACATCTATATGGTATAATAAAAACATCTCGCTACCTTTCTCAAACGGGATATAGTAGATCCAGTAATACAAAAGAATGGATATTTCGGCCATCTAGCTATGTTGGCAGATGAGCGCCAACATATAAGATAATTGGGGTTGAGGCACACATTGAAATCAAGGGAGTGCAAAGCTCAAAAAGACCATGTGCGTGTATTTAAAATACCAACATTTAATTATGATGCAAACAACTATATAGACTTAATCAACTGGAATACAATGGAAGTCACTGAGCCACCATTAACAGCAAATATTTTAGATAATGACTTAGAAGCTCAAATCAAATCAAATCAAATCATATATTACCAGACAAATCAGATAATGCACAAACAGTACAACACAAACATGTCCAACAAGTCCAAAGGAGGAGGTTTACCTCCAAGTAAAAAAACAATAGTCATAATAATTAAAACATTACTTAAACTACTTATTATGTGTAAGATATTAAGATATTAAAATATACTATACTAAATTAAAATGAAAGTGAGAAAATTAGTCCCTTGCTTAACCAGTAATCGTTTCATATAAATACACAATACATAAAACACAGATAGACTATACTAAGTTAAAACTACTATATTATGCGATCTTCCAACTGATCCAGGAAGTATTCCTCTAGAGAGTAATATGCTTTTTGTAGCAGTAGCTCTTTTATTTTGGCTGAAAATAATTTATAAGAGTTTATCTCTATCAGTGATTGTGGAAGGTGGTTATTACATGAAAGAGACTATTTTTTTTTTGACGTACTGCAGAAGAACGTATATGTACAAACTCGGAAAGGTTAAAATTTTAAGTTCAATGAAAACATTTTTACAACTCTCTCAACTTTTAGTTTTGCCATGATTCTGACAACCTTCTTCTGCATTAAGAACACTTTAAGAGCATCTGCTCCCCCTCCCCAATGGAGAAGCCCATAACTCATGACCGAGCAGAAAAGGCCATTGTATATAAGCATTAAAACATTTGAATCTACAGTACTTCTCAATTGTCTGAACAGAAAACAGACAGAGCTGAGTTTCTTCCATACATAGCTAACTTGAACTGACCAAGTCAGGTTGTGATCAACATGAACTCCCAAGAATTTTGAGGAATATACCTGCTCTATTGATCTTCTATTCTGCTTCAGAAGCTAGCTTTCTTCTACAGTGGAATTCTTAGGGCAGAAATGAATGAAATTAGTTTTTGTATCATTCAAAAAATGTCCATTATGGTTGCACCACTTGGCCATTTCTTCAACAGCCCTCTGTGCTATAGCCACTGAACAGCCCAATTTTCACTCTGCCACCAGCATGTTGGTATCATCTGCATAGATTATTGTACCCCTACTGCTCCCACATGCTTGAGAGAGGTCATTTATAAAACAGCAAAAAAGAATAGGTGACAATATGGAACCCTGTAGAATGCCAGCCTACACAGTCTCAAAGCTCGAATAAGTGTTATTTACCTGTGTTGTCTGCATTCGCTCAGAGAGAAATGACCGAATCCAGCTATTAGCTGGTCCTCTGACTCCCATCCGCTCTAGCTTGTCACAGAGGAGATTGTGATCCACCATGTCGAAAGCCCTACTCATATCGAAGAAAATTGTTATTGGGTGTTCCTTATAATTTAAGGCATCGATAACGTGTGAGATGAGAGTATTTATGGCTGACATGGTGGACCGTTCCCTCCTGAAACCATGCTGGGAGTCACACAGCAAATTATTGGTCTCTAAGAAACCATACAACCTACTGTAGAAACAACTCTCAAAAATTATTCCTATTTGATTTTGGACTGATATAGGTCTATATCCTCCGGATGTCCTTTATTTTTGAAAACAGGGACAACCTTAGATCTTTTAATTGCTGTAGGGTATTTTCCCTCCAGAAAAGATATATTTATTAGTTCACTTATTGGTGAACATATAAGTTCAGCGATATCACTAAGAGTTTTATCTGGAATATCATCCAGCCCTGCACAAGGTTTTTTACATACATTCTTTATTATTTTATACACTTCTATGGGATCGGTTGGTGCTAGATAAAGAGACCTGCAGAAGATAGCATTGCTCGCTGTTGCTTGCGGCTTAATTGCATTTTTTGTAAAATTTATTAAGTAATTACTAAAATACTCAGCAATGTGAGAAGGGTCTGTTATTTTTTCGTCAGATTCCCCTTTGATATAGTTTAAGTGTTTCTCATTACCATTATATTTACTTTCATTGATAATTTGCCAACTTTCTTTGTTAATATTGTTTGCATTTTTTAATCTTTTATTGTTATAGTTACGTTTTGCTTCCTCTACTGCTCTTCTGTAGGTCTCTTGTAATTGCGCATATCTTATATTATACAAAGGGATGTTCAATCTACTATTTAGTTCACACATCTCAGACAACATATCAGCTAAATTTTTAAGATGCCTGTTTTGCCATGGTTACTGTTTATTTTTATTTTTTATTTTGATGTTTTCTACTGGGAATGCCGTGTCAAAACTTTTTGTCAGTTTCTAATAAAAAGTTTCAAATAGTATATCAGTGTCTGATAAATGAGAAATTTCCCAATTTTCAACAAAGAAATAAGTAGATTTGTATTAAACTCATTGAAAATACGTTTATTAATGCAGTTACCAGTATTTACATCAAATTGAAATTGTGTTTTTAATAGCTAATACGTATGGTCTGAAAAAAGAGTTTGCTGAACTGTTGTTTCGAAATCTCTGACATCTGTAAATATATTATCTATACATGTTTGTGAAGAAAGAGTTATACATGTAGTTTGTTTGACAGTTGGGGCTAAGTTAAATTCAGATAGTAGATTAAGAAAGTCTTGCTTGATCTGACTGTTTATATTTAAATTTATGTTGAAAACCCCGCGTATAAAGTACATTGTGGTTTATAAATATAACTTAAAAAAGATTCAATTTTATCTAGATATACTGAGGGCGCCTTGTATCAAAGCAATCCACAAAAAGGACTAGTAACGTGATGAAAAGAATTACATTATAACTTAAAAAAGATTCAATTTTACATAAGAAATCAACAGTGTCTGCATCTGGAGACCTGTACACAACACAAACAGTTATATCACAATAGGAATTTATCATTTTACAGGCAGAGACTTCAAAAACTTTTTCTGTTATAAATTTTTTGCTTTCAATAATTTGAGCTCTTACATTTTTGTTTACCAATATCATGACCCCGCCCCTTGTGAAATAGGTCCGGTTAAAATAAGCTACAATATTATAATTAAGAAATGAGACTATAGAGAGCTCAAAATCTAGCAGGTTAACTTTACCACCTAGTCTTTGAATATTAAAGTTAAATATTGTGAATGGTTGTCCCTTTTTTTCATTGATTGGGGCTTTGCCTGTACTTAACGCATTCTTTTCATCGGAGCCCTTCGTAGAAAATTTCCCTGAGATTTGTGGTTAAAGATTTTATTTCGTTGCGCACTTTGATTATACCTGAAGTTAAAAGGTTTGACGATAACTTCCGATGGCCATAGGTCACTTCGTAGAAAGTTTTCCTTGTCTTCTGGTTTTATAGAAATTTTAAAGGCGCCTGTGTCCTTTTTCTCGCTGAATCTTCTCACAATTAATTGAGGATATACCATTAATTGACAGATGATTGTTGATGATCTCACTTGTGGTGTTTTCGTTAAGATTCCCAAAGTAGTACCACTCTCTTTTATCTGCTGCTGCTAGGCTCAGAGATTTTGTGCTTGTGCCCACAATTATATTTACATTCTTCCCTCTACTCGATGTGTTTCGACTCAAGGTTTTGTCTTCGTCATTTGTGAGGTTAATTAACTTGTTCATTGTGTTTCTTGTATTTACTTCCAGCAGTGCTTGAGAGACATTTCTTGGTGTAACGCTTCCTTCTGGTTTTTGTTCTTGGTGGCTAGTATATTGCTCCTTTTCAGAGCTATGTGGGTTGACATATGTCTTATTTGCTACAGTCATTACAAGGTCCGAGTTAGATTTTTGCAGTGCTGTTATTATATGGCTTGTTTGTTTTTGGCTTTGGGTTTCTAGTGATTTTATTGTGTTCTGCAGCTCTTGACATATTAGATTTTGAAAAATTTCCCTTCTTGACTAAGAGAGCTAGAGGTTGCAGTAGTGGTATTTTGTTGTCCTGTTGTTTGTGTCTTTTTTATGTCTTTAAGTATATTTTTAACATCAAGGAGTTGTTGTTTTTATTTAGTGATTTCGTTTGTATCCTTTGGATCAAGATTTTTCTGATCGCTTTTTATTTCTTGCACCATATTTTTTAGTGAGACAATATCAAATCAAATCAAATCATATTTATTTGCACATATAATCTAGGTCTTTGCATCGTCAAATTGTACATTAAATAAAGTAGGTTATATCTAGATAAAATCACTTAGGTATAGTAGTAAAAGATAAAACACATTTAAGAAAAAAAAAACATAATTAAAAGACTAATACTAAATGTTAAGGCACATCCACACCACTTATACAATAAAGTAGGAGAAACAAAAAAAAAAAAAAAAAAAAAAAAAGGTTATATAGGCCTCATCAGGTATTCAGCAACATCATAGGGGCTTATATTAATTAATAGATTTCTTACTGTTGTTTTGAATTTACTAGTTGGCATATTTTTTATTGTGTCAGTCAGATGATTAAATAGAGAAATAGATATATTAAGAAAACTTTTATGTGTCAAGGTTAATCTATGTTGTGGCAGAATAAAATTGTCTCGTTGTCTTGTTTCATAGCAGTGGTGATTGAGGTGTCTAACCAGTATATGTTGTTGATCCTTGACATAAAGAAGACAGTGATAGATAAATAAACCTGGAGTTGTTAATATATTGAGTCTTTTAAAATGAGGTCTGCAGGTTTCATTGTAGTTTAATCCAAGCATAATTCTTAAAGCTTGCTTCTGAATTTTAAATACTCGTGTCCAGTCTGTTGAATTACCCCAAAAAAGAATACTGTAACTCATCTGACTGTGAAACAGACCAAAATAGGCAGTTCTCATGACTTCTAGAGGTACGGTTTTAGACAATCTCCGTAAAAGAAAAACTGTAGATGACAGCTTACTACAAAGGCGTTGGATTTCAGATTTCCAGTTAAGCCTTCCATCCAAGTTTACCCCAAGGAACCTGGCACTTTCCACCGCCTCACCAGAAGAGTGAGTAATTTTCAATGAAAACTCCAAATATTTTGTTTTTGTAATATTTAGGCATAGTTGATTGGCTGAGAACCAAGTTTCCGCCCTGTTTATAAGAACACGTTGTTCTTCCGTGTCATTGGATAAAATAGTGGTATCATCCGCATACTGTATCACCACTGGGGCACCTAAGTAGGATGGTAAATCGTTAACATACAGTATGAAAAGTAGAGGACCTAAAATTGAGCCCTGGGGTACCCCAGCAGTTACACAACGAGTAGATGATTTGTTTCCAGCACACTGGACTAACTGATATCTGTTTTCTAAATAAGACACAACAAAGTCATAAGACGGCCCTCTCACACCATAACAACCAAGCTTTTCACAAAGCAAGGAGTGGGAGACACAGTCGAACGCCTTTGAGAGGTCGCAGAATGCAGCAGTCGCCTCGCCCCCCTCTCAAAGACGTCCACTATTGAAGCAACAAGTTCCCTAATTGCCTGACCCGTGGACAAATTTTTGCGGAATCCAAACTGTGTTGGTGAAAGGAGTTTTTTTGACTCAAGAAATTTAGTAAGGCGGTTATTAATAGCCAGTTCCAAGGGTTTAGATATAGCTGGAACTATTGATACAGGTCTATAGTTGCCAGGTAAATGAGGATCACCAGACTTGTATACCGGAACAACCCTGCTAGTCTTAAGTTTTTCTGGAAACTTGCCTGATTGAAAACATTTGTTTATTATAATCGAGAGTGGAGGCAACAAACCCTCCTGAATACTTTTTAGTAACTTGTTACTCATACCATAAACATCGAGTGCTGTACTACTTGACATGGAGTTAAATATATCTTTAAGTTCCTGCACATTAGTCGGCAACAGAAAGAGACTGTTAGAAGAAGAATATGAGGCAGAGGCAATCTGTATAGGACTAACATTAGTAGTGGGAAGAGATTCAATAACACTATTCCCTACATTTGAGAAATAACCATTAAAACTGTCAGCATCAATTACAGACCTATTGACCTCCCTTAACTGACCTGGTTCATTAATAATCTTCCAAATCGTTTTAGGTTTATTTTTAGCATTCGAGATAAAATTGGAATGATATTTATACTTCTGTTCCTTAATTTTGGAACGATAATAGGATCTCAGCTTTTTAATGTCATCTTTAAAATTTAGATTGGTGTAAAATTTAGACAATTCAATCAGGAACCTAAGCTGATCTCTAATTTGTTTGAGTTCATTATTAAACCATTTTTTGTTTTTATTTTTAGAATGTATTGTTTTAGTTTTTTCGGGGAAATATTTATCAGTTAAATTGGTAAGTATGTCAAAAAAAGTGCCAAACATTGTGTCTGTGTCCATGGCGTCGGAAAGAACCAGCTGCCACTCTATATTACATAGATTCGCAACACACTGATCAACAGAGGACTCTGACAATGGTCTATATGTGATAATTGTTGTTTGGCTATTCTCCTTAATTATTTGTGCAATATTAGAGGGAATCCGTACCGAGAGACCCATATGATCTGAAATATCAGCGCAATCCTCAATTGCCATTTTTATATCCTTTTTCTTATAATTCCTCATGTCAGCATCTCACTCATGTCCGTCTTATTAGTTATAGGATCTGGATAGGTCGTTGTTGCTTTATTAAGCATTATTTCATTACAGAGATCTGCAATTTCATTTTTAATGTTTGGAAGTTCCCGGACTATGTTGGTGCAGTCTGGACAAAAAAAGATCAAACCTCTGTTCTTGCTGTGGACACATCAAACCTCCTGTGCTTGAAGTCCTGTACAGTTTCTGCAGACCATCCTTTTGCAGGCATCGCATGGGTAACCAAAAAGAGTAGATTTATCTCCCTTCAGTTCACAGACACACGTACATTTATAACATCTATTGTTTGCCATCATTTTTTAGTGCTTTACTAGTTTACTATAATTGAGAAAGTACCTGAGAATATCGACACACAAGTTCCCTTGTCATACACAGGCTGTCGAAAGATGTATAAAATTAGCTGCAAAAACCTCAGCTGCAGTATGTGGGATGGAGGAAAGAGATGGCCTTATCAGAACTAGAATTGCTTCAAGACATGTTTTGCCACATTTGGAAACGAAAGCATAAATTCTACCAGTAATTAAGACACATACATACATTTTTTAATATATGCTTGTTAAAAATTCTTTCAATTCAAAATATATATGCTTGTTCCAAATTCTTTCTTTACTTCCTTATTTATTCTTAAAGCTTTGTCACTGAGTATTTTACTTTAGACAATAATGCATATTTTAAAAATTAAGAAGTATTCCAAGGTACTCAGAGGAACTCGGGGGAAATCAAGGGTAATCAAAGGAATTCTGGAGGTAATCATAGGTAAACTTCAGGTACTATTGCCTATTCTTGATGTAAACTGAGTTGTAAACTATCCTTGAAAACAAATCCCAGTAGTAAAAAAAGATGCATAACAGCCAGATTTTTTCTTGAAAATTTATAAAATAGTGATTGCAGTTGACAGTAGTAACGGGGTGTTAAAAAATATAAAAAAGTAGATTTCATAAACTAAAAATTAAAAAACAAAAAATAAATAAAAAATAAAACCACTGTTTGAAAGTGGCACAAATTTTATGTAAAAGAGCAAATCTGCAATATTTTATTTATTATATATATATATATATATATATATATATATATATATATATATATATATATATATATATATATATATATATATATATATATATATATATATATATATATATATATATATATATATATATATATATATATATATATATATATATATATATATATATATATATTTTTAGTCCATGGAAAACCACGGAGTATACAGTATTCCGTGCCAGGACTGTGGAAAGTTGTACGTGGGGCAAACCAACAGGCGAATATCAGCAATAGTGGAAGAGCATAAACTCAGCATCAGCAATAAACAAACAACCTCAGCTTTATTCCTACATCATCAGGAAACCGGCCATAAAATAAATTTCGATAGGTGTAGGGAGATTGCCAATATAGAACATTATAAAACCAGAATAATCCAAGAAGCCATAGAAATTGAAAAACAAGGTGATTTGAATAAAAGGGACGAACCATTAAAACTACCAACAGTATGGAAGACAATAATAGACAAATCTAAAATCGCAAAAACTCAAGCGCAATTAGCTCAACAACAGCACCATCCGGAAAACATAAATAACGACCAACGCTTGCGCAGATATACCCTTCGGCCCCGAGTGGGGGTATAAAAGGAAGGGTCGCAGTCACCAACACCTCAGACTCTATTCGGACGCGAGAAAGATAGCTTCGAAAATGCCAAATGTGATTTTGGCGAAACGTCAGCAAAACTGTTCTTTTCAGAACGACAGTAGTGAACGGATGTACACCCGGAATGAAAACACATTATATATATATATATATATATATATATATATATATATATATATATATATATATATATATATATATATATATATATATATATATATATATATATATATATATATATATATATATATATATATATATATATATATATATATATATATATATATATATATATATATATATATATATATATATGAATATATATATATATATATATATATATATATATATATATATATATATATATATATATATATATATATAATATATATATATATATATATATATATATATATATATATATATATATATATATATATCATATTAGATATAGATATATATATATATATATATATATATATATATATAATCGCATTTGACCAGAAGCAACAAAAATTAAATGCTGCGTTAATATCAATTCGGTAAGTAAAACCGCCCGTATTTTTTCTCTACCACGGGTTCATATTTTCTAGTTATATCTTTGAAAATCTTTTATTGCCAAGTAGGAGTCAAATATGCATGTCACATCGGCATCACAGGGTACGATAATCGCATTTAGAGATTAATTATATCAAGTAATCAATGTAACAATTTTTTTTGGAATCGGTATATTTTTAATATCAATATATGGTCATAGGGAGCTGAACACAAAAAATAATAAAAAATTCTCTGAAAAGGGAACTATGACTGAGACAAGAAGAACACTAATAGTTACTTTTTCAACACCTCTACCACGCATTTCTAATATGAACCATCCAATTACAACATACTTTTTTTTAGATGGGCCCCTTTGAAAATCTTTTTTTGCACAGTTCGAAGAAGAAATGCAAATATGCATCTCTGTTTTTATAAAAAACATTTTATCTATCACAGGGTTTGACAATCCTTGAGTTTTTGTAGAGATTAATTATATCAACATATCTCTTTAGGCAAAATAAATAATTTTTATGGACGCTATATTTTTAAATCCCCAAAAAGTTTACTTTTATGGTCATAGGGAGCTGAACACAAAAAATAATAAAAAATTCTCTGAAAAGGGAACTATGACTGAGACAAGAAGAACACTAATCCAGTGATCCACAATATAGTTCTTAATGAAAGAAAAACAGGGTTTAAAATAGTATTCATCGGAAAATAGCCAACAAAATTTAAATAATATAACGGAAGAAAACAGCCAAATATAGAAAATTAGTAAATAATGGATTCAAGAAAAATTACCAGTCACAGTTGGAGACAAAAGGCAAAACTGACAATATTTTAGTACAAACTTCAATATCTTCTACTTCTGATAATAACTGCAAAGAAGAATTATCTTGTAGAATAACTTGTCTTTGTGGTAATCTATACACCATTCGAAAAGTTTCACAAAAGCCTGGAACTCAAATTGTCTGCCACATTTTCAAATTGTCTGCCACATTTTCCAAATTCTCATTTAAGCATGGTATCTGGAAGAAAACGACGAAAAACACATAAAATAACAAATTACTGGCTCGCTTCTTGATGATACTAACCTGTGTACTACCTCCGATACAGCCTCACTTCTAACCCTTCCTGACACTGATGTATTCCAGAAAATACTACAATTGATGAGTGTTCTGAAAATAACGTACAGATACATGTTCACCAAATGAAAAACTCTAAAATACTCAGGCAATGAAAGATGTAGAAGAAAAAGGGAAAATTTGGACATTAGTTAAAGCTAAATAACTAATTATACCCAGTTATATCCAAAAATTATATTATTATACCCAAAAATTATATTATTATACCCAAAACTTAATGAAATTGTTGATGATCACCCGGAAATAAAATTTGCCTTCTCTGAAACTGTCCAATATTTTGTAACAAACACTTAGGTATATCGCAAACAGGTTCTAATTTGGGCTCAATAAAAATTCTTTTAATGAGAATTTGAATTACCAGTGAGTTTAAAGGGTCATCAATCCCCAATAATATTTTTAAAAAATGTAGAAAAACTACTGACCGAACAAGCTTATCATAGTCTTGAAGAATACTTTTCCAGCTCATTTTGACATGCATTGATCCTTATTTGTTTGTACTGACTTTTCTGAGGAGAAATGAAATGATCTGTTTTTATTGTAAATGTATATGTATGTATGTTTATATGTATATGTATGTGTGTATATGTATGCATGTATGTATATATATATATATATATATATATATATATATATATATATATATATATATATATTGTTTATTGTTTTATTGTTTATTGTTTATTGAAGTTACAATTGTTAATATACGTTTACAATTGATATATGTATTGGTATTTTTTTTTCTATTTACAGGTTATTGCACATGGTTGATTAAAAAACTGTGAGTGCATTAAATTTAAATATAACTTAATATCTAGCTACGAACGTAAGTTTGGTAATTTAAACATTGTGTTCGGTACAATATACTACAAAATACTTAATTTTATAATTACAATAAACATGTTAAACTTGAATTAGTTTTTATTTACCTCAACAAAGTACATCGAACTACACAATAACTATAGTCCCATCACTCCTCCTAACACAACAAAATTAAAGATATTTAAACAATAAGATATTTTCTTTTTTTTTGGCTGAATGCAAATGTAAATGAACAATACTATGAATACCCAAAAAAAAATAGTTATATAATTCTACAAATATACATTAATTGCAATATCCAAATTGTTACAATCGGGCAAATTACAATGTGACATGATGTAAGCTTATCTTCTGTACTGGTAAAATAAAATCATAAACATCTGTGGGTTTTCAGCAACAAAAATTCTACAATTTACACCAAATTTTTTACTGTTTTTTAAATTTTTGATGCTACCCGGTAACAAGTTATGAAACTTCGGCGCCAGGTAATTAAAAAATGTTTGGTTAATGTTTGTGTTACTTATAGACACTGCTAAATGATTATTGGTTCTCCCTCTAGTGTTGTATGCATGGTTAACAAATGTCTGAAGTTTAGTTTTTTTATGTACATAGGAACATGAACACAAGACATATAGTGAACGAACACTCAGAATATCTTGGGAATAAAGCTGTGTGGTAGGATAAAGTTTGTTTTTCTTTAGGATTACTTTCAATATATAATTTTGTGCGACATTAAGTTGCTTTAAGGAACTTTTATAAAGGCCACCCCATGCTATGATGCCATATCTAATTAGTGATTCAACAATTGCCTTATATACAGTTAGTAAAAGTTTTTTTCTCAAAATTTCTCGCAAGGTATAGAATTTATATATTAGCTTTCGGATATTGTTACTGAGTTTCAACACATGTACATTCCACTTGAGGTGCTTATCTATAAATATGCCCAAATATTTTATTGTCTCTACCTCTTTAATGGTTTTTGTAGAACCATCAATTTCTAGGCTATCGTATGTGGGTTTATTCGCTGATGTAAGTGAAAACGCCAAGTATTTAGTTTTATCAATATTCATGCTCAATTTGAAAGAGTCTAGCCAGTCTGATTTTACCCATACCTTGTGAGGCTCGTTGTCTTACCTCATTCCAAGTCAATCCATGAAAGACTACTACCGTATCATCTGCATAATACATACGCATACGCAACCATTCTCTGTGTTAATAATTGTTAATGAATTAATATATAAATTAAAGAGAAGGGGTCCCAGGACTGTTCCCTGCGGTATGCGAATTTGAACAATTCTAGGGTCACTATGTACGTCATTCATTTTAACTATTTGTTTTTATATATTTCTTTATTGTTAGTGCATCTCAGATATGTTTTTTTGTTTGTTGTTATAGCTTTACATTAACTGTTTTCATTTAGTAATCGTGTTTTTCATCCATATTTATATAAAACATGTTATTATTATTTTCTATCATTAGGTTAATTTAAAGCTTTGCCAATAAGAATTTTATTTGTTGTTGTGATAATAAAGCATATTTTGACTTAGACTTATTTTACAGTGGAAGCAAATTGCTTTACGAGACCCTATATTCTAATTTAAAAATTAATATTTGAACTAAATCCTTAGTCCTAAAGGTTCAATGACCCTAAAGATCTTTATGTTTTATAATTACTTAAAGTAAACAAACAGTCGATTATATTTGAAATAATAAAATATAGTGTGTCCAAAAAAGTTTGCCAAATAACTATGCAAAATTATTATTCATTTTTCAAAGATTTTATTCGTGATATGAATTTGTTCTTATCATTAAACTAAAAAATAAATTTTTCATATATAACGTAGATGTATTAGTAAGAGCGCTAACGGTACTTTTCCGAATTTCCTTTCAGAATAAAGTTCCTTTATTTTTTAGGAAAGAGAAAAGATTTATTAGAATTTTTTAAATTTAAAACTATAAACAGATACAACATTCTCTATAAATAGGTAGTATAATATATTTTTTATGCCAATTATTACTTACTATTAAGTTAAGGAATGCGAAGATGTATATGAAGGAAAAAATACATTTAAAAATCTGGAGAACAATCTACATACATTTTTTAATAATCGAAATTTTTGTTTTATGGCAATTATTATATATCCGTTTTAGATGAAATCTTTGATTATTACTTCCTTCGTAAAAGGGAAGTATTGTAATCATGAAAAAATGACCCTCCCAGAATTTTTCAGATCTTTACATTTCATGATCCCTAGATGACGAAAAACATGTTTTGTCAATTCAATCGGTCGTCTGTCTGTTCGCGCCATAGCTAAATAACTACTTCCCTGACTGACTACAAATTTTGGCCAAGTGAGTCCTAGTGAAATGTTAAAAAAAAATATTGCTAAAAAACTACTTATCCCATTTATCTCAAATTGCACAAAATCAAAAATTTTGCAAATAAAACAACTGTTACATAGGAATGAACTGGTACAATTTTGGTATGAATATAAGCAAAACAAAAATCGGCTTAAGAAAAACTACTCATTACATTAAGTTCAGTCTTGGGGCCCATACTATTTTTACTATATATTAATGACCTGAGTTATCTAGATATCAAGGGCAAGTTCACTCTTTTTGCTGATGATACAACAGTCTTATGGCATAACAAAAACCCTCTGACTCTAAATGAATCAGTTAATAGGGATCTCAACAAAATTAAGAAATGTTGTGTTACAAATGAACTAACTTTAAATATGAACAAAACTGGTATTCTGAATTTTAAATGTACACTTAATATAAGTTTAGATAACATAATTCTGAAATCTCTAAATGAAAATAAATTCTTAGGACTGTTCGTTGATGATAAGTTAAAGTTTGAGGGTCATATATTAAATTTAAGAAATAAACTTGCTTCTGGCGGCTATGCTCTTCGAGTTTTGAGTCTGCAACTTGATAAGTCAATTGTTCCTATTTTGGACTAAGCGCATCTACGATATGGCATTTGCTTCTGGGGAAATTGTACAAGACAACTTTTTAATGTTATATTCACCCTTCAAAAACGTGCGGTCAAGTATATGTGCAAAGCCATATAAATGTTCAAGATGGCGCTGACTGAAGGTGAATGTGAAATAGAGCAAAGTGAAAAACCTAGATAGACCCTGCTGTAAAAACAAAGTAAATAGTACAAGTTTGTGCATAAAGTGTGGGAAATCTTTTCATCGATCGTGTGTATCGCGAGATTGGATCGGAAAAGTTGAAATTTTGGATAAAACTCGATTAATGTGTTCGGACTGTCTATCGAATGCCAGCGCCGACGCAAATGAGAATAACTGTAAAGACATAGAAATAAGGTACCTCAAGTATTTAGTTGATGAACTTAAAGGAAAAAATAATGTCCTAGAAGAGAATAATCGTCTTTTAAAAGAAAAAATAGATCTATTGCAAAATCAAATTAAAAACTTCGAAAAAAATAACCTATTACATGTCAAGAAGTCCGGTAAACAAAGAAGCCAAAGTGTTAACATAGTCTCAAATTTAGAAGAAAAGTGCCTTGAAGCCAGCTCGTTTTGTTCCAACTCTGAATCTGCGTTCAAACTAAATAGCAATAGTGTTGACATTCCTAAACAACAAAAAGAAGAAAAAGAACGAATACATCAAAAAGAAGTAGAAAAGGAACTAAAAGAAGGAGAAGAAAAAGAAGCAACAATTCTAACCCCAAATAAAAAAAAGAATGTGGAACAATTACAAGAAAATGATGCAAAAGGGAATGACAATGTTTCTGAAGACACTGATAAAGAAAACTGGCAATTACAAAGAAAAAGAGGGTTTTCTAAACACAAAAATATAAGACCCGCCCCAATTAGAGGATTGAAAGAAGACGCAACTAAACTGAAAATAGCAACGTCATCATCTAAGTCCTTCACCTGGCTGTTTCTCTCTGGCTTGTCTATAGATACAGTTAAAGAGGATATTGAAAACTATATATCAGAAAACGGAATATCCTCCATCATGTGTGAGAAACTAAGAACCAAAAATCAAAATACTGTAAGTTCTTTCAAAATACGCGTACCAACAGACTATACCAATTCAATTTTATCAGCCGATTTCTGGCCGCGTGGAGTGATAACAAATAGGTTTTTAAACCTGAAGAATCCAGAACCCAGACAAAAGGGTCAAAACATGCCCACCATAAGGAGCAACTAGAACATAAACTAAATGTTGTACACTATAATGTCCGTTCCATTCGGAACAAGATTGAGATCACTGAGACCTCTTTAATTGAAGAAAATGTTGCAGTTTTCTGTATGACTGAGCACTGGCTCTCTAAGAGTGAAATTACTTCATTTAAAATGCAAGGTTATCAAGTTGGTGCCTATTCTACTAGAATTAATTCCATGGGTGGAGGTACTGCTATTATGGTTAAAGAAGACATGGATTTCCTTGAGTTAAATGACATTTGTAACTTTAATATTGAGGGATGCATTGAGGTTAGTGGCATAAAACTAATAAAATACAACTTATTGGTTGTAAATTTGTACAGGGTGCCCTCGGGCAATTTTGACACTTTCTTGAGTACACTAGAGGCTGTTCTGTGTCACATTGGTGTGGGTGAGGATGTTGTACTATCGGGAGACTTTAATGTTCATTTCGGCACGAATAAGAGGGAATGTGTGTTACTGTGTGATCTTCTTGACACCTACAGTTTTGCGCGTACTGTCTTTTAGCCAACTAGAGGCGATACTTGTCTCGACAACATCTTATCAGCCCTGGTGTGTCTGCTACTGCTGCTGAGTTGGTTTACTTTGGCTTGTCTGACCATGTAGGGAAGAGTCTTAAAATATCTCCTACTATTTACTCTAAAACCATGAAGAAGGAAAAAAAGCAATTTCGTCCCATCACACATCAAGGTCTATACACTTTTTATAACATCCTAGAACAATCTTCATGGCAGTTTATTCATGATCATTCAAGGGACATAGAAGGGAAAGCAGATGACTTTATCAAGGTGATGGTTAGGGCCTACCTACAAGCATTTCCTGAGAAGACCTATTGGGTAAGGGGTGATGAACCCCATAAAGTAGAATGGTTTGATGAATCACTCAAACTAATGAGGGAACATCTTCGGTTTTTGGAAAGGGTAAGCACACAATATAATAATCCCGCTAATAAAGCAGAACTTAAGGCCTACAAACAACAGTATGGGCAGGCAATAAAAGATGCCAAGAAACGTAGTAATGATAAGATCATATCGACTGCTAGAAATCCTGCTAGCGCTACATGGAGAATTGTAAATGCCAGAGTGCAGAGGTGTGATCAATCAGGTAAGAGGTGTGAAATATCTGCTAATGAGTTTAACGAATATTTTGTAAACATTGCTATAAAATTGATGCAAACTATCCCATTAGTTTCCGATGATCCTTTGCAAAAATTCAAGGAGAAACTATATGAACATCACAATTTCAGTTTTCGTCAGATAACTTTTAAAGAGGTAAGAGATGTGATTGACAATATAAAAAATAAATGTAGCAGTGATATTTACGGACTTTCAACCAGACTACTAAAACAAGTAAAAAATATTATGTTGATCCCCTTGACAAAACTTATTAATTTGTGTTTTGAAGAGAGTAAATTTCCTTCTGTACTAAAAAAAGCTCTAATTTCTCCAATTTTTAAAAAAGGAGACAAACATGATGTCTCAAATTATCGTCCTATAGCACTGTTGCCTGTTCTTTCAAAGGTTATTGAAAAATGCATGTCTATTCAAATTACACATTTTTTGGAGTCAAATAATATCTTTACCCCCCATCAGTTTGGTTTCAGGCAGGGGAGAGACACCATTCAGGGAATTCTTGATCTTTTGTCTATTATCATGGACTCTTATGAGGGTTCGGAATATAACAGTGTATTATTTTGCGACCTTAGTAAAGCCTTTGACTGTGTCTCCCATTCTCTGCTTAGTAAAAAACTGCACTATTATGGATTTTGCCCAAAAAATGTGCCACTGATTGATTCCTACTTAGGAAACCTTCTGCAGGCTGTCAGGGTTGGGGGTGAATGTTCATCTGAGAGGGCTGTGAATGTCGGAGTTCCTCAGGGATCCGTGTTGGGACCAATATTGTTCTTGATTTTCATCAACAATTTGCCTTTGGGGGAGTCCGATGCTCACTACACCCTCTTTGCTGACGATACCACTTTATCAATCACTGGAGTTAACATTAATAACATTGAACAGAGAATGGGAGCGGCGCAGGCAAGAGCAGAACTTTGGTTTACCCTAAACAGGCTGTTACTTAATAAACACAAAACGAACAAAATGGTCTTTACATTAAGAGACACAACACAGGTACGAGCAACAGTAACAGATGTCCGTTTTTTGGGTGTACAGCTTGTATTCTATTGGGTAAGCTTAAGAGTACCATATTCTTGCTGAGATGTTTGTCTGGGCGTGTTGGAGATACTAAAAATGATGTACTACGGACTGTTTCATTCAGTCATGTTGTATGCGTTGATTGTGTGGGGACGGGCTGCTGATGCACACAGATTCTTCTGACTTCAGCGAAAAGCTGTCAGAATTCTGGCAGGACTCAACTTTAGGGAGGACTGTCAACAAGCTTTTATCAACTTAGGTATTCTGACCCTCCCCTGCCAGTTCATTTTGGATTGCTCTACCTACATAAAAGCAAATGAGAATAGACTCCAAAAGCATAGCAATGTTCATGCACATAATACTAGAGGCAGAGAAAATCTAGTTGTTGCCTGGTGTAGATTTGGAAAGTGTCAGAATCGGCCTGAGTACATTGCAGTTAAAATTTACAATAAATTGCCTTCAGCTATTAAAGAGCTGCCACTGCTCTGTTTTAAAAAAAAGGTTAAAAACCTATTGATCCTCAATGCATTTTACAGTGTTGAAGAGTACTTTAACTGTATTTTATAAATGTACTGTTTTAGGTACGAGGGTAGCGGTAGGTACTCCTCCTGGGACAGACCTATCTGACCCGGAAAGCTGGGCAAGGGTCCCTTATTCAGGGTTACGAACGAATCCCTGCCCTTCGGCACGGCAGAGCAGGGATTGGCAGCCCCGTTTTTAGGGATAGTATAAAAACCCCCACCGCAGCGTCTGACCCAGAGTGGCCGGCTGCAAACAGCGGCGGATCCTCATGTCAGAGGCGGCTGAAATTCACACTCACCAAGACGTCTGGCCAACGTGGTGTTTCATGGCTAAACCCCTCTCAGATGCACACAGAGCAATACATATGGCCCCCAGTTCCCAGCGGTTCGACTAACCCTGACCAAGACAGCCGTCAGACCAGTTTTCGAACGGGGGGTGCTAAGAATCCCTGGGTTAGATCAGGCTGCCAACTATATATAGCTACCTACAACGCAAGAACATTGGGAAATGAAGAAAGATTGATAGAACTGGAATATGAGCTTAACAAGATAAAATGGGACGTCCTGGGAATATCAGAAGTAAGAAGAAAAGGAGAAGACTGCCTCAGACTAAATTCTGGTCATCTCCTTTTTTACAAAGGAAGCGAACAGAATACTAATGGCGGCGTTGGAATCCTGGTGAACAAACGGTTGTCCTCTAACATTAAAACTTTGAAAGCCATTTCAGAAAGAGTTATCTACATCACCTTGAGAATAAATTCCAACATAACTATAAAAATCGTCCAAATCTATGCCCCAACGAGCAGCCACGATGATGATAAAGTTGAAGCGCTGTACGAAGAAATATCGAGATGCCTTTCAGAAAACAAAACGAAACACACATTGGTCATTGGAGATTTCAACGCAAAAATAGGAAGCACAGTGAACGAATCAAAATACGTCGGCCCATTTGGGCTTGGTACGAGGAACGAAAGAGGAGAGATGCTAGACAACTTTCTGGAAAAAGAGCAACTTTACGTAACGAACACCTTCTTTAAAAAAAGAATTAACAAAAAGTGGACCTGGACAAGCCCAAATGGAAGAACTAAGAACGAGATAGACTATGTACTTTCACACGACAAACACATTATTCAAGATGTCGATGTCCTCAATTCCTTCACAACCGGTAGTGACCACAGACTTGTAAGGTGCAAAATCCTTATAAATGGAAAACTAGAAAGAGCCAAGAAATTCAGCAACAAACTTAAGCCTTTAGACGCGAGCACACTGAAAGAACGCAAAGAAGAATATATGCAGCAACTAACAGAACAACTGAGAAATACATCACCACAAATCGAAGAAAATATCAACGAAGCGAACACTAGAATAACACTAATAATAAAAGAAACAGCTAAAAATAACATGACACTAAGAGCAAAAAGAAAAGATAAGTTGACAGAAAAAACAAAACAGTTACTGGAAAAACGAAGAGATCTCATAAAATCGAACAAGAGAGACACGGTCGAATTCTCAGAAGTCAACAAAACTGTAAGGAGAATGGCGAAACAAGACATTAGAGAACATCAGGAAGAACAAATTGAGAAAATTATAGAGCAAAACAGAGGCATAAAAATATTTAAGAAGGAGAATGCACACAAAAAAGAGATCAACAAGCAGATAGACAAAGATGGCAACATGGCAGAAGATAGACAACAAATACTGAAAGTCACGGAAAACTTTTATACGGATCTGTATGAATCAAAAGCCGACGAAGAAACCTTGAGATTATCAAAGGAAGATAAGCGAAGAATACTTAACATTGGCTCAGAAGAGCTGCCAGACATCGAAATCGAGGAAATTGAAAAAGCCATGAAACAAATAAAAAACGGAAAAGCCGCAGGACAAGACGACATCCTACCGGAAATGCTGAAGGAGGGAGGACCGCCGCTTATGAAAGAACTCAAAAAACTCTTTAATAAATGCCTCATCCAAGGAACGATACCGACCGATTGGGAGACCGCTATAGTTGTACTAATATACAAGAAAGGAGATCCTAGCAATTTAGAGAATTATAGACCAATAAGTCTTTTATCTCAAATATACAAACTATTCATGAGAATAATAACTAATCGACTTGACATGAAGTTCGAAACCTACCAACCTAAAGAACAAGCGGGCTTTCGGAAGAACTATAGCACAATTGAACATCTTCACACAGTCAGAATACTCATAGAAAAGGCGACAGAATACAATATCACAGTCTGGATGGCTTTTGTCGACTTTCGAAAAGCTTTCGATACAGTAGAATTCTGGGCAATTGAAAGAGCTATGAAAAACGCAAGAATAGATCACAGATATATCAACATACTACACGAAGTCAACGACCGATCCAAATTGAAGATAAGGCTCCACGAAGATACCAATGAGGTGAAAATAAATAGAGGAGTTAGACAAGGCGACATAATCTCACCCAAACTATTTACCTTGGTATTGGAGGACGTCTTCAAGAATCTGCACTGGGAAAACAGGGGACTTAACATATCTGGAGAAAGACTCAACAACCTCAGATTTGCCGACGATATCGCCCTTTTTGCCGAAGATGAAACGGAATTGAAAGAAATGCTCCAGGAGTTACAACAAGGGGCACAATATGTCGGTTTAGAAATGAACACCTCAAAAACAAAATTTATGACGAACGTGCAAACAATTAATAATACAATATCCCTACAAGGACAAGAAGTGGAAAAGGTAGATTCATACGTATATCTGGGGCACAATATGTCGGTTTAGAAATGAACACTTCAAAAACAAAATTTATGACGAACGTGCAAACAATTAATAATACAATATCCCTACAAGGACAAGAAGTGGAAAAGGTAGATTCATACGTATATCTGGGGCAAGAAGTCACAATCGGAAAAATTAACCAAGAACTGGAAGTCAATAGAAGAATACGTCTGGGATGGGCGGCTTTTGGCAGACTAAAACACATCATTCAGTAAAGACTACCTTTAAAACTGAAGTGCAGTGTCTATAATGAATGTATCCTTCCAACAACGACATACGGCTGCGAGACATGGGTTCTTACCAAGAAAATTCTCAACAAACTACAAGTTCACCAGAGAGCAATCGAAAGAAAAATATTAGATACATCCCTTAAAGACCGTAAAACGAATGAGTGGATAAGAAGCAGGACCAAAGTCCAGGACATAACAAAACGAATCTGCTCTCTAAAATGGAACTGGGCAGGACATGTGGCCAGAAACAACACTAACTGGAGCGGAAAAGTTACCAGATGGAGACCTTGGGGAGAAAAAAGAAGCACTGGCAGACCCCAACAACGCTGGTACGATGACATTAAGAGAACAGGAGGTCTCAACTGGTATCAAGTTGCTCAGAACCGAGAAAACTGGAGAAACATGAGAGAGGCCTATATCCAAAGGATAGAAAACGGCTAGAAAGAAAGAAAGAAAGAAAGACTGTTTTATGTATGTAATGTATTGTAATCTTAAGTCTTTTACTAATATTTTACTTCAGCATAATTTTTGTATTTTACTTCTGTTTGTTTGACTTCTGTAAACAATTGTATTGACAGTAGTATATTATCTTATCTTATCTTATCTTATTCGTGACTCTTGTAGGCCGCTATTTATTGAGAATAAATTGCTGACATTGACCTGTATTTATATCCTGGGGTCCGCATATCTAATTCACAGAAAATTTCAGAATGAAATCCAATCTGCATCTGTCAGGACTACCCAGTCTTCTAATACAATTGCTTTACCCATTCCATCCTCTACCCAAATAACAAAGTCTCTAATATATACCAGTAAAAACATTTTTAATCATCTGCCATTAAGATTGAGAGGCATTCGACAAGAACGTCACTTTAGAACAACCCTAAAATTACTTCTCTTAAACCACGCATTCTATACAGCGGAGGAGTTTTTTGAATCAAATGTATAGTTAAAATAAAAAAAAAATAGTTAATAAATTTTGCCTTGTATTTGTTTGAATCCATGTGTGTTTATTTAATTTATTTTTGTATATATTGTTTATAATTTTTGACATTAACATGAACTTTTAATTTAAGATTTACCTATTTATTGTAAGCATCATTTTAGGCTTATTAAGATTTAATTTTCAGCTTTGTCAATAAGATAATTTCTTTCGACAATAAAGCAGGATTTGAATTTGAATACAAATTTTGTGCAAGCATTAAGTGTAATTTGGAGATAAACTGGTAAAATAGTGGTACAAATTCAAGATGGCAGAACAAAATAGAGACCAAATAATTTTTTCAAAAGTCAATGTAAAACATCTTATTCAATTCCAATGTGATAGGGTACGAATTTAACATCACGTAACAAAATAACGGTGTGTATCAATGTCAAAACTACTTTTGTTTAAATTATGTCCAAAAATCAAGTGTGGCATAGGTATAAACTGGTAAAATATTGGTAGAAACCCAATACGATGGAACAAAGTGATAAAACGATAGAAATATTTGAAAAGATAGTACATATATGTGTTACGAAATGACCATGTACTGAACTAAATGTGTCACACTTCACTATCCCCAATAAAAGGAAATATTCATTATGAGGAAAGTTCCGGGTAAAGGAAATTTACCAATTTTTTTATTTATACACCCCGGATTTTCATTTATGGCAAAACCTATCTCTCAAAATTGCCAGACAACTTCTGTAAAATCATTTATTTATCCATAAAAAATGGGATCTTAGCCTTTAGTGTTTTTACCTGTAATAATAGATAATGTATAATGATTAGCTTTACTTTGAAAATATAATAAGCCGAGGTAACGAAGGGTGTTCTGAGGTAATTAGGGGTAATAAAGGGAATCTATAGTAATATATGAATTTGAATTTAATCCGGGGCACTCGGGGTAATCTTTGGCAAAAAGGTAATCTGGTGTACAAAATTTTCCCAGCTGTACACCCCTCGGTTATTATACATAAAACAAGCAAAGACCTGCAATGTTATCACTATAGCTTGGATATTATGTAATATACAGAAACACTAAATTTCAAGTCAATCTCGGCAGCTGAAGAAAATATTGCAGGTAAGCCAAAGTTTGCAAGGTTGCTAAGGTTCTCAAACAACAACTTTTCTCTATATAAGCTAAGCGATTTTCAAAAGTTTGCTCTAGCCTACTTGCTCACATGCAGGCTTGTCTCATCAGTTAGAGAGTACACCTCCTATTCATGTTTGATTTATGTGATGCCATCTTTAACATGTAATTTTTGAATTAACCTTAATTAATCAACCCAGGATAGAGTTGGATGAGTTAGGGTATCTGCTGGTCTATTCTTAAAATTGGGAGCGTATTCGCCAACAGTGCAATGTGTATATTTTTTATCGTGTTCTGTAAGGGACAGTGAGTTCTACTTCAAGAATATACCAGGTTGAGAAATTTATTGTACATAACCACTTGCTAACTAATATCATATAAAAGAGTGGACAGTTCGAAGTATAACCCAGATCCTACATTAAAATGTAGGCTCGAGTGTAGGTGACAATAGCTTTGTGAAAAAATGAAGCTATATAAACTATAACAAAATTAACTTGTACATTAGGAGCAGAGATTTAAAATAACAGTCATTTTTTAAAATGACATGAATCAAGTTTTACAAGCTAAGCCGAGCTCTAATCACACATTATATGTACCTGTATAGGGGCAGTCCTGTACACCTCTCCAAAACTAGAACATAAATTATGTAATTCATTTTGTATAGTGGGTTCCTGATAAAAGCTTAAATAAGGTACTTCTTTTGGCTCAGGCACTTCTGGGAGATTTCCTAAGATGTTAGCTTTTTCCAAAAACTTAATTACTTTCTCTTGTTCACTTTGAGATATAAGGGATCCTTCATGTATGAGTGACATCGTGCTCCGTATATTATTTTCTATGATTTTCTCACACAGGCTGAGTGGCTGAAGACCTTCTGTTCTTATCTGTAAGAATTACAGCAACATCAAAGCAGAAAAAAAAAACAAAAATCATATTTAACATAATACTGAAAACGTAGAATAAGAACATTTACCCTTTCAGCCTTTTTTATTAATTCCTTCTCTCTGTTTTCCAAACTTTTACAAAGATAAGCTTTAAGGTTAGAAAAAGTTTCCTTTATGTTTTGTTCAGTTTCTTTAAAAGTTGTCACAACTTGCTTCTCGACACTACATATTTCAGTTTTCAGACTATTTAAGTTTTTAATATATAATTTTGCTAAGCTTATGGTTTCGGAAATTTCCCCAAAATTCGAATTCATTTTTTAAAAATTATAAAAATAATAAAAACAATAACCGACGAAACCGTAGTGTGTTATTTAAAGGTCAAAAGTCACAACAAGAAAATGTCAAAATACTCGTTTTTTATCGATTTGAGCAGGTAAATGTTAGAACTTCTTTTCGTATTGCCAATTTTTTAATTTAAGAATTTTTAATCAGTAAATGGTATTTATAAATTGTTAAAAATAAATAAATGATTAATGATTAAATAATCTAGCGCCAACTTAGAAATCTGTCTACCTCCTCATCGAAGTTATTGAAATTATAACCAGGAGCATAGCCAGCTTTTAGAAGGGTGGGGGGGAACATTTGTAAAACGGCGCCAAAATAAAACTAAACTAATTGGATAGCAAAAGGAACACATAAAAAAATAGATGGCGACAATTAAAAAAAAAGTCATCGCTCAGAAATGCGAAAAAAGAACGTCTTCACGTCTGACCGAAAGTCTTCAGGATACTGATAAAACCTTTTCTTAAAACCGTTTTAAGTTTAAAGATAGATTGTTCAGGAGTTGTTAAGTGCATCTGAAAGCTAAGAATGCCCTATCTTAAGAGACCTTTAAGTATATTTTTTCCAATAAGTCACAAAGCCAAATGCTCTTAAGAACTCTAGCCATAAGGCATTCATAAAACCATTCTTAAGTATATTCTTTCTTTAATTTACATTTGCAGCTTCTATATAAAACATTTCGTAAATCCACCGTAAGTTTTAATGTATTTAAGAGTTATCTAGCTGAACTAAAAAAAAATTTTAAGGATGATTTATGAATTGTAATATTGCGGAAATGAAGAGATAACTTTTATAAATAAAAGAAAAATGGTAGATATGACACCTCAATGTAAAAAAGCTCCCTGCACATCGAAATTTATTGTAAATATCTATATTTTAGGAATATAGAACACCCACGCCTCCAAAATTAGTGCTAAATTGAAAAATAACTTGGAATGTTGAAAGTTTTGGCTTTACCGCAACTATTTTTTTTAATCAAAATTAATGTTTACTTTAGCTAAGAGAAGTTAAAAAGTAATTTGCGGAACTTTTTTCACAATATTTACATGCACTCTTCCATTTTTACTGAGATTCTTAATGTAATTCAAAATGAACGCTTACAGATTCCTGGTTTGGTACAAATAGAATGGCGTAATTATTTTAAGGCTATTTGGTCCTAACTTCTGCTACCATGAGACTGTAGTTCTTCATTGAGCGCAAATGTACTTTATCTATCCCACAATAAACCCGTCTTAAGTCCTAAAACTCTCATTTGAGACGTAAGATTTTTCCAACGGAACACTTAAGATTTCACATTGCCAAGGCCAACTTGAAATCTCTAGACTTTGGCCAAGTCGACATAAGATGTAGCAGTTGCTGAACCTGATGTAATATTTCGATGGCTAAATTCTAATAAGTCGTATCCCTAGCGAGGCATATTTTACATGAGTCAATAAAAACTGCGTAGTTTTTTTTGGGAAGCCAAAATGATTTTTATGGAAGTTGTTACAATTATTTAATATTACAAGAAATCTTGTAACTATACTTGTTTTTTATTAAGGGACTCAAACAATTTTTAGGGTGGGATAGGACGTTTTAGAATTAAAATTTTTTGGGTTACGCCCTTTTTATACTTTAAGATCTGTGGGTTACGATTTTTTAACTTTCAAAAAATCATAAAAGCAAAAGGATTACGTCTTTTCGGAATTTTAACTTAGAGATTAGATTATAACGTTAAGCTGTAAAAAACATTGTTTTAAAATGTTGAATAAAAATAGGTAAAAGGGATTTAGTACGTAACTCAGTGATAATAAACATCAATATTAATTCAAATTATGACATTAATTTTATTTAAAAATCTGGACAAAATGAGGTAACTTACTACTATTTAATACAAATAAGCTAGTAACCTAAACACAAACAAAAAACTTAGGAAAAAGAACGAAACTGATAATTCTACACATTTTTCTTATCGTTATTTTTAGTTTTGGTTTCTATCGGTAGACTGTCGTAAAAATTATGAACTTCTAAATTCATTACAGTTTTTAAGTCCTGTAAATGTCGATATTTTGTATCCTTAATCGGAAGTCTTTTGAGAAATAATGATTTAAATGTCGTGTTTTTTGGTAATGGTGGCAGTTTAGGTCTCCGAGGCAAAATTTTGTAGTTGTCTTCATAGTTTATTTTATAATGAATTTCACCAACTGGTAAGTATTTCAAACAGCGCAAATCGGTGACTAAGGGGTCGCTTTTATTTTTTCCCGGCCTAATTGAATCAAACCGTATTAAAGATTTGTCATCATATTTAAAAAAAATCGTGAGTAAGATATTCCACATCAAAGGGAAAGGGATTTTTTCGAGCCTCACGTATTATCTCTGCGTATTGATATGGAACAGTAATATCCCGACCTTTTAGTTTCCGCTCAATAAGGGCATGAGTAGAGTCACACTCCATTTGAGTGTGACCCTTCTCAAGATATGTTTGCTCTATACAAACATCATATTTTGACGCAAAAAAACTAAGTGCATTGGATAATGTCGTGTTCCGATTTTGAAAACCGCAACCATCCGAATAAATAATAATATTTTTTTTTGTTTTGAAGGCAGTGTTTTTCCAGGTGGTGTACAATGCATGATGTAAAGACAGAGGCTTGTAAATCTGCCTCAGTTTCGTTCCAAACATAATTTGTACATTGATGTGTAGCTAGGTTGAAAATAGTAAAAATATGAACTTGAAGCCTTGTTTTGTAATAAACTTTGCTAGCTGCGATCATGGGGCATAATTTTACTGATTGTACATCAATGGTGAAGGTGTAATTATTTTCTTTAATCGCTTCCTCTTTATCTTTTGCCTTGTTTTCTTGAGCAAAGTTTTTTCGTTTTATGTGAGTTTCATATTTTTCGACGGTAAGCTGGTTAGCTTTGTACTCAAGGCACGTGTCGCACTGATCTTTTTTCGACTTATGTATTGCCAAATTCAAAGTCTGAAAAAATCTATTGAATGTGGTAACTGAAACATTTTGCTTATTTTCGTCGATACATTTTTGTTTATAAATCTCATAAATTTCGCTTTTATTTTGAAAAGGATGTTCAAGGTATTGTTCAAGGTACTGCTTTTCAGAATTCTTTCGGCAATAATGAGAAGGCAATTTTGGAAGAAGATCAAAAAATGTTTTTAAAAAGTCGATCTGTTTACTGCACTCTTCAAAATATTTAGAGAAACTTCGTTTTAAAGTTTTCCCATTATTTTCCACTTCTTTTCGTTTGCCCAGTCCATGACTTAAACTACTCAAAACCCATCTATGAGTCATTTTTTCTTTGACATCTAATGTTGCGAGAAACATCTTCTTACAGACCTGGAAATTATCGTTATTTAAACGTAAATAATAGTAAAATGACCCATGTCTCCGTGATGGTCCATTAACATAGCATCTTTTTTTTGTCTCATATCTAACTAAATTTCGCACATACATTTTTTTCTGACAACAATCCATTTCACAAAAAAGTTGAAATATTTCTTTACGCTTTTCAGTTGTAAATAAATGACAGTTTCTCTTTCCAGATTTTTTGCAATAAAAACCGTTATTACAACCTTCTTTCATTTTTCGCTCAGGCCTTTGAATATTGTGTTTAACAGATCCTTTAATTTTTGTGTATCCCGTGTATTCCTTACCGAGCATTCGACTTTTTTTACACTTATTTTTTTCCCACTGATCAGGATTTGGAACTTTTCCTCGAGCTTTCCTTTTTTTAATTCCCTGTTGATTATGATACTTCTCATTGTCATGCTCATTATGCTCTGCAATCTCTTCATCTTTTCCATCCTCATCTTCAGGACGCCATTCAGGATCATCAATGTCACAGGGGCTTTTTTCCTCGCATAAATCTTCATTTGGCAAATTACTAAAATTTTCTTCTGTGGCTAAAAAAATATCAGACATTAAAAAATGTTATTTCTTTTTTAAAAAACAATTAAAAAATATTGAAGGAAACTATTTTAAAATCGTACCTTGACTTTTGCCATCAGCCATTAATTCTGTACAATCATGAAAAATATTATTTTGTATTTCTGAAGGAGTTCAGGAAATTCTTCAGTAGAACAAATATCTAAAATATTTTTGTACGATTGCTTAAACTGGATACAATTTAAAAATCATATTTTTTACCTTCAATTATTTGACATTCAATTTCATTAAAGTTACTACTTCCAATTGTAAGGTTTAAAAATTAGTCGGTTTGAAAATCCTCGGTATTTTGTGATTCAAGATATTCTGCAGGTCCTTTCTGAATGTCGACGACGCCGTCTTGATGTAAATAAATAAGGACACAACCATATTTACATACTGCATGCATATGCAGAAAAACTTTCCATCTGATTGGATAGATCTACACCATCTCCATTACTGTTAACCATTAAATTTATTACGTTGTTAACAATTTGACAATTGTATTCAACATTACTCTTCATATTTTGTGTACAAAGTTCTACCATTCTTTTACTTCTACTTCCCATCTAACAAAAAACATAATATTGAAATTAATGATTATTAATTAATTTATTTTCAACTACGAATTTTTTAACATTTTTTTAAACAATGCGCAAACTTTCCATTAATAACTCCCATGATGTATATCTGTAAAAGGGGGTTGTTTTACATATTTGTTGCATTAAATAACAAAATTATTTCATATAAACCTATAGAAATTTAATTTTTAGGGTTGCCATATTAGTTCTAAATGATCGTGTAATCAATAAGTTGCACTAAAAATGTATTTCTAAAAGGACGTATCAACAATAATTAAACTTAACGTATTTTATATTAGTTTTGAATGACTATTAAGCAGATTTAAATTAACTACATCAACTAATGCATGCTATTTTATATTTATAACAAAATTTACTTACGACGAAAATTATAAAAACACCTTTTTTAAACTTAATATTACCCTCTGCAACTACTGCGCTTGCTTACACGCTGTTAAAATAACCGTTATGTGTGATACAAGTTGCGCCTGTCAAACGGGCAATGATAATACGATCTTATTTAAAACTTAAATAAAAAAGGTTTCTAATTTTTGGAGGCATATAAACTTCGGAAATTAGTTCATAGATGTCACAACCTACCCAAAAATGCAATAAACACAATTTCGCCAAATATGTGGGATACCACCTGTTAGAATTTAGCCATCGATTTGTAAATTTGATGAGATGAGACAGATACGCTTAAATGATGTGGACAAATATGTGCATTATTTAAAGTATTTATGTACGGACTTTTTACTTTTATTTTAAAATTGTTTAATTTTAAATATGATTAAAGAAACGTCTCCTTCCACGCTAACATGAACGAACTTTCTAAATTTTGGTTCACTTATTTTCTTAAGTTAGATTAGGTTAGAATCGGTTAGGTTTGTTGTAAAGAAAGCGCGCGGCAGCGAGCCAACCCAATCCCGAATCTTTTTTAAAATAACGATTTTTAACAAAATCTATACTGTTAAGTGATTCTCCCCGTTAGATTAGTACAAGTTTGTCAAAAAAGCAGTCATTCACACGTTTTTCTTATTTAACGAGAACCGACTTTCCGCCGATTCGTTCACGTTATATAGCATGGAAGGAGCAACGGCCTTACAGAAATTTCATTTTATAGGAAAAATCCGTGGCGTGCGCGAAACCTAGACCGCGTCTTAAAATCATGAACTTAAAATAATTAAATACAGGGCTAAAAAGTTTTGAGAATAAGCTTGTGAAAGGCAGGCAAAGGAATGTTTATTTAAACGCCTGAAAACACATATCAACAATTTCTTAAGATGTATTTTTTGTCAAGAAATCTTAAAACCAAAAAGTGATAATAAACTCATGAACTTCGTTTACAAGACATTTATATCCTAAGACTTGATATACTTATGACAATATTTATGAATTCTCTCTAGTATTATACGCATAAATACCAAATAAAACTGTCTTGGGATCAAAATTCTAGAAATCTATTAGACCTAATAAAATACTCAAGGAAAGAAAAGTAAAAGTTTAAGGTGGTGCTTATGTAGAAGCTTATAAAGTTAGATTAAGAACCAAAGCACTCATGAGTTAAGTAGTTTTATGACAAATGTCTTATACATATCTTAGAGACAATTGTTTAAGTAAATATTGATTTGAAATAATTTTTTTTCTTTTCTAGGCTATTGATAAAACCATGGGATTTTATCAACGCCATCCCATAAAACTAAGCAAGCTTAAATCCAAATTTAATAATTATGTTCCTTGGGTACGCCTTTTTTTAGATAATGTAAAAAAAAGTATCTATGAGTAAATTAAATCGGAAATTTAAATTTACTCAAATGTCCTCTTAATTGCACTTTTAGACACTACATACATTCCAATCTATTATGTCACCATACTGTCTTTCTAAATAATTTTATTAGGCGTCAATTTGTTCCACAATATTGAATTCGTCCCAATATTTTGCCAGTTTCTATCTATGCCAGGCTTGATTTTTGGGCATAATTGAAAAATTATTGAATAAATAGTTTTTACACTGATTTTTTTTCAAAAACGCCATTTAGTTCCATATGTTGAATTTGTAGCAGTTTATGAGAATATCACATTTATTTTTTTTACATAATTTAAAATCAATTGAATAAGATTTTTTACCTTGATTTTTTTAAAGTTGACCATTTTATCTCTGTGTCACATTTAATGTTTGCACAAAATTTGAAATTAGTCTAATAAATAGTTTTTCAAGCTGATTTTTTAAACATTTTATTAAACTGCCATTTCGTTTTGCTATGCTGGATTCGTACCAAAATATTACCAGTTCATTCTTATGTAACATGATTTTTGTGCAAAATTTGAGAAAAATTGGATAATTACTTTTTTTAGTATTAATAGTTTTAACATTTTCCTAAACGGCCATTTTGTTCCGATATATTAGATTTCTGCCAAAATATTACCAGGATATCCCCATATATGACCTTTAATGTTATTTTTAATGAATACTGAAACGTCAAGATATAAAGGGTGATTTTTTTTACGATTACACTACATTTTATTTGGCCGCCATTTTATTCTGCCGTCTTGAATTCGTACCAAGCTTTTACCAGTTCATCTCCTCTATACCACAATTAGTTATTGCACAAAATTTGAAATCAACATATTAAGTAGTTTTTTCAAGCTGGATTTTTAAATATTTTATTAAGCCGTCATTTTGTCTTGCCATCTTGAATTCTAACCAAAATTCTTACGTAATAGATGATTTTTGTGCAAAATTTGGGGCACATTTAATTTAATTTTATTTCGTTGTATTGGATTTTTACCAAAATGTTACCACGTCATCCCCATGTGATGCTTACTTTTTGTCCAAAATTTGAAATCAAACGTGTAAGTAGTTTTTTAGCTATACCGCGACAGACAGACGGATTCTAGAAAACATGTTTTTCGGAATCTGGGGACCTTGAAACGTAAAGATCTAAAAAAAATTGGAGAGTGATTTTTTCACAATTACAATACTTCCCTTTTACGAGGGAAATATAAATCAATAGAAAGTAGTGTTAACACGTCTGTAGGTAAAGAGCTTTATTTTTAAGACACACATCAAAATCGACCTTGTGAAAGAAATCACATTGGATTTTACGCTGAAAATTGAATCATATGAACGAACAACATCAACACAGAATCTGAGAACACAAATCAGTGGCACCAATGATGACTATTTCACCGTCCCAAGGGCACTTTTGACAAAAAGAAACAAATCAAACTCTCTAAAATTTGAGTCCAAATGTTTTTATGTAAACAAACCCTTTTGATGTTACGGGTGTAAGCTAGACAATACCCCCTACGAATGCTATCTTTGTTACATTTGCCCCTGACACAGGTTATTCGAATCGAAAACCATCATAAGACACCCGTGGTATCAGACTCGAGTGAGGCGTATATATTGACGGCTAGTCTCATAATGATCGTTATTTCGATCCTTATAACATAATTTACTACTCTTCCACTGACATCTCCCATCAATTTAAAAATCTGAAAATTGTGAATACGTCCGGGGAACAAATTTTTAATAATTTTACCAAAAATAATTATTTTTTTGTTTAAAAATGAATTTGAGAGAGGAATTCCGTGGCTAAAATATGTAATATTTAATATTTCAATCCAATCAAACTGGGTATATATAATAGCGCGCACGTACAATGTGGTAGCTGCTGACGCGTTCCCCGCGTGATCCATTTTCATTTAATTTAGATGTTGATTTCTTTTCTCTTCGTACAAAAAAGACGATACTCAATATGCTCAAAAGAAATAATGGTTAGGAAAATCATGAAATCCTCTTTGATTACGTAAATAGAATACCAAGAAAACATAACCCCAGAAAAAGAAAAAAGCAATTTAAAGAAAAAAAAGCCGATTTTGACAGTTACGAAAAACATTTAAATTTCCCAAAAAACTGGGTCACAAAAACGAAAAATGCATTCAAAGATAGACATTTCAAGCTTTCCAGTGATGCTAAATGTGAAGCGGAATCATAATTCTTGAGGTTTTTATCTACATTTGATCACGATGTATTCGAAAAATTCGGGGAAACAAGATGATCAAAGGTAATGATTATTTACTACATAAACAAAGAGGGATTTCCAATGTAATACTATTTTTCAGGTTCCGTACAGATCAAGCAGTCGCTTATTAAAGATTGTTTTACGAAGGGGTCACTCATATCACAAGCTTCTACCTTTCTTTCTTATGATAAAATATCCCCGGGGTGTCCAGACCCCCACTCACAGATTTTTCCTTTGAAATTAATTTTTAAACCACATAAAATAGTTTTTTTTATGGGGTTAGTTTAGTCCCTCTAAGCGTTCACAATTTTCAGATTTTTCCCTTGAGAGGATAAGTTAGCGGTAAGAGATTAATTATAGTTTCCGATCGACTTATTTTGGAAACCGTCATACTTACATTTACATAAATGATTTATCTACAATATTTTGAGAGATATGAGCAACAAATTAATTGCGGCAACTTTTTTGCATTTTTTTCAACTTGCAGAGGGTCTAGCAATGTAAAATTTAGCTAGTTCACAAAAACTCTCAAAGAGTTATTATTTAAAAAATATTTGGCCTACTTTCAGATTGTCCGATGGTTTGACTCCCGATACTAGACTATTCCTTCCTTGTACGAGGAAAGTACTGTAATCGTGTCTACGTCCGGGATTTTTGCAAGATCTTTTATTGAAACTAGCAGTCCAACGTCTTGTACTAACTTGAGTTTATTCGCAACTGATTTTACAAATCTACAAGCCTACAATTTATATAAATAAAAATGCTAATGGAAGTATCTTGCAATATATAAACCAGGTTACTAAAACTGATGATCCGGGTCGTGGAACCGTAATTTCTCCATCCCCTGAAGAAGTTTTGTAAGGGACGAATAAAACTAACTGGGTGGTGTCTGTCTGTTGTTCAGTTGGGGTAATTTCCGGAGCCTGTTCCTGAATCTTTCTCCAAAAGTGTTTCGCCTTGTACCTCGAAGATAATAGAAATGTTCAGAAATATGTAAATGGATGTCATCCAAAAATGATTGTAGCTGATGATCCATGTCCATGTTTCAGTTTGGATGGAACCACTATAGGAGACACTCTCAGGTTTTGAATTTGGATCTCCTGGGCTTTGATTATGGAACATCTATAAAGGATTTTTAGCATTAGTTGTTTTGTCAGGTTGATGTTTAATATTCTTCTTATGTACAGTCCTGTCGTGTGTGTCGATAGTTACAATATTGTGGGTTTTTACTATTTTCGGGAAGAACCTTGGAAGAAGTTTGTTTTTTCGTGTGTAAATTTCTGTTCCAGGTTTGCACGTATCAGGGACCTGTTCCTTTTTTCAATGTATTTTTCGTTGGCATCTTGGAATTTCTTATTTATATCCCTCTAGATTTCTTTGGTATTCTCTCGGTTTTGTTGGATATAGTTGTTTATCAGGGTTTTCTGTGTTTAAATCAAGGACCTATACATCGAAGTGGTCATCTAAAATATCTATAGGTCGTTGACTGGTCATTGTACGGATAGAGAGGTTATATCCTAATATGGCATATGGCATTTGTCCTTTGATTTTTAAAGATTCCTTCTTTTCTCATAGAATACGGAAATGTTTAAATATTGCAGAGTGGAATCTTTCAATCATTCCATTTGACTGAGAGTTGTCTACGGTGGTGTAGTGAATTGATATTCATGGGTGTCCAAAAATACTTACATCGGACCGTTTTTGAATTCAGTTCCTCTGTCGGCGACAATTATATGTGGCAAACTATGATGAGTGATGAAGATAAAAATTGCATTAAGTATATGACATTGGAGCCTTCGATAGGATATGCTTGACCATATTTTAAAAAATCGTCGACGATTCTAACTTGCTTGGAAAGTATTTAGGTGTACAATTTCTAGAGGTTTGTCTGGAGTCAGCATGAATTTGGGTTTTGCTGGATTCCTATCGTATTTGTTAGCTTGGCAAACAAATATCAATATCGTTTTAAGGTTTAGCCAGAAGAATCTTTTAAGGATTTGGTTTTCTGTTTTGTTGATTTAAGAAGAAATTTATAATATCATTTCTTAAATGGTTCTTCCCTAGTTGAACATGTGTTCCTCTTTTATTCGGAATCGCTTCTTCTGTGATTAGTCTTGCAGGATCGTCATTTTCTTGAGAATGATTTGATTATTATACAAGTTCAAAGGTTTCCGCTTATAAGAATTCGTAGAATTGGACTTTCCTCTGCCGTATGTCTGGTTTAATTTGTGTCTGTTTTCACTTTCTGGATTTTCTTTTCCTCATCTAGTATTTCATTTATTATTTAAAGTTCTTATTCTGTTATTGTAGCTGTAGGATTGCTGGTAACAAATTCAGCAGGATCGGGTATTGATCGTGAGTGATTGTAAAGGGAGGCGTTGTCTTCTTCTCACGAATTTGCATCGTAAGTTTTTTTAAATGGATTTCATTCTTGAAAAAGCGTCAGCGTTGGTGTTGGCTTTTCATTTCGTAGAAATGACTTTGTAATCATATTCTTGCATTTGTCAACTTGAATTGTAAAGCTGGTTTTTCGAAGACGCTGGAATATCTTTGACATGTTTACTAGATGTTCTTCTAATGATTTTTTAAAGACGGTTATGTCGTCCATGTAGACTAGACACATTTCTCCTTGCAGCACTTCTAGGACATTATTCATCACTCTTTGGAAAGTAGCCGGTGCAATTTTCAACTAATTTTTTACATACTCGTAGTGACCATTTTCCACGTTAAATGCCGTTTTTGAATGTCATCTGCTGCCATTTCTATGTGGTGAAATCTAAATACACTAGTCAGGTGGAGGGTCGTGAGTACTGGCATTTCCCAAGTTTGACTAGGATGTAGGTGTTCGCAATCGGATATCTGTCTTTTATAGTCTTCTCGCTGATCTTTCTGTAGTTCACACCGATGCGCCATTTGATTTTTCCAGAAGCGTCGGATTTTTTCGGAAACACGTATATCGGTAAGGACTAGGTTGTATGCTTCCTTGGTCAAATATTGAAGATATCTGCTTCTTAGCCTCTTCCTCATGAATATGGAGTTAGGGAACACTGAAACTTCGGCTGTGGTCTTTATATGATGTTTAACTTAATTAGTGAAGATCAGAGGGTCAACCGTATAACCGGATAGTGAAAAATGTTTGCATATTTCTTACGCAATCTTCACATATTTCTTTCTTCTTCTTCATTGAGATAAGCCGTCTATATAGTGGTTATATGGTGGTTTTCTGTACGGACTCGAGAATTATGTGAGCCGAATACAGATGGTATTGCTTCAGATTGATGTCGTCACCGGGTTGAATAGAGCTATTTGAAGTTGGTCGTCGGTGTAACATGATGTTCCTTTGGTGTTTTTGACAAAAAAACGACTATGCGTGATTGTTGGTCTAATTAGATGAAAAAAAACTGTGTTTTTTATTTGGGTTTCATATTATTCGATCGGAAGGGTTGTATGTTCTGGTATAAGCTTTGAAGCTGGTAGGTCTACTTTACCTTTTAAAAGCTTTAGGTTATCAAGTCCTATAAGACCGTCAAAAGTTTGGTGAAATTTGAACAGATAAAATTTGATTTCAGTATTTGATTGAAATTCCAGGAAAATTGGAATTTCTGCACTTTAATCTTGTGAGTGATTTTGAAATAACAACAAAAGGTTCCTGAGTTATATTGTTTAATATTTTGAGCGGTACCTGGGATTAAAAAGGATTTTGTAGTACCATTGCAAATGAGAAGTATAAGTGGGGAGTCTGCGATTAAAATGTAGGCAAACTCCTTTTTGTCCGTATAGTTGGGTAGCTTCACTATCTTTTTTATCTGTTCTTCCTTCCTTTTAAAAATTTTCTTCGTATTGGTATTCGTAGCCATCTTGTTCGTATGGGGGATATAATTCTGGGTTGTAACTGGTCCAGGTTCCTTCTTCTGCGTATGGCTCAGGCTAATTTCCACGGGCTTCGTCTTGCTGTTCCATGCTAAATAGTTCTTCAAAGGAAAACTTTGAGGTGGATTGAAGCTGTATCTAAAATTACATCTGTTGTGGGTTATTGCTCTCGATCTGGTTCTCATGGGTGTGGACTGAGACGGTTGGAAAGATCCTGGTCTATTTTTCCCTACATTCTGCTGGAATAGTTAACTGAGTTAACTGGAGTGAAACATTGGCAGATGTATAAGAGGTTGCTGTAGTTGTGGTCTGAAGGATGACGACTGCCAGAACATTGAGGGTGTATGTATCGCTCATCGCCATTGTTGTTGATAGTGTTGCATTGGGTGTCTTGGGAGTTATTACCACTGAGATAGAATTAGAGATAGTGTGGAAACTGTTTGGCGTTGCACACTAACTGGCTCTGTTACTCTGCTAATGATTCCCTTCTGAAGATATCTTATGTTATTTTCTTCTTGATAATACTGTGTTGCTGGGGAGAGATTCGCTGGTCTCATTACTCTTATAATGGATCCCAAGGATTCTTTAAATCCTGCAAGGAAGCTGGTCGGGGCCTGTTGTTGGAAGAAAATTTTCTTGTTTCTCTTTACATCTTCGTTGTCATTGTGGAGCTCAATATAACTGGATATAGTGTTAGAAAAACTCATTACTTTCTTATAAATTTGTCGAAGGCTTTCAGTAGGGTCTTTTCAGATATTAACGCAATCTCTAATGAGGGATTTCTCTTTTCTTTGATCAGAGAAATTTTGAATTAGGGTGTTTTAATGGAGTGCCAGTCGATATAGCCATATATCGAAATTACTTATTTTACTCTTTCTCGGAGTTTACTGATGATGCCTTGATTAATCATATGATTTTAGAAGCAGTTAACGTCAGAATTATTCGAAAACTTATTTAGTAACATGGTGGTAAAGTGATTAAAATTGTAAAGTTCATTTGGCTTGCCATCCTGTCAGGTACAATAGATGGTGGTTTAATGTTAAATGTAGAAGTCATCTCAACAGAAACTTTTGTAGGTGTGCTAGGCAAAACAAAAATTTGGAATCTTCAGTTGGGAGAGTAGAAGTCGAAGTAGTAGCAATAGGGGTGGTAGTTTGGTTTGTAGTTGTGTTAAGAGAAATAGCATTAAAATGTAATAGTAAGTCTTGTTCAGTACGCATAAGTTATGCTTACAAAAAAGTATGATGCTAAGATGCATAGTCAATTTTAAACTATGTAACTTGCCTAAAACACTTATTCACTAGGGGTACTAAAACTAAACAAAGGTTAAAGATGACGAGGATCCTGAAGGACCCTTCCACTATTAGTTAAGGGTTACGACGACGGGTACTTAAAAAAAAAAACCTTTATTCAGACTAATAGTATAACAACTTATACTAACTTTATTTATTCACAACTAGTGTACAAACCTGCAATTTATATAAATAAAAATGCTGATGTAAATATATTGCAATATATAAACTAGGTTGCTAAAACTGATGATCCGCCAAGTCATGGAACCGTAATAGCATAACTCAAAAACTACTTAGTCGATTGACTTCAAATTTTGGTCAAAGACCAAAATTCATAAGGGGATGAAATGGTTATATTTTGATAAAAATCCAATATGGCAGAACAAAATGGCGGGCTCACAAAATGTAAAAAAAAACGTTATTAAGAAACTATTTATTGAATGGAAAATTTGCCCATTTGAGATAAGAATAAACTGACAAAAATTTTGTGTAAATCCATTACGAAATGTTAAAAAATTCAGTAGCCATATCTATTTATCAAATTGACTTGAAATTTTGCACAAAAATCAAGTGATAGACAGAAATTGACTGGTATATTTTTAGTGCAAATCATATATGGCAGAACAAAATGGCATCCTAATTTCCTGAAATAAAACCTTCTCTTTATGGAGGAAACTAATAAAGGACATAATTTATATTTTCTAAACTACATAATGTTATAAAAAAATGAGAGAGAAAGAGAGAGACATAGATAGAGAGAGAATTTTGTGCAAGCATTAAGTGTCATATAAAGCTAAACTAATAAATAATAATGTTTCAAAAATCAACGTAAATAAATGTTCTTATTCAATTGTGCACAAAAATTAAATGTGATATAAACTGGTACGAATTCAACATGACGTAACAAAATGAGGGCCTTAAAAAATCAATGTAAAAAATGTGTTACCATACCTTTTCCAACTGTAATTCCGAAAGAGTCAGTTGTAATCCAGATTAGTCAATTGTAATTCGGATTAGTCTAATGAATTTTTCCGACATAATTCAGAATGCATTTAGACTTCCTGTCCCTCAATTTATCAGCATACCTTTGAAATGTTTCTGTAATTCATTTGTTGGTTAATAATAAATGTGTGTAAGTGCAATATTGTTGTCACCGTGGTTGTTATATAAAAAGCTTAGCAGAGAGTGAGAAGTGTTGAAGTGTATAATTATGGAGCTGAAAGATAACTGCGCAATTTGCCTTAGTTCTATGACACGACATCCCATAATGCAAACACTATCATGTCATTTATTTCATTTAAAGTGTTTACGTCTAAGCGACAATAAACAAGTGCTCTGCCACCTTTGCAGAACGGAAGTAATTGGAATCGATCGTCACAATCAGAAAGATAGGAAAATAATTTTGGAATGTGCCAACAAAGGAGATAACTGGGCTGTTATAGCCGTTACCTTAGGTGCATTGCATTGGGTACGATCAAGGCGGGACAATATGCTACCTAAAGGGAGAATAAAACCAAATATTTTAACTGAAAGGGAATAGACACTGCTATTTCCTGGATAGAGGCTTACCACGAACCAACAAACATGAATTCCAATGAAAACAAGAGGAGGGCCGAATGCGATCAGAATTTGTTCTGCCGCCAAACGAGAGGTCGCGCCTTTGCCGGTGCCAGAGCTGTTCAACAACTAGCATCAGCAAGAGGTCCGAATGGACAGTTGATTGGGCCAATTTCAGCTGCAGGCGTGGTAGAAATGGACAGTCATTCCAATATTGATGTGTTATTGCTATTTTTGAATGCCAAGGTAGCCAAATATATTTTGACATTGCCAAATGATTTGTTTGATTACAGCACACGTTAAAATACTGTCAAAATAAATAGTAAAAATCTAGGGTCTCCGGCCTCGGCTGAGCAGGTTCAAGGCCTTCGGCCTCGGTCTTGCGATCGTTAAATCAAGCATAATTGAAGAACATTGATCCATCCCACCGCCTACCCCATTTCTTTTTATAAGCATGCGCCACACCATGTTTCTGGCTTAAGTTTGTTCATAACTAGGCCTCGCCCTCTCTTCTCTTCTTCTATTACTGTGATAGAAGTAGATAAAATTGTAGTTTTAGAAGTTGCTATTGAGATTAATAATTTAAAAATAAAATTGATAGAAGGAGAAAACAACACATTTGTACCATTAGTATTAAAAAATTATTTAAAAACTTTAGAATAAAGTGGAGAAATAAAAAGAGGGGAAGTCATGTCAAAATGGTTTACAGAAATGCCTTTGCCTATCTGGATAAGTGCTATGTTCATATTTCACCTTTCAAAGGTTTAAGGTGAGTTATGCTAAATAAAGAAATTAATTAGGATGAAATTCAGGACGGATTAACTTTATTGAATTTAAATATTTAAAGAGTGATTCTATTAATGAAAATGAGCTTTTTGGTCACTTGAGCTACCTTCAGCAATTTTTGTCCAAAGAAAAGGTATTTCAGTAGAGTTTCAAGCATTGATCAAAGATGGGTAGACATTTTTAATCATTTTGAATCTGCAAACATTCCATTTAAAATCCTTTTTCATATTATAGAATTTTCTCTTCCCGAAACCAATGCACCCACTAAAAGGCTTTTTACTTTTATGAACATGCTATGGACAAGTTAAAAATCTCAATTGTCTATAGAAACAATTAAATCTATGTTGATTTTAGTTTATAATGTAGCAACCAATTGTGTTTATGGAGAAATTTCCAAAAATGTTGGCCTAATAAAAAATTTATAAAGGTATATGTTTTAGAAACTTTTATTTTATATTAAGACGAATTCCGGAAAGAAATGGTAAGCAATTATTTCAAACCTTTTTAATTCCCCGAGAATTTTAAAAAATGCCTGATATGTCCTGTATTGACACACAAAAAATTAGTCACCTGAGGAGAGCATTTGCCTCTTTTGCCTTCCCACTAAACACACCACTGAGGAAAAGGTACAGTTAGGTTAACAATATATTTTAGAGGTTTAAGCAAACCAAAATAACATATCTTAAATAAAAAAGCACTAATGCCATCTGCAACAGGTGCACATTTTTTTTAATGAATTTGTGTGCTCAATAATTTCAGTACTATTTACAGTTATTAAATACATAGAAGCAAAGACCTTCTTTCTTCTTCTTCTATTCCTCGCATAGACGGCCCGTCAGACGATCAATAAATTCTCCACTTTTAAACGCTTGATTGACAGGATCGTTACTTGATGACAATATATTACCAACAATGTAAGTAAAACACCTTACACTGTTTTAAGACTTTCACTTTTATTCACAACTTGTGACCTACGTTTCGTTAACACTGTAGCGTCGTCTAAACTTACAATTTGCTAAATGAGCTTGCGATTTTTAAAAAACCTATTTCTAGGCAAAGACTTTTATGGCCCGAGAGCCCTAAATAACATCTGGACAAATATTTGTATCAAAATAGGTGAATTATTCATATCTAAATGGACGTTTAAGCGATACTGGGTGTTTTTACGTTTAGTAATTTCCATTGATTCTAAAAATGTATTACTTTTGTTTATTGTATGTAATATTTCAAACTTCATCGAAAGCATGGTTGTTATCTAACAAATGTTCGGCGTATGCTGAATCTGTTTTATTTGTCCTAAAACTTCTTTTATGCTAATCTCTTTTTAAAAGTTGCCTCAGTCTGGCCTATATACACTTTGGGGGCATGATCCACAACTTAATTTATAAACTCCAGATTTATTATTTTTATATGTTTTTTCTTTCTTATTTTTTTATACATTTTCTTAAATTATTATTTGTTTTAAATGCAATAAAGTTCTTTTTACGCACTATAGAAGCCACCTTTTCTGTATATAGGTTTACCGCTATAAATAAGTATCTTATATTTATTTTTTCTTTGGGTGGCACAGGGTAAATTTCTGTGAAAGTTTTTTAATTCAAAACATTGTTAATTATTTTGGAATCATATCTATTGTTAACTGCTATTTGTTTAATAAGGTTTAAGTATTTTCGATAATTGTCTTTGTTTAAAGGTATATTAATTAGTCTGTGTATCATGCTATGAAATCCTGCTAGTTTGTGTGCTAATGGGGGCATTGATTGATTTGTCATTGATGGTTGTGTCCGTATGTGTAGGTTTGTACCTTTCTTTTATTCAAATCTAAAGAGTTTATAGATTTATTAGTTTCTATTTCAACAGTATATTGTATAATTTTGTATATTATGGAACGCCGTTTTACTTTTTAGTCATACGCGTCTTTGATACCAAATTTAATTGCAAAACATATAAATGATGCTACCTGCATTCAATTTTTATTCGTTTTAATTTTTCCGATATCGAATTTTTGCGGATACCGATTTTACCGAATGACATTTTTATGATAAGTAATTTCTTTGCAGACCATTTCGATTGATACCATAAAAAAGTAGTTGTTTATCCTTTTTTAACACGTTAAAATTTCTATATACGGCATTTCATCAAAACTTGGTATGAAATAAATGCCATATACAAAAATCTGTTTAAATATTTAATATATTGATTCTTATTAAAATGTAATTGCTTCAAACTGGATCGCATTAAATTAATATTAATACAGAAAACATTAGAATGCATTAACGACTTTGTGGAGATTAATTTATTTCAACCGTATGAAGCAAATTTGATTTAAGAAGTCATGTTATAAAATAAAATAATTTATTTTTATCGCATATTAAAAAAAATTAAAGCATCTTTTACGATATCATTTTTTGTAAATATCATTCCATTAACACCCTAAAAATGTAAAAACGTTGATAGTCGTTTATCTGTAATTTATACTACATCAAAAAGTTATAACACGGACCCTTTACCATGGGAATTAAAATACTTGAAATATAGATTTGAATAAATAAATAAAAGTTGATACGAGATTTAATTGTATAAGAGTTGTGGAATTTAAATGATTATCGAGTATAAGGTAACTGGTGTTATTTAATATGCATTGTTTTGATTTCGAATTTTTATTAATGTCGATTCTCGTGAATATCATTATCAATTTTCATTGAATGCAGCCACCTTGTTTGAATTTTAACTATCGGACGTGGAGAGTTCTAGTGCAAACTAAGAACAACAAGAGCAGAAATCTGTAATTTTTTAATACCCGAGTTTCTGGCTAGGCATGCGTTCGAAGATTTAAAAGTGCATCTAAAATTAAGACTGTGTTGTGCATGACGTTATGACGAGTCGGATGCGAATAATGAAAAACATATTCGTAGGTAATCAATGACAGTTAAAACGTGTTTAATTATTGTTCGATTGGGAATACTTAGTTATTAAATCATTGCGGAATACGACATACACACCTTTATTTAAAATGCGACCACGTACAAAATTACAGATCATAATGAAAAAAAGTTAAAACGAACGTATCTAACTCCCAACATCCTATTCCAAAACAAGCTATTCTATATATTTATACCAGAATAAAGAAAACAAGGTTTTGAATTTCCCAGCTATAATTCACAGATTACCACACAATGTAATTTGTATTGGCAAATTGCAATTTCTCCTGGAAGCTGTGTGCCCGGGACATGCTCTACTACAGTTTTTTTTGGTTTCTTAAACGTGATTTAAAGTAGGCTGTCCAGATTTTTTTGAAATGAAAAGAGTATATTTTGATGAAATGTAAAAATAGGTACCAGCGTATAATAATTAAGTAAAGTCTTATCACTTTCGCAGAATTCAATGACTTTCAATAATAATTATAATACACATAATAATATGGACCAAAAATAACAAAAATAATTAGAAAATGGCACCAGATTTCGCAAAATAGAGATCATTTGTCCCAGATTTCTCATAATAGAGGATATTTGTCGTATTTATGGAAATAGTAAGAGTACCAGAGTACATGGACCCGAAAAAGAGAACATTCCTCTTAAAAAGAGTATATGTGGTCACCCTATTTAAAGCAAACTGTAGTAAGGTTGTATAGGTATATCACTATATCTTTATTTACAATATTTATTTGATAATTAAGACACTATTTTCATGTTTGTCTCCCTTGTTTAATATGTGAGTAATTATTATAATTTATAGGTATGTGCACTTCACTTTCAAAGCTGCGTGTCGATCAAGATACGGATTTACAAAAATGAACACATCAGTAGTGTATTTAGAATGCTGTCTTAGAGGGGGAGGCAAACATTTGATAACTAAAAAAAAAGTTCTAGGTTCTTGTTGGAACAACATAAGCATGAAGACTAAAAAAAACAAAGTTCTTAATGTTTGTGAGGTAAAAGTCCCGAAATGCTTTATATAATGTAATTTTTGCTTGGGTTATTAGCTCGGGGGGGGGGGGAAGGGGGTGCAGGGGGTGCAGGGTGCATTTGTCTCCTGCACGTAGTCAAACCGAAACTGTCGTATGTTGGAATGCAGACATGTTATATTGAAGAATACCCCAAAACAAAAACATAGGATTCATGCCCTATTATCTTGGTAATTTTGTTCACAAGGTCTCTTTGCTCAATACACAAGTGTAATCTACAAAGCTGATGCTGATTTTTTTTTCTATTTTTAGTTTTTACATTCTGGTACTCACGCACATATTATGAAATCAAGGGCTTTTAAAAAACGCAGGTCTATCTAAAAAAAATTAGTTGATCTGACCGCGAAGAAGAAACGTCGGATTTCAAATCTATGTGCACCATCTTGTTGATAATGGAAAGTAGCTATAAAGATATAAAATTTATTTTGTGATATCTCTTCAAATGCAGCCTGAAAAAATAAAATATGTATAGCTGATTTTTCGGTATTTTACGTACCTATAACCTCGGAGGTACTCATAACTGTCTAACTTTGTCAACTACTTATTATTCGATGTTAAATTGCGCAACTTTGCTCTATTTTAACCGACATTGTATCGAATTTGTAACACCCTGTATATGTTTGCGTGTTTTCATTCGTTGGCACCATTCCGGTATACTACCTCAATGGTTGAGATATTCCAAGTACAACCATATGTAATTCTCACATTGAATGCTATTTTTTAACTAATTTTTATTTCTCAATCTAGAGTGCTGTGATTTGGCAAAACCTATTAACTTACCTCCAAGAACCCTGAGAAAAATAAAATTATCTGTCTATTCACTAAACATCTTTTACGCCCATTTAAATATTAAACGATTTTTTCTAAAAAATCATTTTTTTTAATGTCGCTCTTCGGGTTAGCCTTTGCGAGTAATATATAATGATACCCCCCACAACAATATGCAGTATTTTAAAAAATCGGCAAATAAAGGCATAATATGCATTTAAGCCTAAGCAATTTCTAGTCACCCTGATATACGAAGGTTCTGGTTTGACACGTGATGGTTGAAGTTACAATATCATAGTAAATCAAAATAACAAACAAATATAGGGCGTCCCATTTAAAAAACAAAAGTTAATAGCAGAAATTCGGAACTAAAAGAAGATACGGCAACACTGTTACAGTAAGATATATCACAAAACAAAATAGATAAAAACCCAAAGTGGAGGTGCTACAGATAGAACGTTTAAACACGCATTTCAGATTTCAAAACATAAAAATAGCTTTTTGGATAAAAAATCAGATTCAGCTTTTGCTGGAAGAACATTCATTGCTTTATTTTACACCTACCAATAAAATAAAGGTTGTGTTGTTTGATTGAAATTGTTATATCATTGTATAAACGGGGGCTTAACAATAATGGTTGTATACATATGTATATATATAAATATATATATATATATATATATATATAAATATATATATATTATTTATGACTTTCCTGGTATATTTTGGGAAAAACGCTTGGACACGTCAATTTTGATTTTTAGGGGGACGTCTTTTCATGTATGATTGTATAATACAGGGTGTTCCAAAAATAAGATATCGCATTACACTTGACATTTTTAAATGGAAACCCCCAATTTTTTTTCTATTTTTGGATTCTCCAGGAAGTTTTTAGTAACTTTTGTATAATAGAGTTTATACCTATCTTCAACCATTTTGAAGTTTTTTTAATTTTTTTTATAAAATTCGCCTCATTTAATTTAGTACTGATAATACGGAAAAAAATAATAATCACCGATACCAGCAAGAAATTTAGCATCCGTCAATGTCATCGTAAATCATAGAACAACTTTATCTTTGATTTGAAATCGTTAAGTTGCCTAGTTCTATTATAATATTTTGCAATGATTTATTCAATTCAAGAAAGGGTCGAAATAACGAAACTGTATTATCAAAACGGAAGCATTGCAAGAGCTACCGCCCGGTTGTTTAATGCGTTACATCCAGACAAAAATATTAACCATAAGTATGTGGCTAAATTAATAAGAAAATTTGAAGCAACTGGATCTGTATCTAATATTCGCCGGAATCAGGAAAATCGTCCAAGTAGAAATGAAGCCAGAGAAATAGCAGTTTTGGGACACGTGGCTCTTGACAACACCCAAAGTACTCGTGGTCTGGCTACTTCTTCAGGATTTACACGCTCAACAGTGCAAAGAATTTTGAAATCCTATAAATTTCACCCGTACAAAACTAAACTTGTCCATGAGCTTAATGAAGACGATTATGATAGAAGGTTGGAGTTTTGCGAATTAATGACACAACGTTTGAACAATAACCCAAATTTGTTATTTAACATTTGTTTTTCGGATGAATGTACCTTCTATTTACATGGTGCTGTAAATAGACATAATTGTCGATATTGGAGCGACTCGAATCCACATTTGTTTCGAGAGGTACATTCGCAATACCCACAAAAAATTAATGTCTGGGCCGGCATTTTCGGAAATCATATTGTAGGACCTTTCTTTATTCCTGGAAACTTGACGGGGGAGTTGTACTTGGACATGTTGGAAAATACAATAGAGCCACGAATAACCGAAATAATAGAAAATGAGGTTAATTATAATGAAAATTTTCTTCATTTCCAACAAGATGGTGCACCACCGCACTATGTAGCTCCAGTACGACAGTTTTTGGACACCCATTTCCCAAATCAGTGGATCGGACGGCGCGGCCCCATTGAGTGGCCACCAAGGTCTCCGGACTTGAGTCCTTTAGATTACTTTCTTTGGGGACATATAAAAAGTAAGGTTTTTAGTACGAAGCCAGACTCCATCCAAGATCTTCGGGAGCGGATCACGGCGGAATGCAGACAAATAACTCCAGAAATGTGTGAAAATGTTAGGAATAGATTTGAGCAAAATATTTATTATTGCATGGAGGTAAACGGACACCACTTTCAACATTTATTACCACATTGACTTTTTGACACATTGTAGCTAAGTAACTAATTTTTGTTTAAATTTTAATGACATTTTAAACCTGAATGTAAAACTGTAAATGGTTTAGTGTTCCTGATTCCGGCGAATATTAGATACAGATCTAGTTGCTTCAAATTTTCTTATTAATTTAGCCACATACTTATGGTTAATATTTTTGACTGAATGTAACGTATTAAACAACCGGGCAGTAGCCCTTGCAATGTTTCCGTTTTGATAATAAAGTTTCGTTATTTTGACCCTTTCTTGAATTTAATTTATCAATACTTGATATTCAATTATTCAAATAACTTCAAAATGGTTGAAGATAGGTATAAACTCTATTATACAAAAGTTACTAAAAACTTCCTGGAGAATCCAAAAATAGAAAAAAAATTGGGGGTTTCCATTTAAAAATGTCAAGTGTAATGCGATATCTTATTTTTGGAACACCCTGTATTATACAATCATACATGAAAAGACGTCCCCCTAAAAATCAAAATTGACGTGTCCAAGCGTTTTTCCCAAAATATACCAGGAAAGTCATAAATAAGGGTGGGACCTTTTCGTTGGGCCACCCTGTATATATATATATATATATATATATATATATATATATATATATATAAATATATATATATATTTGATAAATTAAAAAATAAATCCGAAATCAATGGCCGATTCAAATTATAAACCTTTCATTAACAACAGAATCAGACACTATCACTAACCGAGAAAATAAGTGTTACTTCACATTGTTTTGTAATCTGTGACAATATAGCTTGTACAAATTTATTTAAAACTAAAATCTCGAAGTGTTGAAAGTAGTTTGCCGAACCGTCGGCGTCGCACGTCATGCGAATACTATTTTTTACCTTCGCCCTCCTACTTCATATACTAACGGCCCGCCACTGACTCAGGCCCAGGACGTCGCGTCGGCAGTGACCCCAGCACAGAGCTTGCGCGTCTTGTTTTTGCGGGGATTTAATGATTGAAATGCAAAGGCCATAACGCATAAGGCTCAAATATGTGGTGGGGGCCCCGAGAGACATCAGCGAGCGAAATACAAAACTGAGGATCTTTTCTTTTTTTTATCATCATGTAAATTTTGAGTTGCGGCCGAAGGGCTTCCAAATACGTAAAGCCCATTGACCGTTTTTTTGTCATCGCAAAACTTCGCCTCGCCCAGATGAGCCCCAACCATCGTAAGTAGTTAATTCGGCCTTGTTGCTTCTAGAAAAGCAGCCTCTATAACGCAACATGCGAGTCGCCTTTTAATACTCATTATTTATAAAATTATGATTAACACCACGATACACTTACAACGGTATGCCCAAATAAAATTGAAGTTTACAAATATCAGATTATCTAAAGTGCTCATCGTGAGGATTCGTGAAATTTATTTTGATTAAAATAATTAATTAATTTAAAATAAAAGTTAAGAATGCTGCAAGTAAAATAATTGCAGGGGAAACTTCCATTCATATTTTATAACATTTGTTACTTGAGTTGCTGCGCTAGTGCCGTCTATTGACATTTTTAGTTTTTACTTGCAATTGAAAAATACAAACCAGGTTCAAAAGTACTCTATACAGGTAGCTAAAACCATGTTCTATTATTATAGTAAATATATCCTAAATTACCATTTTTTAAATTTATCTTAACAGCTTGACGGTAAGCAACAATCCACATTTTTGAAAATGTATTATTTTGGAAATTTGAAATATCTTATATCTGTCACTTTTGTTTATCGATTATAATTTCAATCTCGATTTCTACTGCCTGCAACTGCACAGGTAGGACGTAATGAACTGTATTGAAAATAAAATCTTTAGATTCAAAATAATTAGTTTAATAATTTTAAAAACATTTTATTGAAGCGTAAATTCTACAAACGTTTTCAAATGACAATGTATTACGGCCTATTTGACTCCCAAACGCTGTACATAGATGTGACGTACTTGCGCGAGAAAGACGAGTTTAAATTCGGTCCGTATCATCGTCGTTTATTGCACAAATGATATTAAAAAATCAGCAAGCAAGATTATTAGAATGCAATCCAATGTTAGCGCAATACGCAAACCAAAGAAGTCGGCTCATACTTCAGAACACAGAATACCAGACCAGAGAAGCTCCAGAATTTTACAAACCTTTTTGAGCGCGAAGACTTCTCTTTCGTATGACGACACATTCGCAAATTAATTTGAGTTATCGAACACACTCACTTATTTATATATATATATATATATATATATATATATATATATATATATATATATATATATATATATATATATATATATATATATATATATATATATATATATATATATATATATATATATATATATATATATATATATATATATATATATATATATATATATATATATATTTATATATATATATATATATATATATATATATATATATATATATATATATATATATATATATATTTTTTTTTTTTTTTGAAACCGTTTATTAGCCAAAGAACTACAGCAAATTGATATACAAATTATTTTTAAATCCTTAAAGCTAAATCCCCCAAACAGTACTTAAAGCTCTGGTATCGGGAATAATATAACATTAAAATAAAGAAATCTATAGTGGCAACTATCACAATAATAAATTATTCTTTCTAACCTAAGTATATTTTTGTTTAAAAAATTTGTTGTAACCAGCTATACTCCTAAGATAATCAGGTAACTTATTGTACTCGGCAGATGCTTGAAAAAATGGATTGTAATAACACTTGTTAGTTCTTACGTTATTCAAAAATATATTGTTCTGTGATCTTGTGTTGTAATTATGCAGGTCTCTCGAAAATACAACATTGATATTTGATTTTTGTTTTTATTTATAATTTTATGCATGAGTTTGCATTTTCCAAATCCTAATATTTTTCTAAGCTTATAGACATCCAATTCTATGTATAGATCCTCCGTGTGGGTAAGCATATCGTAATTAAAAAGTATTTTTAATATTTTATTTGGCAAAATTTCCTGATAATGCCTGGTTCTGTACACCCCACTGATCATTGGGTGATTTATATGTTCATTCCAACTAAGATTTTCATCAAGAATAAGTCCAATATATTTATATGATTTTACTTGGTCAATAATTAACTATTAATTTCAATTTTGGGTGGATATATTAATTTATTTTTTTGTTTAAAAAGTATATATTTAGTGTTTAGAATATTTATTTTTAGTTTATTACAGAATAACCAGCTGGTGTACAGCCTCAGATCATCATTTACGGTTTTTTCGAGTTCCTTTATATTCTCATCAGAGTATAAAAGGACAGTATCATCTGCGAAAGTATAATATCTAGTTCGCAGACCAGAACACTTTAGACTCAGTAAATAAATGGAATAGAGAAGAGGCCCAAGTACAGAGCCCTAGGGCACTCCACAGTTACTTACTTTTATATCACTGATGTTCATATTTAATTTTACATACTGTTTTCTATCTAATAAATACGACTGAATGATTTTGTACATAATACCTCTAAATCCCATATTCCACAACTTACCCAATAAAACATCATGGCTCACCTCATCAAATGCCTTTTGAAGGTCTATAAAAACTACAATACAAATTTTTTTATCATCTAAGCCTGTTTATATGTTATTAAGCCGATCTGTTGTTGCACTCAATCTGCTGCTATTTTTTATGAAACCATATTGGAACTCATCCACCGTTATATATTTTTGTATAAAGCACAGCATTCTACTTTTCAAAACTACCTCTATTATTTTAGAAAAAACACTTACTACACTAATAGGCCTATAGTTACCCATGCAGTCTCTCGGTCCAGATTTAAATATTGGACTAACTTTACTAGTCTTAAGCTCAAAGGGTAATGTACCAGAAGTCAGGATGGTGTTTATCAATGAGGTTAATATCGGAGTAAGTACATCTTTCAAATTAAGAATATCTTTCACACACACATATATGGAGAACAACCGTCCCTTGGTACTGAGTTAGCAATGGCAGGTAAGTATTGCAGGACTACTTTGTATAGACCAGGAAAAAGACTTTTAATATCTTTTCATACTTTAAGACCATTCTGCTTCAATTGGATTGAGATTACTGCTGACGCTAAGTACATTTACACTTCCGATTCATTCTTGTTGACTGTTGACTATAATACTCAAGCTTTGTTTTTATGTCCTTTTTAGCTAATTTATTATGAAGATCCCAAATATTAACTGATCCTGGTAAGTTCTTCAGAGACCTAATAAAAGTATTTAAATAATATATGGTCTTGCTATTTGTTATGGGGTCTTGAAAATGAATAGTTTTGGACGTCGCGCGTCGGGTCCAAAGCAATTGCTATTGCCGTTATCGAGTAGAGTTCCAACTTTTCAAATCTCTTGACTATATGTTCCAAAAATTCATTTTTGAGTTTTATAATAATGACATTTTTTGGATTTAAATTTTCCATCGCATCAGGGACCACAATTAACTAAGCGAGTCACCTTGCTTACGGTCACATAAACGTCAGCAGACAATTCCCTTATTATTGTTTCAAAAGATCTTACTTATTGTATCTTCACATTGTGCAATTTTATCATATCTGTATCATCTGAGCGAATAACAGTCCAGTCACCAGAGACAGTTTTGGAGGCTGTTACAGGAATAATATAAATGTGCCCTTTTTTTCTCTAATAGTACCTCTCGAGAGGCTGGGTTAAAATATATTCAGATCATTGTTGCAGAATTAGAATATGGTATGGCGCGAAGACGTCGCTTAGTTCATATAGTAAAATTTAATTATAATATTAATCGATCTTAACACTTTTCGGTACACTAGTGTATTTTGGGGCGCTGATGACGAATTCAAAATCATATTTTTTCGGCAACGTTTTGTTTTCAAGATATTCGCTATCAAAGTTTACAATCTTATGCAGTTTTTGCCTTTTTCCCATCCATTCAGTAATTTTGTTATAAATTGTTTAAATACAAAACTAATATACCCCAGTAATATATATGTTTTCGTTTCTAACATTCCCAAGCAGTACAAATTAGCTGATGAGCTTTATTGTGTTACAGTTAGCCATAAAAGACACATAAAAATCCAGAGATTTGTCAAATATGGCAAATGATTCTTGATTTGTTTTCTAACCATGAAAGCTCGCATCAAATTAGATTTTTTGGTTATAAAAGTAGCAGTTTTTGATGTAGATACTAGATAAGCTATAGCATAATTGCTTGTCCAAAAAATATCTTTTATGGGGTAATTAAACCTCCAACTTTTTTTTGTAATATTGAATGGCCAAAAAGTAGAAATATCTGTCACTTTTGTTGCCACAACATAACCAGATATAGTCTAGTAAGTATTGAAGTTAAATTATAGTAAGCATAGCTGTTTAAAATGCCACAATATGGCATTTTTAATCAATAGAAATGGAGGTCAGAATATAATCAATAAGTAGGCATATTTCCCAAATTCCAACCGAACATATTTTAGAAAGTATTTAAGTTTAATTATAGTAATAATAGCTATATAAGAATGCCAGCTTATAACATTTTAAGACAACAAAAATTGAAAGGAAAAAATATGGTTTTTATTATCATATTTTTGTTTCAAAATTAAACTAAAATTGGGTAGTTTTATTTCGCTTATTTTTGCTATAATATTGCCAAAATATGCTACATTTTTAAATTTACGTTTAAACCTATAAAACTATACTTAACCAAACTGAAAATATATTTAGAAAAACGAAATATAACTTATTTACCATACAAAATGTCTAAAAAAAAAGATTAAATATTCCACCACATATTATAGAAAAATACCGACTTGGAGTAATCGTCGTTTAATTTTGTTACGCTGGCTTCTGGGTCTTAAATTAATTATTTTTAGCGAGTACTAAAGGCAAACCAAGTTTTTTATTGAAAAAATTGTAGTAACTGTAAATGTTGTTACATTTGGGCTACCTACATTTGAAAATAATTGCCATTTGATAAATATTTGCTTACAAAGTGGCCAATTTCACGGAATATTTGCTTAGCCCAAAGTTTTTTATGATCCGCTGTGATTGAAATTAAAATTAAACTAATTTCCTAGCAGCCATTACTTGACCACTTTAAACAAATATATTCTTTCTATCTATAAATACGTATTTTCATGCATGTTTTTTTTACGTTATCAACAATTTTCTTAGTAAAATACGTTTCCAAACTAAAAACAAAATAAAAATAATTGTAGAAATCGAAATTTTTACTTCTGAAGAAGGGGCGCGTCTTTTACATGCCTATCTTAGATTCTTTTAACAGTGAAAGTTCCTGCGCAAGTGTTTTTTGTCCCTACCAACCGTCAAACCATTATTTGTTATCTTTGCATTTCCTCTTGGCTCATACATTCTTACACTGATTGGCTCTGTTAATATTATTTCTACATAATTTGAAACAATTGATGATTTATCATATAAACGAAGAAAAGGCAAAAGATGAAAAATTATTTAGGTAAATTTCGGAAAAAATTATTACTCAAATTTCGGCTAAAAAACAAATCAGAATTCAGCTAAAAAGCTGGATTTTAAAGTCAAAAAGTAGCTAATAAACCCAGCCATAAAATCAAAAAGAGAGTCGTATAATTGCCAATTGGCCATTTTTACCCCATTATGGCCAAATTATTATTACCCACTTAAGTTATATTTTCGTCTTTATACTGTAATAGAACTGTTATTTTGGCTAGTAATTTTAGCTAATTAGCCAGGGATATTAGCCAATATCACAGCATTTTAGCCCATATATGATTATATAGTGCTGGCTAACCTGGCACCGATCTTCCTAGTGACTTCGGGCTACCACGCTCCGGTGATCACCCGGTCGCAAGTAAACATAAAGAAAACCAGACAAATGACACTTCTCAGTCCTGATAATTGTTGGCACGCAATTTTTTTATTCTTAACCATCCACACGAGTCCCGCCGCTCGCCGAGTCTTGGTTGAAATATTTCTTTTTGTGGTTGGCATAAAAAAAAATGTGTTTTAAAAAGCGGATTGCCTTTAGGTTAGCCCTGTTTAGGTTTTTATTTTTGAATGATGTAACAAAGCGTGTCTATATAAAAAGTGTATCTTTATTACAAGGATTGTCAAATGAAAGACTCGGGAAGCGGATGGTTAAGAATAGTTATGTATGTGCCATCAGCACATTGAAATACTAATTGGGCACTCCAACGATCTGTCAGTTGAACGTCACCGATCAGTTGTTTTTGACGGGCGTAGGACAAGCAAATCGAATTTTTACACGGGAGTATATCGGAGTTTTGTTATTTATTTCTATTTTTTTTACCTTAAAATGCCTTCTTTATGTTATATTGCAAATTGTGGATGTAGAGGGACAAAACAAAATGTTATTTTTATTCGTAAGTTTCAAAAATTTTCAATTTTAGTTATGAAAACGATTGAATAAACTTTCGTCGATGTGTCTGAAGTGGATTACTGCAATAAGAAGAGGGTTTAGGAACAACTAAATTAAATTAGGCCCAAGTGTGTGCAAAACATTTCGTATTAATCATTTATTAAAAAACTAAAATTAATCTAGCTAGTTAACAATTATTATGATTCTCAATCGAGACTGATTAAAAATCTAATCGTTTTTGAAAGTTATATTACATTTTGTACCGTTACAAATTTTAATGCTATATTATTTTTTTATGTTTTAGGGGACTTAAATAATTATCAGTATTTGTATGTACCATTTTGAAAGAGATTTTTTGAATAATTTTAACCTTTATGTAACTCTGTAATTATTTTTTGTTTGGGAAAGTGAGGTAATCCTACTTAAAAGACTCATAGTTCTTAAATTCATTATACGAGTAATAAATATTTTTTTAAACTTAATGAATTCATCATATGTGGAAGCTGGAAGTTTATTTCGTACTTTAGGAAATAAATAATGTATGCTTTTTACATTGATATTATATTAGCATGAGTGTGGTCGACAGTTTTTACAATTTTTTTTAATGTATAATAAATGAAGCTACGATAACCATATACAAGGTTATTACTTACTTAATATTAAGATTTGCCAAAAGTGTCTCTTGGCAAAACCTATGACTGAATAAAGAAAGAACTTGTTATGCATTCAGGACAGAAGTTCTTAAATTATGAAGGGTGGAAATTCCAGACTCAGGATTAGTTGAGTTTCTCGATAACTTCTCAAAAAATAAGACGGGAACAAAATGTAAGTGTTTTTTAAGGGCTCGCTCGATGGTAGAATCCTGTCCTAGAGTTTAAGTCTAGTAAAGGTTTCATTATGCTGATAAAAATTGAGTTCCTTTACACTCGTCATCAGGTTTATTTTAAAGACAACTTTTTATTCTATTCACTCTGAAAATGTTATATATTGTTTCACTCTTGACATGCATGACAATTTATTTAAATAAAAATATGTTTGTTTTATTGATATATATGTTTTATTTATAAAAAAAAATAATATATGTACTGGGTGCACTACAGAATATTAAACACACAGATTGAACTAAGTTTAACTTGGATATACATGATTTAAATTGAAGAACTAGGTAACTAACAATGTCCATATTTGTCACTGGGAAGAAGTCTTTTGGATCTACACTATAAAAGGATCTAATTTTTAATTATAAAAACGTTTTGACCACTCGGCGTTCTTATTTCGAAGCTCCAAAAAGTATTCACTTGTCATTACTAAGTTTAAAGCAAACACACAACTGTAAAAAATGGTCCTATACAAAAAACGCACTAAATATATATACAAATACTTGAAATTTGATTTTAAATTATCACGGGCTCATATGGAAGAAAACAATGTTTGTCCTACGCCAGCCATATTGTCAGCAGTCAGCTGTTTTGTTGGACCGCCTAATAACGAGTGAACATCGATTCATCCATACCGTTGTTCAATAGCCGATATATCGATATTTTTATTAATGAAACATTGATGTTTTTGAACGGTAGATGGATGTTTTAAAAAGATCGATGAATCGTTTTCTATACCATATAAAAGTTGGGATCCATTTTGGGGTGTTTTATTTAACATTGGATGGGTCGTCTATACTTATTATCTGTCTTTGACTGATTTCCCGGTGTTTTTATTTTATTAAAAATTTGTATTACTAATCTGTTAAAGGTTAATTGTTCTTAATTTTAAGATTGTTATTTTTAATAAAACTGTCATGTCAGTTTTACAACAAGTTAACAGGTACTTTTAAATACTATGACATATTTTAGAAAGGAAAAATAGTGCTGCCCAAAATGTGTTGGCCAAAACAAAATTTAACGTATCTAGTACCTAGCTCCTTATAATAATTATGAATTATGTGGAGGTACTGGCGATGATACTCTATCCTGCTTAACTCAAATAATAATATGTTAGTTTCTAATATTTAACACACCTGTAACAAAGTTTTATTTGTATAATTTTTGTTCTATTTATTTTATTATAGGTAAAAGAAACCCTTGCAACGTTGTTTTCGACTCGATTATGTGAAAATCCCTTGAAGTTGGCAACGTCGAGAAAAAACAAGTTCGGAGCGCGCCCTCAGCTTTCAAACACGGGCAGAGCAGCTTTTTGATAATTCGCTTTTCAGATCGTGGAGAGTGTAGATCTTCGTTCCGCAGCGCTTCCGATATTACGCGGGATATTATTCCGTTGGTGTGAGAATTCATAACAAATTCTTAAGAACTCTTGTGTTTTTTGGCTAAGTTTTATTGTGTTTGCGTGACGAAACGTGCTTTTTACGCTTAGTTTTTGTGTTTATTTTGTGTGATTTTTTTCGTGGACGTGCTTGTTATTTTATTTTTTTACTTTTTGTCATGGAGTACTACAACACGTAAAGCCTAGTAAGTTTTGTTTTCTATCAATTATTATAATTAAGGATATCTAGAATATTATCAGTGGCATAGCCAGCGAAGAACAAGATTTGTGAGAAATTATACCTATGTTCCATACTAAAAATTTCGACCGAAAATTTTGAAATGGTGTTTATATTCTGGTACCTACTTAAATATACAATACACAAATATTAGTGTTGTCTAATTGCCAATAATTTGTTACATATATTTAGGACGAATATTAAAAATCTCTGAAAAAGCCTAATTTCCGTGTCACACTCACCTGAAGAAGTATTTTAAAGGGGGGTCTAAAGTCACATAATATAAACCTATAGTTCTATTATTAGACCCTATACCTAGTTCAACGTATCTAGATTAAACAGAAATGAATATTTAATTTCAAACTCCTAAATTTTCTGGATTTGCATTCACCTAAGTTTGTAAACCAAAAAATGTTTATAGTAATTTCTGTATAGATGCTGGTTGGTAAATGTGTCTCGTGGTATAGCCAACACAACCACAATTTAGCCAACTGCTCAAGATATTTAGTGGCGCCCCTAGCAAATACTACAATAATTCACATCAGGGATTGTTTCTACTTTCACTTTAAGTGAAAATTGATAACGTTAATGTCGACAAAGTTTATTGGCAGGACAACCAGACGACCCGACAACGGAGGCGGATTAAGAGGAGGGGGAGCATTTAAAACCAAACTAAGGCAAACACATATAATATTTATTGTAAGGCAAAATGATGCAACAAAAATGAGACACCCAATACGTATATCTTTTAAATAAACAGAGAATGACAAGTGAGAATAGGCTATGTTTATATCAATAAGAATTATATATTTGTCGAAAAACTTTTGGATGAAACGTAGGTGGGGGGACAATTGCCTCCATTGCCCCCGCCCCTCCTGAGTTCCAAAATGTTTGCTACTTTTTTTCAGGGCGTTTCGTAACCAGATTTGTGGAGAGAGAAATGCATAACCCCTCCTCCCAGGGTGTGACAATTAGTAGAAACCTTAAGTAACTACAAGACATATTCAAATACTAAATTAAAATGTAAAACGAATAAATATATATTAAACACTTTTAAAAGATTAATAATAGTTAGCATTAATAATTCATTCAAAAACGGCTATTTTATTGTATGTAGGTATTTACAAGGATATTTACCTTCTCACGGTATTATAGTAGCTTTCAGAATAGCGAAAAACCCTAGCAAATGATTTACACTTTCATAATTAAATGTAGTTTGTTGACTGAAGCATTTTTAAAGTGTTATTAATTTTTCTGCTTTAATTAGAATAAGATGATGACATTAGAAATACATAATACCTACAAAACGATAAAAAAAAACAAACAAATGAATAGCAGTGACAGTATTAAAAACATTAGGTAGGGTATCAGGGTAAATACTAATTATAGTACCAGTAGCCTGTATGGATAAAAAATTAAACAATACTAGCGACTTGCGATAACGAAAGGGATATAAACCACGTTTTTTGTAACATTTTCTTTTAATTTTTTGGAACACCCTGTGTAAATTTTTAAAAAATATGCAAAAATTAAATAAAATATACCTATTAACTATACACAAGCATTTTTTAAAAAATTAACTGTTTTTAAATAAAAAATATTGTAATATTTAAGGGGAGGTATCATCCACTTGTAATTTGAATTTTAAAAAATGCCTTCTTATCGAACCTCTACATCCTACTATCAACTTGTTTACCAAAATACAGCTCTTTACGTCAAACGGTTTGAACAGAATCGTGATTAATGAGTGATCCTATTTTTTTGAACACCCTGTATACATTTACAATACAAAAAATAGTGTTAAAAGGTGTTGGTCACCAGACGATCATTTCAAAAAAAAATCATATAAATCAGTGCAGTACAACACTCTCACGAACTTGCTGAGAAATTTGGTTTAGTGTTTTAGATGCATGAAACAATTAATTTATTGTATAATAATATGCCTTCTCTAATAAATATTTACTTAGAGTTATTAGGACTTTTTTGCCTGGTTTTGAGACGGGTTTCGGACACTCTTGAATACAATTAACAATGTGTTTTATCCGAGGTTTTCTCGAATACCTAATGTATTTTTTTTGTAGATAGCTAAAATTACATTTTTCATTTAAGAGATCTGACTGAACTAAGCTCGGATCTAACTTGCATAATTGTGATTAGTTTATTGCACCTGAACAAAGGCCCTTATTTTTGTAAATAAACATAAAATATACATAGACGTTAGTGTTAAAATTTTATATTTATATATCAAGGTGTTTCCAAAATATTTGACTCAAGCTTGGATTAAATATTCGTGTTTATATACGAATATTTGGCTCATATACCGAATACCAACAATGTTTCGTGGAGAGTCGGTAAACTAGGAGATAAACTGCCACACTTCAAACGTTACACCACAAACATTGCAAAAATACGAATATGTGAATAGAATGAGTACTAATTGCTCACGGATATTTGGTACGAAACATTATAATGTATCTGTCAAGTTCGCTTTAGTGAACTATCACAAATATTTAAGAAATACAACGAATATGTTAGTAGATTAAATGACGCATTAATATTTGGTACGAAACATTTGACAAACTGCAAATATTCGTTAACGATGTGTGGAGCCGACTTTAATGTAGTGCTGTATACTCGAGGACGAACTAGAGGAATATTGGAGGCGGAATAACTTCTCTTTATGCTCACGTTTTACTATCAACTAGATTTTAATCTCGATTTTAATATAGACAAACATTTTATTGAGAATGAAGATCGCAACAGATTGCAAACTTTGCATAAAACGTTTATATTGCTTTTGGGGGTCAGACCCCTGGTCAGACCTTTGCATAAGAATAATACAGTCCTTATTAAGAAGAAGCCCCGGAAGATGCATCGTTAAACTACACACATGGAAAAAAGTTAGGGATAATGAAATAAAAGGTCGATTTTGCAAACAAAATATATTATTTATAGTTGGAATAATTAAAAATTTGCCTTTATAGCCTAAATTTATATTATTTCAAAAATGATTTTGTGATAATAATACAAAATAAAATTGACTACTGAATAGGATACAGGGTGAAGTCAAGGCATATGTTTTTTAGTGAATTTTTGAAACACCCTGTAGCATAAACTGCTTGCAATTTTTAAACAGTATTTCGGTAACTTTGAAGCCCGATTCTTTAAAACCATTTTGTTTTTTCGATGATCATCTTTGTTTTTAAAGAAAATACGGCAATATTAGTATGGTGATGTTTTACCCGTATATCAATTATTCCCATAAAAACGGGACAGGATATCTAGAATGCTTTGAAATTTGAGGTATCCCGGCTCATATGTCATTAGTATTAATACTGACAGAAGTGTTTTTATATTGTGCCAGAAGTGTTTTTATACTAACGATAGACAACGCTAATAGAGCCATTGGTATGCTACAAGCAGTCTGAGTCAAGCAGATGTTACAAATGCAGTTCATGTCGTTGAAGAACACAGGTACAATTTTGAAACTAATTTTATATTTCTGGATGACAACGCTTGCCCGCTTAGAGCTAGGATTGTACTTGATCAAATCTAGGAGAACCAGATTGATCATTTAAGACTGCCAGCAAGATCACCAGATCTTAATGCTATAGAAAATGTCTGGGATTGTCTGAAAAGAGCCATTCGCTCACACCATCACTTACCGAACACTCTACAGGAATTACGATACATTTTACTTGTTATATGGGATCAGCTACCGCAAGACGCTATTGACAATTGCATAAGGAGTAGGTATGCCTAGACGTATTCAAGCAGTGATAGAAAACAACGGTCTTCATATAGAATATTAGTTTTTTATGTTTTTCTTTTTTCCATTAACTTGATCCCATTTTTTTAGTTTTGTTGAATAAATTTATAAATTTTCTTTAGTACTACCTACCATGAATAAATTTGTAAAAGAGATGTTTTTCTAACTTAACTTCAACATCAATAACTTCTTTCCGTATGAACAATAATCTGTGCAAAATGATGTTTTTACCATTTTGAAAAAAAAGTCAGTAACCCTATTTCGAACGGAATTTTTAATTCACATTTTTATGGGTGGGTAAGTGAAATGCGGGTAAAACATCACCATACTAATATTGCTGTATTTTCTTTAAAAAGAAAGATACGTTGATCATCCAAAAATCAAAATGTTTTCATAGAATCGGGCTTCAAAGTTACCGATATATTAAAAATTGCAGGCAGTTTATGCTACAGGGTGTTTCAAAAATTCACTAAAAAAATATGCCTTAACTTCACCCTGTATCTTATTCAGTAGTTAATTTTATTTTGTATTATTATCATGAAATCATTTTTGAAATAAAATAATTTTAGGCTATAAAGGCAAATTTCTAATTATTCCAAATATAAAAAATATATTTTGTTTGCAAAAACGACCTTTTTTTCATTATTCCTAACTTTTTTCCATGTGTGTAGCTTGATATTCTCTAATTTTAAAAGTTCTCATATTGCCTGCGTACAAGTTGGATTAGGATTAGAATCATGTAGTTAAAAAATCAACAACAAATACAAACTGGATATGCAGGGCATTTTATCTGCATATCCATCTCTAATACTGACAAGGATACCAACTTGCATCGAGACTCGATATACAGTTTTTATTAGGTATGTACTTTACAAGTGTGGTATACTGCCTTTGTTTAATCAATCAAGTGCGGCTAATGACATTGTTATTTATTAGTCATTTTTCAAACAGAGTGTTACGAGAGGTGTTATCAACGTAATTATTGATTTAGTGTAAACATGCAATCGTTGCACGTTCTCTCCTTTGGTTTTTAGTTTCTCTGCAACTTTCGTAAACACTGAAAGGTCAAGTAATCAAGAGTGAATTTTCTCAATAAATTTGAAATGTGTTTATATAAACTGCACCGCAATTTTATGGGTAAATGAGAGTCTTTTTAACCTCGGTCTTAACTGAATAGTGGACAATCTTATCAGTTTAACATCAACATAATCCAATAGGATAATTTTTTTTGGTGTCAATAAACGTTCTGCAGCGTACCGTGATAAAATAATTTTTTTTTGTTTAAAAAAAACCTTTTTGCAAAAACAATTGTTTTTTCTATTCTAAGAAAGAAAGAGTTGTTCTACTAAACCTGGATAATAGTTGAATAATCCGCAAGCACCCGACTATATTTTGAATGACTTCTTATAGTCACTGGTACAGACAGAAGAGTATAAAAATGTCTCCTAACTTGTTGAGGTGGTATTCTATAACAATTTGCATTCTTCAAATACTGGCGGATCCTCCATCTGTAGACAGTGAGGGTTTATGATTGCTAGATATTATGTTGGTCTTTGGAATAGCGCCCATTTACTATAAAGTATTACTTGCAGTAACAAATACATACATAATACTTAAAAACGTGTAATTTAAAGTGTTTATTGATATATAGTAAGATTATTAGTAATAAATATGTAAAAACTCTTAAAGAGTAGTAGTGGAAACAGTTATAGCTACTTTAGTGCTAGTTGGGTGCTCGTACCCTCTGCACATTCAATCTTGGAGTTAGTCAAATAAACGATTTTGGATATATTTTCCTGTACCGAGACTTTTGTCAAATGGATACCTCTTTACAAGAAATTTACCTCACTCAGATGTAAAAACACATAAAACCACGAAGCCGCCTTGTTAACCTACTTACTTTCAGTCGTATCTGCTGCCCAATGTTGAATAGAAATGTAGGTATAATTTGCACTCTAAATTACCACCCGATACCGAATTTCATTCGAATCCGCATATATAACAAAATTTCGTCCACTATGTGGTTTGAAATGTTGACTAAAAGTCCCAGATACCGATTTTCCGAGGAGAAGGTCACTCATGAAAATTTGTACACCTATTTATAAATACAAATAAATAAATGTATTAAGTATTTACATATATTTTTGGGTTATTTAAATCTATTTATGTATATTTAAGGATTTAAAAGGATTTATTTGTATTTAAAAATATTTATCTGTATTTAAAAATATTTATATGTATTTAAAACTACTTATATGTATTTAATTATATTTATTTTCGAATCAAAAATAGTTTTTAGCTGAAAGTCATGACATCCCCACAGAATTCAACATTTATTTTTGGGGAATCCCGTAAACAAACCATTTAATAAGAGTTTGCTTTTCATTCATCCATCTAACGTATATCAAAAACCAAAGTACATATTACTCGAAAATCTACAAAATACAATGGCCTCTAAAAAAATATTATTTTTACAAATAAATGATAACACAAGTTTTACTGCAGTTTCGTACTACTAGTACACACACAGAAAATTATCGGGTTAAGGCGGCTATCCATCCGGTTTTCGCTCGCGTATTAAAAATGCCCTTAAAAAATCTGCTCCCACGTCCAGAAAACTGCAAACTTTTTTTGAAGATGCTTCAAGAAACAACGTTTGGTCGTCATGGTTATTTAATATCTTGAAGGTTTTTTTGAACCCAGAATCTATGGCTCCTTTTTTTGCTTTTTGGACATAAACTACTACAACCTTTTTTCTTCATTGATGGTACTGCATTATATAACTATTATAATCCAAACTCATTAAGTCACTATATATTCGAAATAAATAAATATAAAAATCCGAGACAAAAAGCAATAAACAAATGTCAAATTTAAGCATAAGTATGGTGAGACAAACGCCAATTTTAGTGATATCCATAACTTCCATCAACTCTCTTTAATTTTAACAACCAAGAGCCAATTGTAGCAAATACTTACAATCCGTACGTCGAAAACCGCACGGACAGTTAAATGAATACATACAAATACAATCTAAAACCAATAAGTTAAGCTGCAAAAGGAATTCTGCATATGAGCTGAAAAAAAAGCTAAGCAAATGTCAAAAACAATATAAAATGAAATGAACTCACAAGGATTTAAGTGGTACATACATGCAAGAAACATAAACAAATACAAGGTAAAGCTGAAAATAACACTCTCTTCCACGCTATAGAATGTGTGATTTGAAATTTTTACTAGCATATATTAGACTTTTTTATTTTTATTTGGGATGTTGATAGGATAGATAAAGCTGCAATTGTTTTGAAGGAACGGGTAAGCTGCAAAGTAAATTTCATTGAGAAATTTCCTGTGTATATTAACCATAATGATTTCAGGATAAACATACAGGACACAGCTTTTTCCTTATGGAGAAAATCATACATGAAATTAAAAAAAAAAACTATTTTAAACTACTCAGTCATAAAATCAAAACAAATCTTGAAAACCATATTAGCTTCACGTTCAAAAAAAATGTTTTTTATTCGAACTTCACCCAATATAAAGAACCTGTACAAATCCCTCTTTTTTATTGTTTCTTCTTAAACAGTACCATTTATTGTTAACACAAATAATACAATGTTATTATTATTTATTTATCACAGTAACTAACTAAAACTGAATATAAGAACCTTATTTTAATCAAAAATATTTCGCCTAAAAAAAAAGGTCAATTCTTTGGAGGAATATTTTGATTTTAACCGGGCTTTACCGAATATAAGAAACCTCTTTGAATCTGCCTCACCTTACTCATCAGTAAAAATGTATTTGCTTAATGGTAACACTGCATTTTCATGGAATATACCGAGTCGGATCAAATATGTTCCACTCACTGTTTTTCCTTTAAATGATTCTCCTTAAAAAACATTTTTTTTAAACTGTAGTTTATAAATGTGAAAATGTGTTTACTATATTAGGGCAGCAATTTTGATTTCTTAAATTTTGATTAATAACTTGCACTCTTAAGTACCTTCAGGTATCGATTTTCAGTCAAATCTATACAAATAATAACATGTGTCCACCATGTTGGCGCATTCAATTTCTTAATGATGATTACACATTTATAATTTGGACTTTTAAAAATTCCCAAGATACCGATTTTCAGTGCAATCACACCACAAATAAAAATAATGCCATATTGGAGCCGCCATCTTGAATTTTTTATATACAAAATAATGATATTGTAATATAGAACAGAAGCTTTCACGGCTTTGGTCAATTAAAAAATCATGGTTCTTGGGATTAAACTGTGTCAAATTGGAATTGCTATCCGACGTTTGGTCTTCGATTGTACGAGACATCTTCAGGGATCTTTACTCCACTAGTCGGTGTTCAGATCTCGTCGAATAGGTCCCTCAAGATTCCTCGTGCAATCGAAGGCAAAACGTAGCAATTCCCATTTTGACATGGTCTGATCCCAAGACCCACCATGAGTCATATTGTATTGTCAAGCGAACTGTATATGCATGCCAAATTTTATGAAAATCGATTATGTGGAAGTGGGTAAACAATTCTTTACAAAATCTGAATAAAATGAAACTAAAAAAGCGTAGTAAAAATACGGTAAGAATATTCTCCTATATGTTCGCGATTTGGCCCATTTTCCGCAAATTTTGTCCCAATTTCCACTATTTTCCATTAATGTTTGTCTTTACGAAAATATTTTGTTTATTCAAGTATGTACTTTTTAAATTTCAAACAATTTTTTCGGGTCAATCAAAGGCTAAATATTAAAGAATTCAAATTTCACATAGATAATCAAAGTCATAAATTATTGTAACACTATTACAACACTTTCAGAATATTTCATGGTTTAAATTAAATCCTAAATCCTAATTTTCCAATGTATTATGTATTTAAAAGACTGAAAATCTGCCGCTTCTCACAACTTTACGGCACGCGGCATTACACAGTATTGAAATTTAATTGTAAAAAATGGACAGAGATTACACTATAATTAGAATACTTACTCTAAATACTATAGTTGGATTATCTATCCAAAAATTACCGATTTCCCAGTTCCCTAATTTTAAAAACATTCAACAGCATTTTTTATTTATTTTCCTTTATTGCTAATAAAAATATTTATAAGTTATTTTAACAAAAATTTAACTTTCTTGAAAAAAAACTCTTTTAAGCGCAGATATTAAAAATCCGTAAATTCGCCTTTATCCAGAACTTCTCTCGTACAGAATTTCACTATATATACAGATAACATAGTTTATATATGCACATAATTATTTAGTAAGTAATAACTATCAAAATCTTATTATTTATAAACAACTATTTATAACATGTGTTATCTGTTTTTTTTATTTGTTTTTAATTTTTCAATTTATTTTTATATTTTTGTTATTTATTTTTTATAACTTTATTTAGGTATATAATCTATAAAAAATAAATTGCCATTTATTATTTTCTACCATAAAAAAGTTTTATTTCACGAAATTGGAACTAAAATTATATCATAGCTGTCAAAAAGTAGGCAGAAAATTTCTATTTAAAACTATTTAAGCTTTATTTGCCTCTATTTAAATATATTTAAAGTGATTAAAACTATTTACTTTTATTTAAATGTATTTATTTCTATTTAAATGTATTTATTTCTATTTAAGTGTATTTAATTCTATTTAAATATATTTATTTATATTTAATATTATTTAAATGTATTTATGTAAATAGTTTTTCTGAATTTGTACCGCTATTTATGAAGTGTCTTTCCCCTCACGATTTTCAGACGAATCTGCATAAATCGCAAAATTCCTCTAGCATGTCATGTTGGCGCCGCCATTTTAAATATTGATTAAAATTTCATAATTTCCTTTTAAATGACCATAGATACGATTTTCACAAATGACAAAATTCGCCGGTGGTATTAGAGCTACCATCTTGAGTTTTTTGTATACGAATGTTTCAAATTGTATTGTCACGCGAACTGTATCCGCACCCAAATTTGAAATTATTCGAATAAGTGGAAGTATATGAAAAATGCATTAGAATACTAAAAACATACCTACAAACAAACAAACAGAGCTGTAAAGCTAATTAAAGTCTGGTAAAAACATAATGAATGTTAATTTATTCGGCCATTTTTTGCTTTGCCTATAGGCGGCCACTACAACCCCCCCCCCCCCCAATGTTCAGGCGAAAACTGAAAACATGTTTTCTTAAATTCTTCGGCATGGAACATCTTTGTTGTGAATTTCAGTCGCCCCCCTCCGTCCCATCGTCATAGTCAAGCCTGTATATAGCACCATTTTATATCCTGCATCTCCGTGAAGAAACCATTTGAAACAACGTTCGTTAGGACTTTTAGCCTTTAATAAGCTCAACAATCACCCCGTACGTTCGCATCCAATTTTCATCGACTTAAAGATATTTTTATTTTTTTTTCGAACAATGTGACATCAAAAAAATGGTTGTAATGGCATTTTAAAGAGGGTCTTTTAGGCCGGTCCGGAAGTCAAGCAGAACCGATCAAAAGGGCCCAGAATGTTTGTTTAGAGTAATAATTTTCGATCGACTGCCTTTTCGGCAAATAAAGTCTCAGGACGGCGCCCTACATGCCCCGGGGGCCTTCCTTAAACATGTAAGCATGCATTGAAATCGGGGGATCGATTTGAAATGTTGCTGCTGGCGGAAATAAAATATTCAGTAGCAGACCAAGAGTTTTGCTTCAGCTTAAAAACGGAAATCGTTCAGAAATCTTAAAGAATATGAACTGTTTTAAATTTCGGATTCTATTATTGTATTTACCATTATTTTATGTAAATATTTTTATAAATATGTAATGACTATCAGATATTTCAAAACAATGTAATTTTGCGAACCTTTTTTATTTTGGTACAGTTTGGCTTATGAGCTTACGCGCCCCAGTGCAGTGATAATTTTCATTAGGTTGAAATTACACAAAATGTGTTAAAGATGGGAGCTTCGTAGTTAACATAATAATTTATATATAATTATTTGGTAATAAATGTATAACAAATCATATAAACTGTAATTTATTTCATTTGTTTAAGTTATTATCAAACAACTATATAGATTTATAAATGTGTTATCTCTGTGTAGTGGAATTCTGTACCAGAGAATTTGTGGGTAAAAGCAAATTTCCCAATTTTTTTATTTGTTTTTAATTTATTTTTATATTATCATAATTATTATTTTTAAACTCTATTTACAGAGTTTGTAAACAATAAATTAAATAAGGTTTCTTTCAAGGAAATGAAGTTTTACCGAATTTTGAAATATTTTATAGGACCACCCTTTTTGTTTCTATATATAAGATTCACACTAGAATTTTACCAGTTTATCTTTGTGTCACACTCGATTTTTAACCAATAAACATTTCCGAGCCGTTATAAATGTATTTCTTCTGTAACGTGAAACGTTAGCCAAAAAGTAAGAGTGACGAATCATTTAAGGCAAAAAAGATGTCACAGAACTGTACAGTCACATTTCACACTACAACACGCTTCGAATAATGGCGTTACCAATAACATTGCAGGATCACAAAAATTTTGCCAGTTTATCCCTATATCAGACTTAATTTTTGTGAAACATTTGATGTTTATTTGATAAGTAAGTCTGCTCGCGGCATAACTAAAAAACTACTTACCCGATTGACTTCAAATTTTGCTCAAAAATTAAGGGTCATATGTGGATGACCTGGTAACATTTTGGTAAAAATCCGGTATGGCAAATCAAAATGGCGGCATAGTGAAATGTTAAAAAAATTATTACTAAAAAACTACTTATCCAATTTAACTCAAGTTTTGCACAAAAATTAAGTATTATGTAGAAAGCAACTGGTAAAAATTATGGAATATATCCATGATGGCGAAACAAAATGGCGGCTTCATAAAATATTTAAAAATCCAGTCTGAAAAAACTTCTTACTGGACTCATTTCAAATTGTGTACCATAACTAATTGTAACACAGGGATAAACTGGTAAAACTGTGGTACTAATTCGAGATGGCATGGCGTAGCAAAATGCCGGCCAAACAGAATATTTGTAATCGTGAAAAATGCATCCTCATGTTTTAAATATTTTCAGGTTTTAGCGCCTCTACATGCCAAAAAATTATGTTTTATTCCGTCGGTCCTGCTGTCAGTTTGTCTGTCAATTTGCAGCATAGCTTAAAAACTACTCATCAGATTGACTTCAAATTTTAGTCAAAAAGGGTCATATGGGGATGACCTGGTAATATTTTGGTAAAAATCCAGTATGCCGGATCAAGATGGCGTTAAAAAGTATTACTAAAAGAACTAATTATCCAATTGCCTCAATATATCAAAAGAAAATGGCGACCTAATAAAATATTTAAAAATCCGGCCTCAGAAAAACTATTCATTAGATTAATTTCAAATTTTGTATAAGCATTAAGTGTGATATAGAGATAAACTGGTATAAAGTTATGGTACGAATTCAAGATGGCGGAATAAAATGGCGGCTAAATAGTTTTTTTTAATCAACGTAAAATTTTTGGTGTTTTCGGCATTAAAATCCTATTCAAAAAACTGAAAAATTAAATGTAATATGGGAATAAACTGGTTCGAATTCAACTTGACATAACAAAATGCCGGTGTGATTCAACAAAAAAACTACTTATTGAATTTAGTTTAAAATATTACAAAAAACAATTGTGGCATAGGTAGAAACTGGTAAAATTTTGGTAGGAATTCAATATGATGGAACAAAATGGCGCGCAATAAAAATGTTTGAAAAGACAGTATATTATACTGTTTCTAAATGACTATCTACAGAACTAAATGGTATCACACTTCATTATTCCCAATGAGAGGAAATATTCATAACAAGGGAGGTTCCGGGTAAAGGAGATTTACAGAATTTTTTACTTTTCAAATATCATTTGTTTATTCTTTAGCAAATCTTGGCGTTTCAAATAAAGCCATAAAAATGTTATTTAACGCTTGTCTTTATAAGTTAAGTTAGGCTTCTAGACCTAGTTCTAAATATAACCAGAGACTGTGTACATAAGACATATGACCGTCTAAGGAGATGTCGCATAGTAGCTGAGTAGACAGCAGATCACAGAAATGCGTAAACTTAGTTGAATTTTAAGGGTTCTGATGGAGGTCAGGTTATGCCTGCATTCACTGAATATTTGCCTAAGTAAGGTGGCCCTAGCAACTATGGCAAATGTCAAATCCGTTGGCATAAGAATAAACATGTCATGAAAACCGACGTCGTCTATAACTATGTGTAGAGCAAATGCCGATAGCCACCAAGAGTCTACACGATTCAACTGCTAAAAATAATATTGCTGCTGAAGGAATAACAGACATTTTGCAGACGACTCAAACAGAAAAAAAAGAAACGACGTTTACTCGGAGTCTCCAAATTCACTGTGAGGGGTCAATAAAATTATCAGAATTTGCTTGTTAATGGCACTGTCACATTGTCTGTCCGTTTCAAAAGAACAACTAGTAGTGATCTCGCTGCGCTGTGGTAAAATTAGTACTATTTTGAGTATTTTTTTTTTTAATTAAATTGCGATGAACAGTTTTTCAGCCGTTTTAAATCGGAAAATTGCATTGTCGTAAAACACTTTGAATCAAGCCTCCAATGACGTGCAAGGATAGAAAAAAGTAGATACAGAAAATTGCTGGCAAACAGCTCATACTAGGAAGATTTTTGTTCGACTTTTTAGTTTTAAATGTTATAATAATTTGATATATTTGTTTAACCCCGAAGGACGATGGCTGATATTAATCTATTCAGCATTAAAAACGCATTTGCGATATAATGAGGACCGGACCCTCTGTTCGAATTTTAGTGAAATAGGTCAATAGAAATTTACGGGCAAATCTATTTAAATCTAATGCGTTTTAAGAGGCGTTAATAAGTTATCAAACTAAAAATACTTCTACAAATATTCCAGTGGCTGATTAGTACATTCATTTATTATGATAAACAAAGGAAAACTAGACTAAATTGCGCCAGTTTAAAATTCCTTTGTTTATGACTGGGTTTATCGAGGGTTTTATAATCTTTTGATATTTTTGTATCAATTATTAGTAGATACCATCTTATATTATTAGATCTAATATTTCGTTGAATATAGAAACATTATCCTTCAAAATAAAAAAAGTGCAATTAAGTAGATATATCTATCAGATTAATTAATTAATGCTTGAATATTATGATGTTGCACAATTTTTAATGTACGCGACGTTTCATACTTAATGACTACAATGAGTTTGATACTTTTTGATAAGTAGTTTTTTCCCGATTATTAATTTAGGTTAAACCAGGTACAAGTTGCAGTTTGTTCCACGTATCTATGTTTTGTGGCACAAATATTAAACTTGTATTATTAACAAAGGACGTAATAGAACTTGAATTCGTAATTGCAAATACTATCCCCCATGTAGTTAGAATGCCTATGTTTTGGTGTCTGTACTGTGATCTGTACATTACAGGGTTCCTACACTCTAAAAAAATGATGCATACATTCTGCACAATTGTGTAGATTTAGTGCACAAATTGTATTTGAATGTGTACTTGGAACAACTTTGTGCAGAAAATATATACATTATTGGTTAGAATTAGTTGCATATATTTTATGAATAATTGTGCATATCTTCTGAATAATACTGTGTTGAATTGACATACAATAATATATAAAATGTTTGCACAAAAGAATGCATGTTTTTTTGGACAATTTTGTATAGCAAATATTTTAATAACATCAATATGCATTTTCTTCAAACAATATTGTGCATAATTATTGCACAAATTGAACATTTTATACTTTAAGTTGTGCAACAAATTAAAAAATGTTTTTTTGAATAATATTGTATATTTTTTAGCACAAAATGTGACTCCTTTCTAAAATATGTGTGTGAATAATTCTTGCACAAATTGTGAATATTTTAAGCACAAAATTGTGCATTTTATTAAAAAATACTTTTTTTCTGGATAATATTGTACATTTTTTATGCATAAAATGTGTATGTTTTCTAAACATTTTTCGATAACTATGACAATATGTGAAATAAGGAAGCCAAACCACAATCAACTACAGAACCTTTAGTCAAAAATAATGTCAAATAAAAAATTATTTTTAATAAAAAAATTAAACATATTTGTGGCATATAGGGACGCTAAAACGGAAAGATATGTAAAACCTGAGAGGGCGATTTTTTCACGATTACAAACATTTTGTTTGGCCGTCATTTTGAAGTATTACAATTTTGAATTTATACCAAAATTTTATGTATCTCTATATCACAATTAATTATTGCATAAAATTTGAAATCAATCTATTATGTAGTTTTTTTCATGTTGAATTTTTAAATATTTTATCAAGCCGCCATTTTTTTTTCGATATCTTGAATTCGTACCAAAATTTTACTTGTTGATTCGTGCAAAATTTGAGGTAAATTGGAATTAGTTTTTTAGTAATAATTTTTTAACATATCACTAAGATGCAATTTGTTTCGACATATTGTATTTCTAATAAAATGTTACCAGGTCATCTCCATGTTACCCTTAATTCTAGACCAAAATTTGAAGTAAATCGGGTAAGTACTGTGCGTCGAACAGACAGACGGACAGACAGACCGACGGAATCAAGAAAACCTGTTTTTCGGCATCTAGGGACCTTGAAACGTGAAAATCTGAAAAAATCTTGGAGGGTGATTTTTTCACGGTTACAATACGTCGAGTGATTTTTAGCTAGATAAATTTCCGAATCTATTTATGAATAGATACGAAGAAATAATTATAGATCACTGACAAAAAGTGTTTGACAGCATTAAATTTGATTGTAACAATATGTTATGTTGTTCGACGACGAAACAGCTGGAGAGATTTTTATCGGGGATATATCCCTATTGCGTTTAATTATTCGGAGAGTTTCTATGTAATTTTGTAATAATAGCATGAGCGTTAGTGGTTTTAAAAATCGAAGACGAGGATTTGTTAAATAAAATGGCTTAGAAACGTGTATTCCAATTTATCTATAGGAACTGCTGAAAGTTCATGTCAGGGAATTCTTCCATTTGAAAATGAAATATGAAGTACGAATTCTTGTCAACGATTGGTCAAAATTGATAGGAAGGAAGTAATCCCTGTAAAGAAACGTTGCTCATTATTTATCGATGTCAAAGTGACAAAAACGCAATATTCAATAACCATTTTCTTATAGCATTTTTTTAAATAAGAAATTCTATTTAATTTCTTAATTAAAAAAAAAAAATAAAATATGTGAGAAACTTGATTTTTCATGTTTTATATATTCATTTTTGTGCTGTATATATATATACTTAGAAGGAAAGTCAAAAAGTTATAAAATATTTTTAAATAAAAAAAGGAATTATACTTACTATAATTTTATTACTAAATAAGCTAAATTTTATTTCAAATTTACACAGTTAATAATAATTATTTTTAGTGAAGAAAAATTATTTAAAAATGAAATAAAATTTATTTATTAAACTAAAATTAACTTTTTTATTTAAAAATAAACCTTTGTAAATATTTCATTTTGATTATAATAGCTTTTTCATTACATATAACTGTAAAAATAAATTATTTAAAGTATAGAAGACCAATTTTAATGTTTTAAATTATTATTTATTATGTTTACTAAATTATTTGATGGTGCCATTAAAGCGAGTAAATCAAACTTATATTTAAAAAAATAAAGTAGGCAATTTGGCCGGTTTGCACAAAACTGCAGACGGTTCAATTTTCACATTAAATTGAGATTTTAACCGTTCTATTAGATATAGGTAACTAAAACTTGGTAAACTCATTAGTGATCACTAGAAGTTCCTTTCATAAGTTTCTATCAAAAGCTATTAAATACAACTAAAATTATGAAGACAATTCGAAAAATCTTTGTTAAGTGGTTTTTGTTGTTTTGTACGTTGTGTTGGACATACTGGTCTGAAATCATACTTGTGTCGGAAACCCAAAAAAATATGGCTTCCGGTCGTTGTGCACTGCAAAAAATCAGGATTCTATTCCCTTGTCATTCCACGGGAAGAACAGTTCCTTTTTCAGGAATATTTCTGGTAGATTGACTCCTTTATGATCTATAGTTAGGCTTTTATAAAGAACTTATCTTCACCTGTCCTCTGTGTAATTAAAACACGAATGCCTTATGATTTGTATACTCTATTCAGCACTTTTGTGGGAATATAATGTTATAACATTCTGGTGTTTCAGTTACTTTTTGTACTGGTGTGTTTATATTTATATTTAATGTATTTAATTTTAAATAATATACTATAATACAAATCTTTAAATATAAAATTTAAAGATTGATTTGAAAAGTTGCTTAAAATGGAATTCCTTGATCTATTAACTCAAACTAAGTGGTATATTTTGAAGTCATGCGTCACAGGTCGGGCATTTTTAAACATATAACTAACCTAAAGCTTCACAACTCGGGCGCTGGACCGTTCTGTGACCAGCATACAAAGCGTTCGGTGCACGCGGGCGTCAGAATTTAGAGGCGCCGCTTCGTCGATCGCGTTAATTTTGAATTTTTTCTATGTAAGAAATAAGACCCATTATTGTGAGACCAGAGAAGATGCCAGAAATAACTAAAGTAGAGACTACAGAAACCTTAAAACAAATTAAAAACGGTAGATGCCCAGGATAAAATAACAAAAGAGAATGCAGTTCGGTGGATACATTATAAAGCCCTACAGATCTGTTAAATAAGTGCCTACTAAAAGGGTGTAATATGTTTTTGAAAGCTGGGAGATCCACCGAATACAAAAAAAAAGAACCGTAAATCTTTTGTCGTTAAGGGTGACGAGAGGGGCTATAGACAGGGGGATACGATAACCCCAAAATTCGTAACCATCACATTGAAGGATGTTTTTAAGAAGCTGATTTGGAACGAAATAGGCAATGATCGATGGATCCCACTCAAGATGTCAGCGTTTTTTTATGTCTTCTTATCAATTGTCAACGACAGGTGGATAAAACGCATTGCTATAGAAATAAAATACGGCCTTTAAATTAATCTCGATAAAACAAAAATTATGAGTCAAGATGATATGTAGCCATGGAAAGAAGTCGAAAAAGAGACAATATCGAAAAATGGACAGGAAAAATTATGGACAGGAGTCCACGTGAAATAGACACAGGCAGACCTGGGAGGAGGTGAGATGACGACATATCCGTAAGATTGGTGGCAAATATTGATATTATGTAGCTCAAAGTAGGCATGAATGAAAAAGGTTGGAGAAGACCATCTATCTATCTCTTGCCTGCCATAATAATAAACAATTTGAAAAACATGGTTTTTCATTTTTTAAATGTTCATTTTTATGCTATATATTTATACTCAGAAGTAAAAAAGTTACAAGATATTTTTAAATAAAAAAAAGGAATTATAATTAATATAATTTTATTTCATATTTACAAAATTAATAATAATTATTTTTATTGAACAAAGATTATTTAAAAATGAAATAAAATTTATTTGATTTAAAAATGAAATAAAATTTTAAAAATAAACCTTTGTAACTATTTCATTTTAATTATAATAGCTTTTTCTTTACATGTAAATGTAACAATAATTATTTAAAATATAAAAAAACCAATTTTTATGTTTTAAATTATTATTTATTGTAATGTCATGTTAAAGAAAATAAAGAATACCATTAATTGAAAAGGGTTAATTCAATTATTTTTATTTCTTTAATTTGTTGTTAATGGTAAACAATAAACAAAAATACCTTCCAAATGACAATTATGATCTCTCTCACTCTAATTTACTAGAACCTGCTGACTGACAAGGTCTCCATCAACAACCCCTATCCACCCACATTAGCCTTAATCAGCGTGTGTGGGATGGCGCATGATGTAGATCCTTTTTGCACTTGGTGTGTGGATTTTTACCTCTAAGTTCCGTCGGACGACATTAGGATTCGAACCTATCCGTTCTGGGTGCATACTCAGATAAACAAATTCGGCCACCTGCCCGGTTTTCCAATGCCTTTATTTTGAGCATTTTTATCCGTCAATTTTGCAAATTACACGTTGGCATATTGGGACTAGTGATGACAAGTTTCTCCAAATTAAAAATTAAATATCACTTAAGGTCAACCATATTATTAGAACAAAAAGTTATTGACGTAACTGACATACCAACTTTGCTTTAAAGAAAGCAAGGAAGAGTTTTTGTAGTTCAGGTTTTCTTAAAATAATATAAAAATTTGCGTTCTTTTTAAGAAAAGCAATATACAGGGTGTAATTTAATTGATGGCTGAAAATGCAGGATATGATTTCTTAGCTTATTTAAGAAAGAAAGGTTCATATGAACGTACGTCCTAAACCTGTTAAAGTTTTAAAAGAAAATTCGTTTTCTTATTACACTTTAATACTAAGCACCAATAGGTATTTTTTGATATAGAATATTTTTTAATATTTCTACCAGTGGCGTCCGTACGGGATGCAGACTGAAGATTTTTCTAAAAAAATATGGTACGGCACTGCTTTTTACGGAAATGAAAATTATTTTTGAAATCCTCATTTATTTTGCAACAAATTTAAATTCTTGACATTTTTTCGTCCGACAAACTGTTTTGGCGTAAAAGAATAAAAACAATTTTCATGCATGGCAAAATCGCCTAAAATCCAATGGTAACAAAAAATTCATTTCAATACTCAAAATAATACTTACTAATACATTTTTTGTATTAAACTTGAATTGTAGTAGTGGCTATTTTAAGCGATTGACTTTAATTTAGTAAAAATTAGACAAAAGCACATGATATTATAGCGATTTTGCAATGCATGAAAACTAAAAAAAAATCTTTCAAGTTTTGACGACAATTTCTATGCATAAAATAAACTAATATTTAATTTAATTATCACAACAATTGTTGAAAATGTCCTCCTTCTGCTATAATACGGGCTTCAATTCTATTTCTCATGAATTGGCGAACCCTTTCAAAAAATCGAAGAGTATTTTCTTATGGGTTTGCCTTAGTTCTTCTACAGTTTGAACCGGTGTAGTATAAACTAAAGTCTTGACCTGCCCCCACAAAAAATAGTTTAAACTATTTAAATCAGGGGACCTGGGAGGCCAAGATTGAGTTCCTCCACGTCCTATCCAGCGATTGGTAAACGCCTCTTTAGAAATTCCCTACCATGAATGCTAAAATGTGCAGGAGCACCATCATGCTTGTGCCACATTTCTTCTCTTAATAAAAGAGGTACATCCTCGAGCAAAATTCGCAAATCGTTTTTAAGAAAGTAGCGGTAGGATAGTCCATCCAGTCGTCCTGGAAGGAAGAACGGTCCTATGAGGAAATGTCCAACTATTCCAAAAACCATCGGCAGAAATTTAAACGCAATCGAAAATCACGCGGCAGTAGTGTTTCAACCCTTTGAATATTATATGGGTAAATTTACAACAAGTATTTTCCAAATAAGAAAATGGGAAACATTTAGCATTACCGCAATTTTCCTATATTCCTTGTTTCTGGGTGTTCCCCAATTGTGTTCAAAACAGCTTCCTCTAATTCTGGTGTTCCCACCGTGCGATGTGCCCTTTTGGAACCATTGTCAATGCTACGATTGCCAGTTTCATGTAGTCTTCTGTGTATTCTTGAAAACATTCTGGCATCGGGAATGATACGATTTTGGATACCGTTCTTGATATATCCGCCTAGCCATAAACGCATTCCCGTCAGCCAATCCGTAGGTGAAATGCATATCTGCTAACTTGGTTTTTGTAAATCTTAACATAGTCTAGTCTACTTATTTTCTTTTTATTATTGATTAAAGAAATTTTCACAATGTAAAAAATTGCAAGTTTTATGAATACGTCAAAATAAGACCGCAACGTAATTGATCAAATGTCATTATTTCAGAAACAAATAGGGCACCAGCCTACTAGTTTAAAATAATTTCGTTATAACACAAATGCATTAAAACAATTTTTATTTTTTTACGCGAAAACAGTGCGTTGGACGAAAAAAAGTTAAGAAATTAAATTTGTCACAAAATAAACGAGGATTTCAAAAATGATTTTTAATTCCGAAAAAAGCAGTGGCGTACCATACTTAAAAAAAATCTCCAGTCTACATTTCGTACGGACGCCACTGGTAACATTTTTAAAAAATCTTCTACATCAAAAAATGCCTATTGGTGCTTAGTAGATGCGTGCCAAATTTTATGAAAATGCTAACAGTATTAAAGTCATGACAAGAAAACGAATTTTTTCTTAAAACTTTAACACCCTGTAGCTCAAAAATTGAGAGGTTTAGGACGTATGTTCATATGAACTCTTCTTTCTTAAATAAGCTAAGAAATTTTATCCTGCATTTTCAGCCATCAATTAAATTACACCCGGTATAAAATAACAACTATAATACGAAATATATTTTTTAAGTACTGTGCATATATATACATATATATATATATATATATATATATATATATATATATATATATATATATATATATATATATATATATATATATATATATATATATATATATATATATATATATATATATATATATATATATATATATATATATATATATATATATATATATATATATATATATATATATATATATATATATATATATATATATATATATATATATATATATATATATATATATATATATATATATATATATATATATATATATATATATATATATATATATATATATATATATATATATATAAATTGTGTTGTATATTTTGACTAAAACGCATTTTCAAAATAATTTTTGCAGGCGGGCAGTCAACTACAGCAGGAACGGCTGTGCTCGGGCGGCCCAAAATTTGCATATCTAATAATTCTCATTTCGGGCGTAACAATAATTACGTTCATAGGGTGTATAATTCTGCCCTATACCTACATAAATGCAATTTACATGAATATATTTCGCTACAAAAGCCGCCATGCATTTCTTTATACATATCTATAATTTAATTTTATGTATAATATTATGTGCATCAAGTAAGCCATTATGTTTAAATTTTAACCACTGGTTGGGTTAGGTATAAATTAATCTAAAACAAATAAAACGATACCTGCATCAATGTGCACTTTGTAATAATTTTATTTAAGGAATATTTCTTCCCTTGCCCATGGTATAACTTATAGGATATGTTATAATTACGCCCGAGCTGAAAGAGGTTTATTACATACCTGTGAATTCTTGCCCTAGTTGAGATAGGTTTATATTAAATCAACTAATCAGCTTTTCAACACTAGTGTTAAAAGGAATTTTTTCACAGTGACAATAGTGTATAAACCTCCACATTTGAAGACTTCCGTTTTTAACCCTTGTTATCGAGCTTGTTATGTAAGATACTATTTCCTACTAATAATGAAATAGTGAAGTATTCATCACTACAGAAAAAGAAATATTGTCGATGAAAGGATAACGAAAATAAAGGAAAAGTTCGTCAGATCGAAGTTAGTTTGATTCATGTGCATCAATTCGATGAATATTACCATCTTTCTTAAACTAGAAACATAGACAAGTAAATTTTTCGTTTTGCCCTGTTTTGCGTCTTTATGCGCAAAGTGTTATTTTATTAAAGATTTATCTATTTTCTATAAGTTTAAAATAAACAAAACTCTTATATTTTTCAAGACATTTGTTAAAATAATTTAGAAAAAAAAACATAAATACAGACAACAGCAAGCAAAGTAATTACACATAAAGGTAATAAATAGTAGGAGGTATACTATACAAAACAATAGAAGAATAGTAAGAGAGTATACAAAGGAGATACTTTTGTATCAGTTATACTAATATTTTCTTAGTTTTTTCTTAAAAATCTTAACTTGGCAAGCCACCAGAACTGATTTATTTAACTCTTAACGCACCTTAAATATTTTTGTGGTTTACTGTAAAATGTAATTTCCAACAGACTATATTTGAAATGAACCTTTTAACATTTTTAACAAATGATTCTAATTAAATTTTCACAATCGTTTCTTATTTACAGATTACCCAACTTTAAATTCGACCTACCCTACGAATTTTCAACTTCCTTTCCTAAACCTTCACTTCCCACAGCCCCACAATGAGTGGGGTAACTTCTTCTAACCATCAAGGCTTAAAATATAACAGTATTTCTACAGGAAATGTCTGGTTTTTAAATTTTTTGCTTATTATTTCCTTAATAACCCATATTTCCTACGCAAAATCTGGCTATGAACCTTCAGTCCCTTCTCACCACTTAAGTTTTGGGTCGACTTATTCTTTTGGAGAGAACACCAAGTGCCCCAGGTCATGTGTCTGCACCGGTACCACCGTAGATTGTTCCCATCGAGGCCTCAGCGCAGTTCCCAGGGGGATACCAACTGATACCGAAAGATTGTAAGTACTCAAATTTGTGTATATCTAATACCAATTAAGAATATGTTTTCAAATAATAGAATTTCAGTGTTTCAGGAGAGATTATAAAATAATTAAGTAAATTTTTGGAAAAAAGTTAGATAGAAACTGTGGTAAAGCTCCGTAAAAGTCACGAAATTATGTCACTAGATTAGAAGAAATACTGAATTTAGTTTATATTGATCGAAATTATCAAAAACAAAAGGCCCGAAATATTAATGACAGATCATATTTTCCTTGGAAGCAAATATTTTTATCAAAATACTATAAAATAGTATTTATTGCCTACTGAAAAATCTGTATGAAAGGTTTTTGTATATGAAATGCTTAAAAAGTGGTAAACACTCAAAAATTACAGAGAGAAACAACAGTAGAAATAATGTATTTAAAGTGTGTTTGATTGTGTATCGGATTTCTGTTTACGAGCTTTCAATCATTTCGGTTTTATATTTATGTATGCGTTTTTGCTATTCCTTCGTCATTAGACAATAGTATATATCAGGATAGTTTAATTGCAAGATATTTCTGATGAATATAAGTGGAACGTGACCATGAGCATTTTATAAAATAATATTTTAGAAAAAAAAACCTAAATAATTACTTGTTATAAAGGTACAATTGTAGCTTGCATAAAGTGTGTGATCTCATCTCAAGTAACTGAAATAACGATTATATTGTAAATAACAAAATTAATGATTATAATGCGCAATGTAGCGTATTATAATCATTGTATACTTTAGCATTATGCTTTAAATGATAAAATGCATAGGCTCTCGAAAATAGCAACAGAGTATCATAAAATAAAGATTGATTAATGATAAATAATTGCGGTACATGAAGTCGATCTTCTATCCTATTCTGAATTGGGTTCCAAAGACCTTTTGTACTTCGAATATACAGTCCATCAAATAAATTAACCACATCAATTGCTCGTGTCGCCATTTAATAATAGATGCAGTACATCGCGGAATGGCAACTCTGGGCCTTGTGCTACCCGAAAATCACTCGGTGTATCCAAACTATACGAATTACAATACAAAGGATCCCCCATTTAGGGGGTAAAATATTTTACAATGGATGGACCATCTCTTCGGAGTATTACGAGCAGTATTATCTGTATTTATTGTTATGGTTTTGGGTAATAATAATAATGCAGCCAATGTCCTTTCAAACTCTTGATTTGTTGTGTAACTCCTCTGAGCAACGCTACCTGCTGTTTGCTCTATATACATTTGATTTCGCTTCCTTGGACTTCTTTATTCAGAAAATTACCCCTGAAAAGGATCTTTTAATAAATATTATGAAAACAAAAAAGGTTTTTGCGTTGGCATAAAATCGTTACAGGACATGTCATGCAAGTGTTTAAACTTGATTGATATTTTGCTGGCAAATAATACCTGAATTATTTTCCAAACTTGTCGAAAAAACGTACAGATGATGATTCAAAATTAAACTTACAGCTTAAAAGAGCAAATTTCCCTCATAAAAATAATACACCATCATCATGCCTGAGATAAGGCGTATTGTGGCTCTTCTTAATTTGTTACAAAATAAGCTTTATTCTTAAGTTTTCCTCTATTTTGCATAAAAAACGTACTTTTGGTTATAAGTAGCTGAAAGCTGCCGTTCACTAGATATTTTAAAATTTAAATGTCGAGCAAAAACTGGAAAATAGTTGTCCAGCTTCTGGAAGAAGGTATTTATATCAAAATAAGTAAAGAAGTTCCTCTAAACAGATGGTTAAAAGGAAGCAAATACTTTTACTATAATGCTAACTCGTAATATATAATTAGTGCATACATATTTGTCAAAAAATATTCTCAAAAGCATTGCTTAGGTTTTATTCATATGTCATGTTTATTATGTTTTTCTTATCTTGATATAAGAAATCTGCTCATAAAAGCTTAACCATCATTTTTGCATTTTCCCAAAAAAAAAAACAATTAAAATATCTCGAAAACAGTTACTTTTAGAGGTTTGTATTAACAGTACACTTTTTACGTAAAAATAGTAAAATAACCTAGAATCTATCTCCAAAAATATATTTTTTTAAATTATGGCTAGCCACCTTTCAATTCACCCATTTCCTCTATTTTGGTAATCATGATTTTTCTCCTAGAATATATCATCACTCTATGATGATTTATTTTATTTATGAGCAGGCCACGAAGGTCGAAGGCTTTAGTGCCGTATTGTTCTTCTAAGTGAAGAGAGGGACAATTTACAAAAATGGAAAGGCCTTTTCTGGTAACATTCCATAATAGGGACACTCTGGTAATAAAGGAGCGAAGAAAGTGGGAAGTCCTTGGCCTCTGCAATTCGACGGTGAAAGATGCATATTGATCGATGCAGTACTAGTATTAGCGATTGTTTGTTCATAACAAAAATAACTTTTTGGCAGCATTTATATACGACCGTATCTTAGAAAGGAAGGGTTTGCGGAACTGTTTTTTTGTTTTTTTTTGTAAGAGAGATATGCTCTTTCAAGATTTTTAGTTTTAAATTAACCTGCATGTATATGCAAGAAAATATAATAGAGAAATTGATGTTTAAAAACTATAAATAGATGATTGGCAAGGTTCTATAAAACGTGTTACACACGGTCCAATTCGGTCGGATGGTTAGGTCGATTTAGTCGAGTTGGATGAAAAATCGGGTTGTCTGTAGGTTTGTCATCCGATAATTGTAAATTGTGTCAGAGTTGGGTGAGCAAACCACACAACCGGCCGATCGACCAACGGAGTTGTATCGTGTGGAGGGATATTGGCGGCGAAAATCCGATTTTTGTCAGTTGTTTTGGTGGTATCGAGCATGATTAATGTATGCTGATGTTTATTTTGGATGAAGGGATGACGACAGAATGCAAAGTATATACTGTTCAGTTCAGTTCTTTCAGCAAAATCATATGACTACATTTTTGTCTGTGAAGCAGCTCTTTAGACCATAATCTTCGTTTTTTTTTCTCGTTACAATAACAGGTAATGACAATGCGACAGAAAGACAGATTTTTTATTTTTTGATAAAATAGGAACCATGTACTTCTAGGAAGTGAAATTCAACTGATGATTACAAATAGATTTATTGGGTAATGTGGATGCAATATCCAATTTCGTTGGCCTGATCGTTGGGCCAATCAAGTTGCACGTGTGTAGCCCGCTTTTTTAGACATAGGACCGGAAACTAGGTCAGTGCCAGGCCAAGTTTTACAGGCCTAATTGGCTTGTTTGGCTGCATATACTTCAGTGATAAGCAGGTTTCATTTTTCGCCACAACACTCTCTTGATATATTGGGTTTCTTGAACACATTAGTTGCGGTTACTAGAGTTATTAAAATATGCCAGCGGCAATCTTGACTAGTTGGGAAGTAAGGTCCATGCATACGTATATTCATGAATGTTTGTTATTTTATGTGCTCTCTTTAGGAAGAGAGAAAAAAATATCAACAATTATATTGTCACGTGTGGATTTGTGTATATCCAGCATGATATTTCCTGAAAAGGTTATTGTAACAGGGTAAAGTTAAAGTATCCTTTTAAAAATTACTGTGTACGGAATTTTACAATAAAAAAAACGAAATGTTACGGTATATTGGCAAATTAAAGAAGCGTAACTAATTGGAAAAGGTATTTCTGAAAAGAGATGCTGAATGCTGAAATACTTCCTTGATTCGTTGAGCAAAGAAATGACATGTAGGTATTTTGTGTTCAGATTATTTGTTGCGTTTAGATTGGCAAACAAAAATCTTTTTTAGCTTTTTCGCAACTAAATAAAAATATTTAACTTTAAATTAAATATTTGCTTCAAATAATTTAAAGTTAAATATTTTTATTCAGTTGCGAAAAAGCCAAAAAAGATTTTTGTTTGACATGTAGGTATATTGAAAACATAAAATTGAAACAATATAGAAAGTCTAGAAAATTACCAGAATGGTCGATTATTTCAAAATATATAGGAATTATCAAAAAATGTCTTGTAGAAAAGTTGTCAGGCATTTAAAAATCTACGTATCTGTAATAAATTGGAATATACAGGTTCGCCCACAAAGTTGTGGAGAATTAAAGTTATATATTTTTTTAATGGAACACCCCGTATGTTATTACTTATTTTCATCGTGCAGTCAATTTAGAACATTTTTTATTAACTATACGTTATGCTATGTATAAATATACTAAATTCATTAGTTTCAGAGATATGGCGTTTTGGTCACTTACAAAATACAACATACACTTCAATAAACAATTTAATAAGTTAAGATAAAAAAAATCGGTATAACAAGTCATGGAAAAACGGCTCTATTTTTTAAATAAATGTTGAAAATGGCCCCCATTTACTAACTGACAATGATATAAATTGTCGCAAAAATGTCTTTGGGTATTTAAAACCATTTCCCTTAATATTATCTCACTTTCATTTAAAATTTTAATTCTTAATTGTTCTAAATTATTGGATTTGTTTCTATAAACACTGTTTTTCAGATGACCCCAATAAAAGATATCTAAGGGCGAAAGATCGGGGGACCGTGAAGGCAATTCGATAGGCCTTCTTCGGAGGAGCTCCATCTTGCTGATATCAGATTAAAGTTAATATCGGGAGTTAAATTGTTTATAGTTGAAACTATTTCTTGCCGAAAGAGCTGGGGATATCGTTCACCGGTCAAAATTCCCTCTATAAAAAAAGGTCCAATTACATGTCACGCAATCAATCCAACCCAGACATTAACTTTTTCTGGGAACTGTGTATGCAGTTCTTCGTGCCAGTTTGGGTTATTTCGCCCCCAGTAACGGTAATGTTGTTTGTTGGCCATTCCATGTAGTGTAAAGGTCGCTTTATCCGAAAAACAATATTGTTTGGAAAATGCGGGTTCTTTTCAACCTTTCTCGTAATTATTTCGCAAAATTCTAGTCTTCGATTATAGTCAACGTCATGCACAAAGTTCTTCTACAACATGAACTGCGTCGGGATGGATTTTCTTAGTATGAAGAATGGTTCTTACGGATTTTTGATCAATTTCATGATCCAAAGCAAGCTGATTGGTGGATTGTCTGGGATTTTCTTGTATCGAAAGCAGAATGTCTAATTTTTTATCATCGGCGGTAGCACTCCTCGGTCTTCCAGATCTTGGTCGGTTTTTGACACTTCCAGTCTATCTGTAAAATATCAAAAACGCCATTTTATTTCCTTCTTTATGTAATTCTGCCAGAACTTGACTTTCAGATGCCAAATTATTATTGTCAAAGGCTATACTTAATTTGTTACTCAGGTAAATACGACTACGTTCGAATATCACATTGTTATCCGTTATTATTTGAAACGCCGATATTTAGGAAAATAATGAATTTACGTATAACATATGGTTAACAAAAAATGTTCCATTTAAAAAAATATTACTTTAATTCTCCACAACTTTGTGGGCGAACCTGTATATTCCAATTTATTACAGATATGTAGATTTTTAAAACCCTTACAACTTTTATATAAGACATTTTTTGACAACTCCTGTGTCTTTTGAAATAATCGACGTTCTAATAAATTTCTCCTAATCCTGTATTTTCAAAAATCTAGTAGAGCATTAAGGTCAGTGCTGAGTAAGTAGCCTGTGTTCGGTACGCCAAAAAATTGCTTTCGCCTACCGCCAACGCGTACAGTTGTCCAATTGGAAAAGTTACTCCGATATCTTGCTGGCAGGTTGAGAATTTTTTGTTGTAAACTTTTTGAGCAGGAGAGTTTAATTAAAAGCACCGCAGAGTAGTAATTATTTTGGCACAACACTAAAACATAAGCAAATCACTTGTCATATGTCAATAGCCATCCTTACGCAGTTTACCTTGCTTACATCACAATTTTTAGTTCCTTTTTGTCGGTAAATAAAACATCTAGAAAAAGCTGAATTAAATATTTAAGATTAGTACTTTTATATCATGTTTTAGTACGGATAATATTACTTTACGATTCATCGTGATCAATTAACCCGTAATTTAATAGCAATAAGCATCAGTCGGTAATAGTTTAAAACTATCGGTCTGCTGCCATACAGCTGATTTGTACGATCCAGTTTGCGGCCTTTCCGGAACAATAACAACAAACTACTAAATGATAGTAATTAGTACTGTCATAATTAGCAGCCAACTGTGAACGCTCCGACTGCTGCGTTAAATTTATTGTTAATGGGTGGCGTACTTCGTTAAAACTGCTAATAATTTCTGTGACAAATAGTTCGGTAATACATTACCTAAGCCAATTTTATATTAATTGATATACCTTTGACAGAAGCGCGGATTATGCGTTTATAAATAATAATTTATGTGTGGAGTGGATTCATGTTATTTAAATTTGTAGTCCATAACTCCGTGTTTCCTGCTCTTTTTTTTTCTCGTTGACTATTACTCATATTAAACATTGTGATTTTGTTAAACATAATTTATAATTAGAAATTAGAACATAATGGTGTTATTAAGTACTCTACGAATTTTAATTAGAGTTACCACTAAACCAACTTTTAGAAGGTTTAATTTCGTGAAAAAAGAACTACTCCTTCCCTCTGATACTTTTTGTATAAATGTAATGGGGAGATCACCATCACAGAAGAAGGGAACCTTAAGTTTTTGCGTTGCAAAATGACTGGAAGCAATATTTTTTTGTTTTTTAATAACGTATGCATAACAACAGCATGGTGTGAACGGTACAAAAAAAAACATTTTCTTGATTCTTTTCAAATTTCCGATAAAACTTCGCTGGTTTCAGATGTTAGTCATCAATACGTAACCTGCAAAAACCTTAAAAAACATGGGACATAATTATAATCATTTATATTGAAAAAATATTTAAAAATAAAGTTAATTTTATTTTATTTAAAAATAAACTTTTGCAACTATTTGGCTTTCCTTTTGAGAATAATCGCCTTTTCCCTCTACAATTATTTATAAAAATAAATACATTGACATGCAAGTGAAACGTTTCAAGGAAATTGTGACTCTTTTTTGTTGCCTCGAATATTTTAAACCGCTATTGTTTGGTTTTGGTTCTTGTATAACCCAAATATCTGGATACATATTGCCGTACCGAACTTATTGTTGCCTTAACATTTCTAGATCATACAGGGCTAAACAGAAAGTGTTGTTCTTTAGTAATAGTTTAAGACGTCGCATGTTTTTTTGAAGAGTATCCGTGTGACCTAAATGAATGGTATCATAGCCTGTTCATATTTCTTTGAAAATTAAATGAAAGCTTTATTGGGAATATGTGAAAGATTATATTTAACTTTATAGAGTTGAAAATCACTTTAGAATGTTGAAGAATTTTTATTTCGTTCTACAGGCGAGGTCACCATTTGATTGGAGTAAAAATCTAACGAATTGAAATGAATTAAATAGAAACTTTAAACACACATATTTTAACATAAACTTTTATAGCGAGCTAGCATTGATTACTGCCCTGCATCTAGGCTTACTTGAAATACAGTTTTTTATTTTTCCTTGATCGATTTGTGGTCATTCTTCTAACAGTGCGTCGGCTAGTTCATTCAAATTTTGTAATTCAGGTCGAGCTTTAAGTTTTCGTCCGAACATGTACCATACATGCTCAGTCGCATTCAAATCTGGCGAACTAACAGGCGAAATCATTCGTCTAATATTATTTTGTTTAATAAAACTATTAACAATGCGGGCAGGGTGAGGGGTTGCATTGTAGTCAACAGAAATAAAGTTGGGTCTTCATTCGTTTGACATCGGCAGAGCAACTGGTTGAAGAACCCGCTGAATGTAAAAGTAGTATCTATGAATGAATTTGTCCATAGCGGGTGTTGTTTTTCTTGAACCACCACCACCATGGCCATACAGAACAGAATTTGTTTCTTGGAATCGTTTCTATGCTCGTCCTATTGTGCTGTGAGTCGATTTCAAGAAATTTGCCACATTTCGCTGTACCCAACCCGCTTGGATGATACCCACCGCCTGTTTTGAGTTGTTCTTGAGATAAGTGGGGTATTATACAAAGAAATATTAAAAGAAAACCCCCTATTATTTTGTCGAATTGATGCAACACCAATGTCACTTTGACATTTTTTGGGAGATAAATATTGCTAGGCAACGCTGATTCAATAGCTGGTATTTTGTAAATGTAAATAATCACAAAATATAATTATTTAGAAAAAAATCAATATCTCTGAGATGATTGAAAATATCGAGACAAGTAAAAAAAAAAAATGCTAATGAATGACTAGGCTATGCTACCATTCATTCATTAGGTGGATAAAGAACAACACTTCCTATTTAGCACTGTATGATCCAAAAATGTTAAGGCAACAATAAGTTCTGTACGGCATGCGTACTCAAATATTTGGACTATACAATGAACCAAAACCCAACGATATCGGCCTAGCAGGTTAAAATATATGTTACTAACAACAAAGATCCCAAACGACGCTTACGGAGTAAATTACCTATGTTTAAACTGAAACTCAAGATGAATCGGTTTGAAAATATTTCTGAGAATGAAATTAACGTGGCTGTTGAAAATAATGTTCCATTAAATATTCAAAAAACTCACATGTCCATTTGGAAGCAATTCATGGAATTCTGTGGAACAAATAGTACCATTTGCTGCAGACAACAACTACAAGCGAACTAAATTTAATACTCAAAAACATAAATAAAAATAAAAATATTGTTATATTAAACATTATTTATTAATCAAACTCAGGAAATAACCTTACCAAATATCCCTCGTGCAAATTGGAATGCTCGTTTCTAAGAAATTTGTTTAATTAATAGCATTCGTGCAAGTGGAAAAATCCTCGTCTTCGACTCGGTTTTTGAAACCACTAACGCTCATGCTATTAAACATATTACTTCGTTTTCTTCTTCTTCTTCGAAATTTGTTTTTTTCCGAATTTTTTCCGGAAAAAATAGATAAACCTACATAAAATAGATCAAGCAGTTGACAAAAATGATAGCCCTAAGTAATTTTCAGTACCCCCTTCTACATCTTAATATCAAAAGAGGCTTGTAGTGTGAAACGAAATCTGTGAAATATTGTAGCGCCATGATATCTATTCGATTGTTATTTCTGCAATTTTATTTTTAGAGTATGACATGCAATTTTATTTTGAAAGTGTGACATTCAGAAACCCATAAAAAGTTATCGGTTGGATATATGAGTTATCCATGCGATAGCCCTTGGTGTTGAGAAACCGGGCATGAAACCAACGCAGTTTCGATCTGAGTAACAGAAGCCGCTGTATTTATGTCTTTAATAAAAATATTGTCAAAAACACCATTTTTCTACAAAAGTAAAAAATGGCTTCCGGTCGTTGCACAATGCAAAAATTTCGGATTCGCTTTCACGAGGGAAAGTTTTTTCAAGTTTTTACGATTTTTTACGATTACAATACTTCCCTTTTATGAGAGAAGTAATTATGTACAGAGTTTTAAAAATTATGACAAGAAACCTTAAAACATTTTCATGTTTTAAACAACACAAAACACCCTAATCTTTATTCTACATGAAATTCTACACTGGTTTCAAATATTGCGGTTTGTACCAATTTTCAGCATTTTTTTTTGAATGTTCACATATGAAAATTGTTAATTCTCAAATGGGAATATCCGGAAAATATCTGTCTATAGGGCATACACATTCTGATTAAAAATTCACGTATTTAACTACTATTGTCTTTAATTTTAATTGTTCAAAACGTTTAAATTAGGGATGTGTGTTTGATCGTTATCAAATGTAATTTATATTGAAAATAAATTGCTGACTTAAACGTTAGTACTTTAAATTGAAGACATTGTAAGCCACACATTAAAATTTAATCACCTCGAAATTACTTGAAAATGGGGACAAATACTGTTTGGTATATGAGACCAGTGTAGAATTTTATGTTGACTTCATAAGTTGTTAGATATATAAATAGTGTAAATACAAATACAAATAGTTTTTGACGTAAGGTATGTTTTAGTGATATACCAAAAAAAAACAAAAAAGCAGATACTTTTTATACTGAAATATCTTTTAGTGATATAACAGAAAACAAAAAAACATCGAAAAACTGTGAAAATTATACTATTTTTGTTTTTTTAAATCGGATAATCTATATTTTTGATTACAGTTGGAAAGAACTTTTGTTCCTGATTTCAAAAATATATAACATGACATTTGCTTTAACCGCTTCTATAGTATATTCAAAAAAACCACCAGTGATACCGATACATTACAAGAGAACATGTCATATTTACGACCGTTAATGTTCACAGAATTACTGGTGGTTTTATTTTCTTAATATGCACCTTGGTTTTGAATACACTATAAAATAATCAGCCTTAAAAATTGGTAAAAAGTGATATAATAAAAATACATTTTATTTGTGAAATTACACCCATTGTGGTTTTTTAACGTCATCCACGGCTACTTCGATTTTTATTATATGTTTTTATCAGTTTTTAAACTGCGTATTTGAAAAAATGGTTTATATATTCTTATGTATATTATTACATTGAAATTAGGAAGAAAACATATTTTCAACAGTCATAAAAAATATAGGGTGTTTTTAAAAAACACAATGTATGTAATATATATATATATATATATATATATATATATATATATATATATATATATATATATATATATATATATATATATATATATATATATATATATATATATATATATATATATATATATATATATATATATATATATATATATATATATATATATATATATATATATATATATATATATATATATATATATATATATATATATATTATATATATATATATATATATATATATATATATTTTTCATACTATCTTTGAGTCTTATTTTGCAACTCTAAAAACCATAGAAACATTAGCAGTTTTTTCTCTTTGTTGGAACACTCTGTACATAATACAAACCAAAATTGCAACAGTATTAACTTATATTTTTTAATTAAAATTATTAATATATTATAATAAAGTTTGACGTTTCGAAATATTGACATGTTTTATTTAAATTTCTCAAATTATTCGACTGCATCTAATATTTTGATTCTGCAATATATTTTTTTTGTAACGTACATTTTTTACACTTTTATATTTACGCACTGACACTAGATAGATTAGCCCAGTTAAGCACTACAAAACCATCTTAGTTTTTATTTTGATTCATCGAAACCTTATCGTATCATTAAAATGAATAAAATATTAGTGTGCTACATATTAGAGATGTATTTATCTTTAAAGTCCCCTCTACACCCTACGCACCAAAACTGTGCGTTTTGGAAATAATTTTATAGGTGTATATCACACAAGACCTGCGAAAAAATTAATAAAAGACGTATTTAAAGAATCCTTGCTCAAAAGCTGAAAGGCTTCTATTTGTTAAATTCTTCTTAAAATAGATCCTGCATTTTTTGTGCTTGAACATGAACTTCTGTTCCGTCATATAACTTCGCTAATAATTAACATTTAATAATGATTATCAAATCAATATATTTCCAGGAAACTGTGAAATTTAGCAAAGCATTTTATGATTCTAAACAAATTTATTATGTCAAGAGAAGATTTTTTGTCGTGTCATTTTGTTAAATCATCAGAGGCTTTCAGCGAAAACTCTGCAGGATATCCAACCTTGTGATTTTAAACACCTTGTGTAACGAAGTCAACACATGAAACGACGCAAAACAAACATTGATTTTGTCTCACTAATTGGTTTAAAGTTTCAAAGTTCTTTGTTATTTTTACTTAGCTATAAAAAATGTACACCTCAAGTAGAATGTCTTTCATCAGCTTTTTTTTGAAACTCTTGGTTAAAATTATACATACTTTGGGGACATCAAATGTAAAATATTGAATATCAGGAATTTCTGGCAGTATTTCATATCTGAAAATATGTCTTTCATTTCCTTAGTAGAATATGCTTGAAAAAATATTTTTGTTTTTTAAGAGAACATAATACGTTAATTTTTTCGTATTGTGTCTGAGAAAAACAAGGCAATTTTTTTTTCTGGGATTTTTATTGATATCATTATTTTCCAACACGCTTGCAAATTTTTGACGGACATTAATTAAAGGGAATAGGGAAAAACAACAAAAAGTCAACAAATAGTGCAAAACTATTTTCATAGTAAAATTTTTATCAAAATAAAAAATTTAAATTGAAAAGGCTTGAAAATTTGGCTATACTTAAAAAGTCCTGGAGGGAATATAACCCCCATACTCCCCCTTGGCTACGCGACTGGTACCTACTGTCTATTTTATATTTATCGTGATAAGAATCATGTTTTATTATCTGTCTGTTTGCGGTTTATAAACAAAAAATAATAAATTCGTTTTACCCCAAGAAATTAACAAAATCCTCTTTTACATATTGTTATTTTTGGGTTGGAAATAACACATTTTAAAATGATAACTGAACACAACTTGCCTCGCGTGCACAAGCAGGTATATATTTTAAATCACGAATGAAATATCTAACAATTTAGAATCTAGTACACAGTATTATACATATAGAAACTTTTCATATGCGTTTGTTTTTACTTCCCTCGTAGAAGGCAAGTATTATAACGGTGAAAAAATCGCCCTACTACACATTTTTTCAGATCTTTACGTTTCAGGGTCTTCAAATTCCGAAATGATATTTTCTCAATTGCGTCAGACGGTCTGTCTGTACGCGGCATAGCCAAAAAAACTGCTTACCCCTTGACCTCAAATTTTGGTCAAAAATTAAGGGTCACATAGGGATGACCTGGTAACATTTTGGGAAAAATCGAATATGGCGAAACAAAATGGCGGCCTAGTAAAATGTTAAAAAAATATTACTCAAAAACTACCGACCCGATTTATCTCAAATTCTGTACAAAAATTAAGTATTATGTACGAATACACTGGTAAAATTTTGGTACCATTCCAAGATGGCGGAACAAAATGGGGTCTTAATAAAATATTTAAAAATTGAGACTGAAAAAACTACTTAATGGATTGATTTGAAATTGTGTGGTGTAACTAATTGTGGTATAGAGGCGAAATAGTAAGTTTAGCGTAGATGCCAAAAAATATATTTTATTAATTCTGTCGATCCGTCTGTCTGTCCGTGTGTCAGTTCGCGGCATAGCTTAAAAACTACTTGCCAGATTGACTTCAAATTTTAGTCAACAATTAAGGATTGTATGGGGATGATCTGGTAATATTTTAGTAAAAATTAAATATACTGGAACAAGATGGCGGTCTAGTGAACCCTTAAAAAATATATTACAAAAAAACTAATTATCCAATTTACCTCAAATTTTGCACAAAAATCAAGGGTTACATAGGAATGAACTGGTAATATTTTGGTATAAATCCAAATAGCAAAACAAAATGGCGGCTTAGTAAAATATTTAAGAAATCAGCCTGAAAAACTACTTGCTAGATTAATTTCAAATTGTACAAGCATTAAATGTGATATAGAGTTAAATTGGTAAAGTTGTGGTACGAATTCAAGAAAGGCAAAACAAAATGGCAGCCAGATGAATTTAAAAAAAAAAAACAACGTAAACAAGTTATTCAATTTTCATTTCTTCAACAGGAATACTAAATGCGATATAGGGATATACTGATACGAATTCAACATGACATAACAAAATGGTGGAGTGAGTAAGTGTAAAAACTACTTAATAAATTATGCCTAATGATCAAATGTGGCATAGGTAGAAATTGGTAAAATGTTGGTAGTGAATCCAATACGATGGAACAAAATGGCGCCAATAAAAATGTTTGAAAAAACGGTATATATATATATATGTGGTACTAAATGACTATGTACTGAACTAAATTAAGTCACACTTCACTACTTCTAATAAAAAGAAAGATTCATAACGAATTTTCAGGTAAAAGAAATTTACTAATTTTTTTATCTAGTATTCTCTACATCTGGTTATGAATTTTGACGCCAACAATTTTTTATAATTTATCCCTTACGAATTTACCTTTCTAACCGACTTATAACAAATAAAAGGAGGTTTCCGATTCGACCTTGCGTTTTTTAATTTAGTTTTTAATGGACACCGATTACTCTTTGATAGTTTAATCAATTTGGGTGAATTTTACAGAAAGTATTCAAGGTAGAGCATTGGAACTATTATAAACAGCTCCGAAATTTAGCGACTAATTCCATAAGAACTGAAAAAAAAGTTTATTTAAACAATAAATTTCACAATTGCAGTATCAAAGACAAATGGGCAGAATTAAAAAGATTAAATATTCTAAACAAATCTCACAAGAACATTCCCGAACAACTTCAAAACATAAATCAAATGAACACATTTTTTACAGAATTAACAAAAAATCGTACTGGTCCCAAACAAGATTTAATCGATTTTTACAATAATAATCTCCTTTCAAACAAGTCATTTAATTTTAATACCATTTCAGAAGAACTGTTAGCCAATATTATTCTCAGTATTAAGTCTAAGTCGTTCGGTGCAGATAACCTAAATATTACTCTAATTTGCTTGTGCTGTCCTGTTGTTATTCCATACATAACACACATTGTCAACTGTTGTATTTTACAACAATATTTTCCAAAAAATTGGAAGTTAGCACATGTCATCCCACTAGCTAAAGTAAAAAATCCTACCGACTTTAGTCAACTAAGGTCGATTTCCTTGTTACCTACGCTCTCCAAAATTCTGGAAAAAGTAATGGAATCTCAAATTTCTTCATATGTATCCAGTAATAATATCATCCCCTATAAACAATCTGGGTTCAGAACCGGGTACAGTTGCGCCACTGCCTTATCCGATATTGTAGATGATATTTTCAGAGCACAAAATTTTAACCAGGCAACTGTTCTCATTCTATTAGATTACACAAAAGCTTTCGACTTGATTCATCATAATATATTGCTTTCTATTCTAAAATATATTGGCTTCGGCCAGTCGGCGGTGGTAATGTTGGCGTCTTTCCTCTCGGACAGAAGCCAGAGGGTAATTTCGAATGGCAAACAATCCTATTTACTCAATATCACAGCGGGTGTTCCCCAAGGCAGTGTTCTCGGTCCTCTTCCGTACAGTATTTACACATTTAATTTCATCAAATCACTTCGTCACTGCAAGTAGCACCTCTATGCAGACGATACCCAAATTTACCTATCTTTTAACCCCAATCAAGCCGAAATAGCAAACAATCAAATCAACCGTGACTTACACTATCTTTTCAGTAAATCCAATGAACATCTTCTTAAGATTAACCCAAGTAAATCCGCAGCATTATTATTTTGTAACGAGACTGAACGCTTACGTCTTGAATCCACCATTAAAATCGAAATCGGCACCAACCCTGTTGCTTTTAAAAACTCGTCTAAAAGTCTCGGGCGTGTCAAAAAGCATTCTCAGTATTAAAACCTTTGTACTCTCAGCGACATGTACTTAATCAAAAAACCAAGGCCTTGTTGTCCGACACTCTCATTTTGTCACAATTTAATTTCGCAGACAACGTTTATGGTCCTTTCCTTGATTTACAGGCTAAAAATCGGGTTCAAAAGGCACAAAATTCATGCATACGTTTTATTTATGGTATTAGACGAAGGCAGAGGGTTTCACATAAACTGCCCGAATTGGGCTGGCTTAACATGCAACATCGTCGTATCTTACACTGTATCTGCTTTTTTTACAAAATTTTAAAATTTCACCGTCCTCCATATCTCCTCGATAAACTTCAATACCGTTCGGATGTGCATAATTTAAATTTACGCCGACAGTATCTGCTATCAGTACCCTTACACAACAAAGAACAGTTTAAAAAAAGTTATTCTTATCAAATTGCTAACTTAATCAACAAATATAAAATAACCAGTACGTCACTGTCAGTTGCATCCTTTAAAAAATCAATGAAAAATAAATTGCTCGGCCAACAACTACAATAACAGCGGACCTCGTTAAACAAAAAACTAGTATTTATTTTCTCGTACATCCCCTCTCTACTTTGCATATGTCTAAAATAATTCTCTCTCATTTTCTGTCTCGTGCCTCAGTAGCATAGCGCTATTAACTTGGACGCGTACTTTCGTATGTATATATATTTTTTTTTTGTTTAATCACCCTGCACCACTCTTTTTTAGAAAAACTTCAAACTAACTTTCTTTATGAAAGTTAATAATATTTTTTTTATAATTATTTAATAGGCTTCAACAGCCCCTTCGCTTGTGAAGGAAGCTGATAAGTGGCCTTTTATTCCTATTGTAGATATCTATGTTTATTTTTTTTTAATTTGTAATTTTCTTTTGGAATAATAAACGTGTTTATTATTATTATTATTATTAGAATAAATATTATTTTTTATTTTTAAGCGTTTTTTTAAGTCGGTTTTATTTTTCTATACATTTTTTTTATTGAAGAAAATTGGGAAATTGGGATTCAAATTTTGTGTACCTACGCATCATTTCAAAATTTGACAATCTGAAGCTACTTTCTATTTTAAAACCATTTTATAATCTACTGTAAATTATAAAATAAAAATAGTATTTTGATATAATTACATTTACCTGTATTTTACGGACAGGTGAAATTAAAGTTTGGTGTGATCAAATAAAAAAAAGTTTGAAATCACTGAATAAAATGGAGATAAAATCTTGTGCTGACAAACGAAAGTTATCTACATATTTAAAACACTAACAGCCGGTTGCACGAAACTTAATTGCTGTTTAGAATATTTAACTGAGTTTTCAGATTTCAGAATACAAATAATATACTCAATACATACATTTGCAATATATTATATTTGCTAATAAAATAAAAAATATAAATTTAATATTTACTTTAAGCATGTTGTATTAATGGACAATTGTAGAAATAAGGAAGGGACTGCAACACCAACTTGAGGGAACAATAATAACCCTTTTTCAACCTTTAAAATGAGGTGTCAATAAGTGGAGGGCAGCCATCTACGATGTTTGGTTCGGATGTACCGGGTCCGATCAATTACTGGATATTTTTAGTTTCCATTATTACTTATAATAAAAACCGTTGCTAAATACATATTTTTCATTTATCAAATTTATTTCTTCACATGCCATATATGTTGTCTTTCATTTATATATATTCCACTATAATTAATTCGTTAGGTGTCAGAAACATCATTATAGAGTTGTGTACCTATTTCGTCAAACCCTCACGGAAATGAAAATTTGTTGACAACAAAATTAATGCCCGCCATCAGTAAATTGTTGAATGTGTCGCTGACTAACTTTCTAAACTCCATTCTATACCTATTTCAATACATTTGAGGTGGGCGATACGTCCCAAGTTTTAATTGACAAACTTTGAAATTAACTCGGCTACTGAATTGAAGTAACTTGTAGAGTTAAATTTGATACGCACATACGCTTTTATTATGGTGGTTATTTTATGTCGTCTTGTTGGTATAATTATTAGAATTTTGTTGGATTTGTAATAACATTGTTGTAAAAACTTACTCAATATCAATCAAATGAACGTATTAAAGAAATCGAAAAAATATTTCTATTGAAATAAATATTCTGCCTTTTGTGCAACTATAAAAGTAAAATCTGCTTTTAAATTCGAAAGTATTGCTTCTAGATATTATATGTTTCTTTGAATCTATTGGGGAATCTATTAACTTTGATGATATTAATTTAAAGTACATTTTTAATTACTTCCCCATATAACAGCCAATAACTATATTATAATATTAATACAATTAATTTAATTTTTTTTGTTTACAAAATAATTTTTGTCCATTATACAGGGTAGCCCAAAAATTATGAGGCAGCCCCCCTGAAAACGAAAAAAAAGTATTCAAAAAATAGTGAAACATGTCAAACCTCTTTTATTTTTTGTATATAAAAACGTTTTTTAACTATACAAGGTAGTCCTATAAAGCCACCTGAAAATGAAAAAAAATGTATTTCAGAAGCATTCAGTTTACTCAGAAAACACTGAAATACATCAATTTTGTTTGTATATATTGTAGGATGATGAAACAGCCCTCTGAAAATAAAAAATATATATACTTCAGAAGCATAAACAGTGAAATAGGTCCAATTTTGTTATTACTTTGTAAATTAAAATATTTTTTTCATCACCTTAATGATGAAAAATAAAATTCAAGAGCATTTAGTTCTTTTAAAATTTGCTGAAACAGTCAAATTTTTTCTATTTTTTCTTGCATATAGTCTTTAATCATTTTTTCCTATATATAGGGTAGCCCCAGCGATATGAAACAGCCCCCAAAAACCAAAAATATATGAAAATATATTTTGTTTTATAGCGGTTAGTTAAAAAAACGAATGATAAAACAATCAATCAAATTTAATGTGTCTCTTTGTATATAAAACCGTTTTTGCGAATATTATTTATGTACATAAAGCTCAGCCTTTTATAAAAACGTATAGGGCAAATGTATGTTCTTTTTTCCATAGCAGTTTTTTTCTTTATATAGGTTTAATCTAAGGGGGTGAAACAGCTCCCTAGAAAGAAAATTGAAATTTTATGTTTTTTTACTTACTCTCGTGAAAGGGAAGTATTGTAATCGTGAAAAATTACCCTCATCACTTAAATTTTGGTCATACATCAAGGGTCATATGATGACCTGGTAAAAATTTGGTCATTAACATGGCAAAAAATGTTAAAAAACCATTACTAAAAAACTGGTTATCCAGTTTATCTCAAATCTTGCACAAAAATCAAGTAGTATGTAGGAATCGACAAATGGCTGCTTAATATTTAAATATTTAGCCTGAAAAGCTACTTAATGGGCTGATTTCAAATTATGTGCCATAACTAATTTAGGTATAGAGACAAATTAGTAAAATTGTGGTACTAATTCAAAATGACGGAACAAAATGGCGGCTAAATAAAATTTTTGTAATCGTGAAAAAAAATCACCTTCCCAGGTTTTACGTATCTTAACGTTTAGCGTCCTTAGATGCCAAAAAATATGTTTTATCAATTCCATCGGTCTGTCTCTCGATTTGTCTGTCTGTTTGTCAGTTCGCGACATAGCTTAAAAACTACTTCACAGATTGACTTCCAATTTTAGTCAAAAATTAAGTGTCATATGGGGATGACCTGATAATAGTTTGGTTAAAAATCCAATATGCCGGAACAAGATGGCGGCCTAGTGAAACGTTAAACAATTATTACTAAAAAAAAAACATTTCATCCGGCTTACCTCAAATTTTGCTCAAAAATCAAGTGTTACATAGGAATGAACTGATAACATTTTGGTATGAATATAAGATAGCAAAACAAAATGGCGGCATAATAGATAAACTGGTGAAGTTGTGCTACGAATTCAAGATGGTGGAACAAAATGGCGGTTTAATAAAGTTTTTAAAAATCAAATTTACAGAAAATCTTATCCAAATGACTTTAAATTTTGCAGAAAAATTAAATATTATGTAGAGATAATCTGGCATGAATTCAACATGACGTAACAAAATGGCGGTGCGTGTCAATGTAAAAATTGCTTATTGAATTTTGTTTAAATTATGCGAAAAATCAAGTGTGGTATAGGCAAAAACTTGTAAAATATTGGTAGGAATACAATATGATGGAACAAAATGGCGCTCAATAAAAATGTTTGAAAAAACAGTTTGTATATATGAGTTACCAAATGACTATGTACTACTTCACTATTCCAAATAAAAGGAAAGATTCATAACGAGGGATGTTAAGGGTAAAACAAAATTTACCGATTTTTAAAGGGTGTAAAAGGTAAAAATAAATATATTAACAATATTTTTATAAACCGGCAAAATACGTCAACTTATTATATTTTTTACATATAAATCTCAACTTAAGGAATCCATTAACTTACGTACATATACGGTGAAGTACTATGTTTGCCAAAAGACATTATCTAGACGTGACAAATCTATGCCTGTATATTTGATGCATGCCTAATTATTTGATGTATGCTTTAGTCATAAAGTAGTAATACACTTTGTGCTCTAAAATTCATAAAATAATACATATGTTTGCAGAAACGTAGCAGGTTATAATGATTCTACCAAAGTCAAATGTTACGAAACTAAAAACTATCAAAATAGAATAAATCTTTATTCCATTCCAAAAATTCTTGTAGTATTTTTCCGTTTTCCTTTAACATATTATCATAGCTTATTTATATAAAGATTTTTCGGTTGTTAAACTAAAAAAAAAAAACAAAATAAAAATAATAGGTAAACCAGCAGTAACAAAGGGTTGAAAGATTTTTTCAATCTCTTTAAAATTGAGATGCATTGCAAATAATATATTAAAACACGAGCCCAGTACTGTGTCAGTTGACAAATCTACTTATCAAAAAAAAATTTAACTGATTAAAAGCACAACCTTAGCTAAAAAAAAACTCATAAACCATATACGGCCTCAAAGACGATACGAGGCACCCAGTGTGAGAGAAAGAACAATTATGCTATTATTGAAGTACACGTCATTAGAAAAGCATTTCTTCCACGTGCCTCGCCTTGGTTCTCATATCATGGTTTTTATACAAGAATATGTTTTAATATAAGTGCACTAGATGCCTCCATGGTTGATAGAAAGCAAGCTAATTTCAAATACAACATTTATGTTCAAAAGATTTAGGGAGTTCAGTAATATTTTTCAAATTTTTTATTTTGATTTGAATCTGTTTTACCTTGAGCCAATTGTATATATTTCATATTTCCTTGCCCTGAATTTTGAAGTCCATATGTGGTATATTTCTTGCATACCTAATTGGTTCTGGTATTGACTAGTATTAGCTGGTGCTTTTTTACTTGACCTTTGGATGATTTCCATTTCCAGGTAGTCTTTAGTCTTTTTTCTGAGTCATAAGAATTTAATCTGATATGTGGTAATGGTCTGTTTTAAGGCATATTTGAAATTTGTATTGTCAAATATGATTAAGCGCCTTTTTTATATAAAATTATAATTTAAAGGGTTGTGTTGGCTAGGAATGTTTTAAATTGAACATTCGAGGTTTAACCGATTTTTTAAATTCTTTTTCGTGCTTACCTGGAAATGTATTTGAAAACTTGTTCATTGCCTTTTCTTCTTTGTCCTTTTCCTTTCGCCTCCTTTTGTCTTCAGCCAACTTCATGAGTTCACGCAGTTCTAATGGCAACCGCTTGAATTTTCCGATATGGATACTATAGATTTTTTTTATTAATTAAGCAAGAATTATCATTACTATTGTGGTATATATCATCTATCATGGCTTTTGTATCTAGAATGTTCCGTTTTTGTGGTTGGTTATTGTCTCGGTTATTGTTCTATAATATGTAATTAACAATAAGGCTAAATATAACTATGACATTTTAAGCTAGGTTTACGCGTGTAAAATACATTTTATTTCAAAGTAAGTTAGTATTTTTGCTTTAGAGAGAAAAATCTCCTTAATGTTTGAATGAAGTATCTAAAATATATATTTTTAAATATATGTATTAGTTTTTTTAATGGTTTAATATAACAAAATGATATTATAATTATTTTCGTATCGTGGCGGTATTTGAATACGAATTCGTTGGTTCAAAATGTATACGTGCTAAGTTTGACGTTTTGTATGAAGTCTAATCCAAATTTATTACGAAGTATTTAGGGTTAACTATTTTATCTGGTATAGGTCAGAGTATATGTTTAAAACTTACGATTATTGGCAAGTCTCACGCTATTAGTTACAGGATCTTCGTAATTATTTAAAACTCTAATTCCGCTATTTATATATTTTAAGTAATAGATAATAGTCACCACATTTAATAAAGTTATAGGTGGGTATTAGCAATGATCAAGCAACTGAAATTTATTCATGTCGGGTGCAGTGATACAAGTTTTGCGTGATCTCACGTCTTAGGTGGTCTTTAGCAACCGTGATCGATTTGCTCTGTTTCTGCTAGTTAGTGTCCACATTATTAAAATACAGTTGGACAGAACAGATTCAGTATCTCGGCATATATTTCACAAGTACTTTCTACTTTTTACCGGCGTTTAGCCATTGATATTGCTGGGGTCTTTCTCTTTTTTGTTTTTGATAAGTTTCCTTCGGTGTATAGATACATACAAAAATGTCATAGTCTAATATCAATTTTTGTGAATTTTGATAATACCCGTCACCAACTAGTATGATGCCGATTCCAAAGTCGTCGTTGTTGCATACCACATTGCAGATGATCCTAGCCTCTCTCATCGCCTCACTGGTGCTGGACTGCAATAATAGTTGTGCATTATAGATAGATAGATCGATACTTGGTTGGGCCTTGTTTATTTCTTTGACCTTTCTTGGCTTCTCATATGTTCTTCACACTTTCTTATGTCAGTAGTACTGGACCAGGGAGCCTATTGAGGTTCAGTTTTGGGTAGAAAACTTTCTTTGACCGCTCAAAGAGTAAAATATCCTATTACCGTGTATTGTTGACTATATATTTTTAAGTGCCCTGTTTACACTGATTTGTTTTTGTGCAATATGGTTTATGAAGCGTTTTGTGAATGAGCTAAGCGTGGCTTATAATTCCTCTCACATATACCTCTATTTTCCGTGTTCTATCTTCGTATATATACTCTGCCTGGATGCATATTAACGTATTAGTTGTTCTTTGCACACCCGTGGTCTGGAGCCCTTCTGTTATGCTTGTTCTTCTCACACTGTCTATAGGTTCCTTATTAATGCAGAATGTTATTAGTTTATAAAGCATTAACAGGTAGGCCATTTATCGATACTTAGTAGGATCTGGGGTATTTTGTTGATTTTTCGGTAGAAGGGTATTGTTTCCTGTCTAAAAAATAACGGTTCTTTTTGTATTATGAATTGTTACACCAGTAAATAACACTGCAAATTGGTGGTGCTTGTAGTAGTATAGTAGTTTTAAAGTTGGCCTGGACTGGAGACATTTATATAAACTTTTTGTGAAAACGGAAACTTCCTGTGTTAGTGACTGGTGTGGAATTAGGTCGTAATCCCGCCATTATTGTCGGTTTTCTTGTACTCAACCCGCTTTGACGTTAAGTAAGGTTTTTCTTCGATTGGGTTTCCCCAAAATTCCTCTATTTGTAGTTAAGTATTTATTAGGACAGTTTTAATGTTGGAGTGTCTGATTTATTTGTTCTTGCTGGGACTGTTGGTGAAAACGAACCGACCATGGCTTCCTCTGCACGTCTTTAAATCTTACTTATCCTTACCCCAACGATGTATTCTGATAGCTCTCCTATGTCCTTATGGAGATCATCGATTTTCTTTACGTCTTCATTTCAAGTAGACAACTTTGGGATAACGGGATATCGTGAACGGGTCGGCATCAATCATAACCTCGACTGGATTTTTACCTTTCAGCCAGGGCATTTTCTATTTTCTTAACAATTTAGAGTTGGAATTTCCTAGGGTCCCTAGATACCGAAACAGGTTTTTTTCAATTCTGTCAGTCTGTCTGTCTGTTTGCGGTATAGATAAAAACTACTCACTAGGTTGACTTGTTGATCAAAAACTAAGGGTCATATGGCGATGACCTGGTAACATTTTGGTAAAAATCCAATATGGCGAAACAAAATGGCAGCCTGGAAAAATTTTGAAACAGATTGAAGATGCCAAACCAAACGGCGGCTTATTAAAATATTTAAAAAATTAGCCTGAAAAATCTACTTAAGGTATAGATTCAATTTTTTTTTGCTATAATTAATTTTGGTATAGATATGTTTGTAATCGTGAAAAAGAGTCACCTTCCCAGATTTTATATATCTTCACGTTTTAGCTTTCCTAGATGCCAAACAACAGGTTTTCTCAATTCCGTGCGCCTGCCTGTCTGTCTGTCAGTTCGCCGCATACCCATTGATTTTCAATATTGGTCAAAAATTAATGGTCATATGGGGATAACCTGGTAATATTTTGATTAAAATCTAGTATGGCTGGCTAGCTATGGAGTGTAATACAGAGATAAAATGGCAAAATTGTGGTACGAATTCAAGATGCCGAAACAAAATGGTGCCCAAATAAAATGTTTTACAAATTATAATTCAAGAGACTTTCAAATTTCTGCAGAAAAATTAAATGTGATATAGGGATAAACTGCTACCAGGTACGAATCCAATATGATGGAACAAAAGGGCTCCAAATAAAAATGATTGAAAAGGCAGTATATGTGTTACTGAAATGACTATGTACGGAGCTAAATTAAGTCACACTTAACGACGAAAGTTTCGGTAAAAGGAAATCTACCGATTTTTTTTAATTGTGGATTAGTGGGTATGTAACTTCGATGATAAACGCTTTGTTGCCTTTCTTGTCAAGTTTATTTTAATATACGGTTATATCTTTTCATATTGGTCTATTCTAACATGTGTTCTAGATTACATAACGAGTCCTAGGTAGTAATGGGGTCTTTTTTTCATAAAATTGAGTTTCTGACAATTCCGGAGCCTTTTGAAATTCCTTGTTCAGAGTGCGTCATATTGCATAATAAATTATTTAAATCCTTAGTTTCTGAATATGGGGAGCCCAACTTTAAACACTAACCTATCCTAACCTAACCTTTTTTGTCTATTTATTAATCATCGAAAGATATGGGGTATTGTCCATATATGAATTTTCTCTCCAACTGGTCTCAGCCTCTTTTAGAGTTCTAATGTTAAGGATTTGTGCTCCAGACGCTAAATTCAATTTGATCAAGTAATTTAAGTTCTTTAAGGCAAATTCTCTAGTAGTGTATAGCTGATTTTCGCATAAATTGGCCACTTTCTATTATTAATAGGCTCGCTTTGCAGTTCTACAAGCTGGTCTGGTTGGTATGTTGACATGACATGGTGTGCTGCAATTTATCTCGAAGAACAGTGGTTGTCTTAATAATTCCTCGCCCTGCACTACGTTGTCTTAGAACCAAAGCATACATTCTTTCTTTTTTTAATAGTACAGATGTTTTTAAATTTTTAATTTTTGGTATTATAAGCGAAGGAGATTTAAAAAGAATAGCCTGCTAGATCTAAAAATGACTTCAATGGCATTGCTTTAATTTTTTCGTCGTTGGTCAGCCCCTTTGTAAACAATCTTATATGTTCATACATTGATATATGGCTGCTCGGTTAACGTTCGTTTGCCATATTATAAATGGAAAGTGACACTGAAATTAAGAATACTTTCCAAATGCAGTCGTAGAAAAAGTTTGGTGTGTAACACATTTGAAAAGATTTTGCCATTTTTTATATTTGTTATACAATGTACTACTAATATTTTGGCGATAACTTGTTTAAATTTGTATTATTCATTTTCCTCTGGAAATGTTTGTAACTTAAGGTAACTTTTATATATTATATTTTTTTTAATTGCAGCTTCTTTCTATTTGGAATTCTTACTTTTATTTTGATCTTACTCAGTATAATTTATTTAACCTTTGGCCATTATTTCACTAGATTTTTAAAAAAAGTACCTTTGCAATATTATGCTCGTCTCTGCTAACATTTCAAGCATTTTAAAACCAAATATTTATTCTATAATAATTTTATAGATGAAAAATTTTACCACATTTTACGTTACAACGTACAACGTCAGACTTTTGGACCGGAGCGTTTGCTACCATAATTCAATCAAAGTAACAAAAGCCTTTTCATGGGCCTCTTTAAAACAGTAATAACGAATTTTGACGGGTAGTGACCCGCTTCACTTCACAAAATTCGTTTGTTAAGTGCTCACGAGACCCTAAGACAATGGGAACTTGATTGTGTCGGTATGGTCTAATTTTACGTTTTGTTATCCGTCGACAACGGGGGCATGATTATTTTAAAAAAAATTGTATGATAGCAGTAAAATATTGCATAGGGTGTCCAATTTTCGTTATGAATTAGCGAGCAAAATCCTTTTTAGCATTAGACTGCTAAATTCTACTCTTGTTTCTCTTTGGGCTTAGGTTAATTTTTGCATAGGTCCAATTTTGAAAAAAAACTGCTTTGCGTATTTTTAGCAAGGTGTTAAACATGAAATGTTTTAAGTCAACAGTATTTAGATAAATATTACTATTAGTTTCTATAAACACAGGTCGCACTATAGACAAAGCTATTTAATAAACGCGGGGTTCCCGTACTACAAACATTAAAGACTATGAACCCGAAAGGCAATAAGTAGTCTTACTATATGTCAAAGGCGGCGCAAACAGAATAGAAACAATTCCTAAGAAACACAATACACATATAAAATAAAAAGCCATAAAAAACATAAGTTTACTTTAACTACTTGTGGTTTTTTGTGTTTTTTGTTTTATATATATGTTTTTTTGGAAAATTAAAACACAAATTCAAATTGAAAAACTACGTATCTCAGGCAAATTAATAGGCGAATATAAACAGAGTAAAACAGCATAAGCTCTATACTCCTACATTAACAGGAAACAGGCCGCAATATAAATTTCGATAGTGTAAGGGCCAATATAAGCACTCACTATAAGACCAGAATAATTCGAGAAAAATATAATCGAATAATTGTATAAATATATATATATATATATATATATATATATATATATATATATATATATATATATATATATATATATATATATATATATATATATATACCCACAGATGGCGCTACTAGTTGCCTATTTCCTGCATCGACTTTTTAAGTCGAACTACATGCCTGTTTGTTTCAGTTTGGGTCATCCGGTTTTAATACCCCCAAGGAAACTGCCTGATGGGCCTTGCCGGGGCAGATAACCACAGTCGCAGAATACATACAACAATTCTTTTTATGCGTGATAACGCGTGCACTAAGTGATCCCCACATTAATGAAAAGGTAGTAATCGAATAAATACCTCAAATAATTTTTGAATTATTGGCAAAATACTTTTTTTGAATTTACAAACGTACGTCATTCTGTTAGATCGGTATGGACACTGAACTCGTATACATAATAAAGGCTAATTACCCAATAAAGGTTTTTTCAAATTTGAAAAATATAATTTTAATGAAACCAGTTTTTAACAGCAAGGTCGTTTACAAGTTGGTAAGCGCATACTTGTGTTAATCCTCAGAAATACCCATTATTTTAATACTTAAATTAAAACAACGAAAGTACTAAATCTGTAAATATTTTAAGGGATTCGTATATTAGTGTTTTTCTCTAATTTCATTACGGTTACGTTTAAATTGGGTTTACAATCTTTATTTTTTTAAAAAAAATACGTGATAAATCCAGAATATTTAAGGTTTTATCTGAACCGCCAGGATTTGCTGAAAAGATAAACAAATTACTATTGGAAAGTATAGGAACAAGCGTCCACTTTGTTATTTTAAATGAAACATCCTGCGTATTATTATTTCGTATTATTTTGCGTACTGATTATAAATATGCTATGTTTGATACCTTTTTATTTAGTGTATTCCTATTGATTTCATATTTTGTTTTAGAAATTAGAATGTTCTCTCTCTTTGTAACACATTCTCCCCCATTTTGCTTTTAAAGACAGATGTATCAAACCCAGTATATTTATAATCAGCCTTTCATGAGACCATATCATACAGGTTGTTTCATTTAAAATGCAAAACAAAACAATGCCGATAGCGCATTTTTTCTTCCCCATTGTACACAAATAATTGAGGTAAATGATATATAAAATGAAGTCTTAGTTTGCATTTAGCATATGTGTCGAATTTTAACTTTTGAATATATTTTAATGTATGTGATGTGCTAGAAAGTTTGTTTATGAATGTTTTGTTTGTTGATATATTATTATTTTGCCGGAGATTACCTTCTTAGAAACACCGATGAAGACAAAAACTTGCCGAAACGTTTAAATAAAAAAATGTTACATACAAACTAAGTCTTCGTTTTATATATTCAAAATTGGGACCAAAATACCAAAGAAAACTCTTTTACTGAATATACATTAAGGGTCCAAGAACCTATTTTCGAAGTACTTATATATATATATATATATATATATATATATATATAAGGTACTTATATATATATATATATATATATATATATATATATATATATATATAATATATATATACGAATATATACATATATATATATATATATATATATATATATATATATATATATATATATATATATATATATATATATATATATATATATATATATATATATATATATATATATATATATATATATATATATATATATATATATATATATATATATGTATATTATTATCATGACTTTACTCACAGTATTTCTGTGGTTGTATTTTATACTGACGGGATTATACCAGGTCAGTGCAATAAATAAAGATAAAAAGAGGAAATAGAAAAAAAAACAACCATTGTGTATTAAGAAATGATCTAACGATGCTACATGTTTTCGAATGACCGATTTTTGGATGTTCCTGTGCATGTCTGAATTAAGTCCTATTGAGCCAAATGCGGTGTAAACATTGTTGGGGTGAGACCTGTTACTGATACGACGACAGGAACAATGATGACTCTTTCCTGTTTCCACAGCCTTTTTACTTCCATTGCCAAGTCGGTGTATTTGGCGATCTTCTCACTATATTTCGCTTGGATGTTCTCGTCATTGGGGACAGCCATGTCAATTAAATAAGTGATTTCTCTTTTTTGGATAGAAAGGTGATATGGGGTCTGTTTGCGGGGATTGTTTTATCTGTGTGGATGTCAATGTCCCAGTAGAGCTTGTAGTCTTCTATGTCTTAAGTATGGATGTTGGTGTATAATGGTAGTAAGGGTCTGTGTTCTCCGTTAGTTTGTATGTTATAGCTAATGCTTGATGAACGACCTTCGCTGCTGAGTTGTGTCTCGCGGTGTATTCAGTTCCGGCCATTATTCTATATCCACTCGTTATGTGATCGATCGTTTCTCTCTGCTGGTGACATCTCCCACACCTCTCGTCTTCAGTGGTTGTGTCCTTGATGATGTGCTTTCGGTAGTTTCTGGTTGCTTGAAGGGATGGCAAGCAGGAAGCCTTCTGTTTCGGGGAACAGCTGCCCTTCTTGTGACCACGTATATGAAAGCTTTCTATGTATATGGTCTTGATTTATGTGGTATCTGTGTCTTCCGTGAAGTGTTTTTTGAGACCAGGTGTTCATCTTTTCAAATCGTGATTGGATGTGACTGTGTGCGTCTGCTGCGTGGCTCGTTTGAGACAGGTCGAGCGGTGTATAATTCCTGTCTGCCTTCACTATTGCCTGGTGGAGGTTACTTTGTTGTGGAAGAATTTTCTGAGTTCGTAAATTTGTTTTTTATTTAGCGATTGTATATCTATAATTCCCCTCCCTCCTTCTTTTCTCTCAATGGTGAATCTTTCCTTGCATTCCTTAGTAGTTTGCATTTACTTATACCAAATTCCATGCTGATGTCCAGGGTAAACGTTTCTGTGATGTTAAGGAGTTTCTTTAGCTGTGCGTTTGTGCTTGCACACAATTTTATGTCATGCATGTACAAGAGATGGTTTATTTTGTGTAGGTTATTTGTAATCCGAAGTTTATGTTATTCAGTGTGTTTGAGAGTGGATTGAGACAGAAGCAGAACCACAAAGCGCTGAGTGAATCTCCCTGGAATATACCTCGTCTGATGTAGATCTCTCCTGTTTCGTTGTGCTCTTTTTGTGTTCTCAGGTTGATTTTTTAGTTTTCCACGTACTCATGATTTGCGTAAGAAATTGCCTGTTGTTTTTATTAACTTTATATAATTCTAGCACTCTGATTAGCCAACTGTAGGGTATCGAATCAAAGGCTTTTTTATAATCTATGTAACCAGTATGAAGGTTTCTATAATTTTTTCTGGTTTGTTCCATAATGACGCTGTCTATTATAAGCTGCTCCTTGCATCCTCGGCTGTTTTTACTGCACCCTTTTTGCTCTTCCGTTAGAATGTTTTTGTGTGCTAGATGTTGTTCTATTCTCCTGGTAATTGTGGCTGTGATGATCTTATATAGGTTTGGAAGGCACGTAATAGGTCGGTCCTTATTGTCTGAATTTTTGGGTTTAAGGTATGTTATTCCTTGAGTGAGTGTGCTAGGTTTTAAAATAATTTCATTAATTTGGCGAGTGAGAGCTTCATGTGTGGAGGTAAACTGTTTGTACCAGAAGTTATGAATGTTATCTATTTCAGGGCAGCTCCAGTTATGCGTGTATTTGATTGTTTCTGTCTGCAACTTCTTGTGTTGTCATTGCAAAGTCCTCTTGTTCCTCCATGCACTTGTGTCTGTCTTCTTCCGCTTTAATCCATGAAGCGTTATTATTGTGTAGTTTCGGTTCTGACCAAATACTTCCAGTATTCTGTGATCTCTTGTTTGGTCGGTGGTTCTATTACTCGTGCCTCCTCATTGCTCATGATTTTTTGGTAAAACTGTTTTTCGCTTCTTCGAAACAGGTTGTTAGCGTCCTTTCTTTCATTTGATTCTTTGTATCTTCGGAGTCTTGCGGCACACACGGATAATTTTTGCTTTAGAGTATCAAGGATTTCTGTAAGCCTGTGATCAGGAGAAGCAGATTTGATTTTCTTTACACTTTATGTGATACGTTTTGACTTGTTGCCGTTCATGGATTGGGTAAGATATCCCATTTCTTTTCTAATTTTGTTAATTTTGTTTTCGATCCTTATCTGCCATTTGAATTTTGGTTTTATGTTGTTGGTGTTTCTGTGTCGTGGCGGGAGTTTCTGATTGTTCTGTGTTATCGTGGTTATAGCTGCTGCGTAGATCACTGTATGAATGTCCTCAATTGTGCTCGCATTCGTTATGTACTTGGGAATTATGTGTTCGTTGATGGTCTTTAGGATTTTATGTGTCCCGTTTGAGGGTTACACGGGGAATAGGATCTCTGTTGTAGGATCGGAGCCTGATCATTTGGATAGATGTGACTTCATTTCTACTTTGATTGCTTGTGTGAGAGACGGTCTGTGCGTTGTATGGTGCTTGTCATCTGTCGTGGGTTGTTGCTGGGAGCTTCACCCCTACTGAGCATTGAGTGAGGTTGCAGATCCTCTTGCACAAAGTTGGGGTGGTTTGTATGTGGGATCGGTTCGGGATCTGCCACACTGTCCTCAATATTTGGTTGATGAATGTTTAGTTCAGTAGCTACCATAGCTTTGGTGTTTTGCAATGCGATTGGGGTGAGCTTACTGGTCTTAGTGATGACTCTTTTTTGATCTATTACTCTGTGTTTTGTGATAAGTGATTTGTATTCTGGATATTGTGCTACGAAAAGTGTATGCAGTTTATGTCCGTATCCTGATGAAATTGTCTTAAGTTTGGTAGCGGTGTAATAGGAATGCATCACCGTTCGATTAATTTCATCTGTCCATTTTAACCTCTTCCTTGGTTTACCTGCCTTGGTAGTTGCAGGTAGTCGTTGCGATATATCCGCTGTTGCAATGGGCTCAAGTTGTTGTGTTTGGTTAGCATCTGTGTCAGATTTATTTGTGTATATTTGGGCGGCGCATGATCGGGTCACTCGATTCTGTAATGCGGCTCATGTGTTGCCCTGCCTTTCCCGCCTTGGTGGGTGCTAGCTTAGCCGGCAAAACATTTTCGGTAGGTCTATTTTCCTTTGCCTGCTGTCCTTTCTCGCAGCGTCCTCGAACGTTATGCTGCTCGCCCGATGCTTTGTTGTTTGGATTGATGTTTTGTGGTGTTAGAAGCTCAACGTGTCCTGATATTCTATCGCCTGTTAGTAGAAGGTAGATCATTTTATTGTGTGTTTGTTTGCCTATTATTGTTGGTCTCTCTTTAATGCACATCTGTTTTGTTCTTGTTGTTCTTGGTTTTGAGAAAATATGGAAGATGTGCTTCTGGGTTTCCGAGAGAGCAAATATTTCTAGGCTCGTTCCATATGTAGTGATTTTGCTCATGAATTTATAATAGTTGTCGAAATCCTTCATGTCATCGTCGTGAAATAACGAAGTCGAAGTCCTTCATGTCGTCGTCGTGAAATAACGGAAATATCTGAAGTTCCGACCAGTTTTGTCGTAGGTATTTCAATGCGTCTTCTCGAAGTTTGGCAAAGGCCCGCCTGTTCAGCGTTTCGCCGCCACCGTCCCGCATGCTGTCAGCAGTGGCTCCAAAGGTGTCCTGGCGATTCCCAGACAGCGGCTCTTTTCCGAGGCTCGATGCTTTCTCCATTTTCATGGGTGTGCCACCATTTGACCCTGGTGGTCCAGGTAACTCGGGTCCGTGGAGGCGTCACTTCCCATTGTTATAATTGTATTATTATCATTATTATTATTATTATTATTTTTATGACGTGTTGTTTCACAGTATTCCTGTGGTTGTATTTTATACTGACGGGATTATACCAAGTCAGTACAAAAAATAAAAATAAAAAAAAGGAAATGGAAAAAAAACAACTATTGTGTATTAAGAAATGATCTAACTATGCTACATGTTTTCATGTATTAAGTCCTAATTGAGCCAAATGCGTTGTAAACGTTGTTGGGGTGAGACCTGTTACTGATATGACGAGAGGAACAATGATGATTCTTTCCTGTTTCCACAGCCTTTTTACTTCCATTGCCAAGTCGGTGTATTTGGCGATCTTCTCACTGTATTTGGCTTGGATGTTCTCGTCGTTGGGGACAGCCATGTCAATTAAATAAGTGATTTTCTCTTTTTTGGATTGAAAGGTGATATCGGGTCTATTTGCGGGGATTGTTTTATCTGTGTGGATGTCAATGTCCCAGTAAAGCTTGTAGTTTTCGTTTTCAAGTATAGATGTTGGTGTATAATGGTAGTAAGGGTCTGTGTTCTCCGTTAGTTTATATGTTGTGAGTGCTGCTGAGTTGTATCTCGCGGTGTATTCAGTTCCGGCCATTATTCTACATCCACTCGTTATGCGATCGATCGTTTCTCTCTGCTGGTGACATCTCCTACACCTCTCGTCTTCAATGGTTGTGTCCTTGATGATGTGCTTTCGGTAGTTTCTGGTTGCTATGACTTTTCCTGGATGGCAAGCAGGAAGCCTTCTGTTTCAGGGAACAGCTGCCCTTCTTGTAACCACGTATATGAAAGCTTTTTATGTATATGGTCTTGCTTTATGTGGTATATGTGTCTTCCGTGAAGTGTTTTTCAGACCAGGTGTTCATCTTTTCTAGTCGTGATTGGATGTGACTGTGTGCGTCTGCTGCGTGGCTCGTTTGAGACAGGTCGAGCGGTGTATAATTCTTGTCTGCCTTCACTATTGCCTTGTGGAGGTTAGTTTGTTTGTTGTGGAAGAATTTTCTGAGTTCGTAAATTTGTTTTTTATTTAGCGATTGTATATCTATAATTCCCCTTCCTCCTTCTTTTCTCTCGATGGTGAGTCTTTCCTTGCATGCGTTGGGATGTAACTTCCTGTGTTTAGTAAATTCAGAGCGTATGAGAATGTGAATTATTATTATGTGAAAATTATTATTATTATTATTATTTTATTTCAAAACTGACGACCTTGAGAAAATAGTTTTCTGAAGTTGAAATTTATTTGCAAAAAATATAATAAAAATTTAATTTTGTTAGAGAGAACAGAGAAAATAAATTTGTTCTGTTTTAGTGTTTTTTCTTTTTTAAGTAAATAAGTTGCCATATTTTCACTTTTTTAACAAATCCTGGCATTTTAGATAAAACTTATTAAATCTTCTGTGTTCAATATTATCTTTAACTTTTCAAAATATTGCTTGTAAACCCCGTTCAAAATATAATGAGAAACTCTGTACCTTCTATTCAACCTTGTGATTTTGTTAATTTATTTAATTTAATTTTTCAGAGTTAAAAATCGGATATTTATTTAACGAGCTAACTCTAGGATATGGTTACGTTAACTCTTCGACACAATTTTAAATTTATAGACTTAAGACCTCTAGAACAAATTTCAAATTAAAAAGTACACATTACTTAACTAATTAGCAAATTTCCACCTGCCTATGAATTACCACTCCATGTGGCACTTTTGACAAATCGCCACATCTAATTAAATTTACAGAATAATACAGACTAAATCCACCCAAATGTGCGAAATACGGTGGAAATTAGTTAACTTCTCACCTCGAGTGACTTAGACTGATGATATCCGGCTAATTTGAACCCAGGCAGAGAATTTATTTTAAATAAAGAGCACAGAGCGTCTGTGTATGAACAAGTAAAATACAAAAGGTAGTGAGCAGAAGATTAGTCAACCCAAAACTTTGCGGTACGAAATAATTGGCTAGATACTAAACTTACTGAAATTGGATACTGGCCTATCATAATTTTGACTGCGATTTTGGGCCCATTTATCAGCGCTTATTAAGTCGGACCCGGCATTTGTTATTTTCTAAGCCTAGACAATCTAGTTAGTTGGATAGTATTTATCTTAAGATTTAAGACGGGTTAATTTAAACGGACCCTAGAAAATCATATAAATATGAGTGATTTAAGTTTGTGGTACAAAAACCAGACAAAAGTGAATTTTTCAGATTCGATTATTTTGAGAGTTTTTGGTTTCTAGGTATGAACAATTACGCTGCCTAATGCCGAACGCCCATAGATGACAAGCGTCTAGGTACTGAGGCATGATTTCGAGTTAGAAGCTTCGAGCATGCGTAACTTTTGCATGACAAAGCTCTTATTGGCCGGGAATGGTGGCTCAGTTCTCGGTCCGCCGATCAACCTTTTCTAATATATATGTTTATTTCGACGGAATATAAAAAATTTTTGTTAAATTTTCGTCGTGAAGACTGCTAGCTCAGTGGAAGGGTGCATGATTTTGTATGTAGTTGTGTCTTAAAAATCAGTTTGCGTTTTGGTTGGCCTGGTTTTTTTTTGAAGTGATGCAAGGAAGTGTACCTATATTAAAACAAGAAGCCAGACAGGCATATTAGGTGGATCCGTCCCGGGTTAGCATTAGGTTTATTAATAAAGCCATCATTAAAGCTATAAATAATATAGCGACAATACAAAAACGATGACAAACGCGTGCTTGAAGCTTCTTAATCGATACCACGCTTCAGTACCCAGACGCTTGTCCCATAGACATGGCACGGTGGCGGAGGTACGGTAGCAGCGTGGTTGTGGTGAGCCGCAATGCGCACGATAATACATTTTTTATAAATGAATTAAGCAACACACATTGAGTTACCTTTGCGACGATATAGCTTGTCATATTGTGACCACTAGAGGCTTTTTGGAAGCGGCACGCCATGCCAGTTGCCCAGTCCTGGCAGTCGGGTTTCTATTTCGATAAAATGCGGGACGATTTCGAATTTAATATCCGTTTTATTGAATACAAACCATGTCTGTATGACTATAATCGGCTTTAGACAGGCTATAAAAAGATTGAAACCTTTCTGGATACTAGTTCAGCTCCTTAAATTCATTAATGTCCGACTGGTTTATTATTGACAAGTAATGACATTATGTCAAAGTGAGTTAAACAAGAAATAACGCCCTAGGGAATTAAAAATAATAATTTGGTTTATTAAAATTAGAACTAGATTTTTCTCAAAAAAAAAATTACTTTCACGGACATTAATCCTTGAAGGCACCACAGGTATTATAAGGGATAACACTTTCAGTTGACCTATATCCCTCGGGTCAGAGGTGCTTAGGAAACACTCTCTCAAAGGTTATTAGCCTTATAGTACCCTTAGCACCTTAATAACTATAAAGGTGTCATATTTTTTGTTTTTATTTTCCATATGGAATGCACCCAATGTCGTCTTCTAACATTTTAAATATTATTTAAATTCGGTAGTTCAAAAATATCTTCCTCTTTTGAATATGACATTGTTAACTGACATATGTACCACTTCCCTGTCATCTCAGTGTGTGTTTAAATGTGATGAGGAGACTACGCCAGTGCTACATCACTACGACTCCATAAGCCACTGCCACGTCTGTGGGTTCGAGACCTGAAACGTTATTCCTCTGCGTGGTTCTAGTTATGGTTGTGATCTGGATCTTGTATCCTTGAACTCAATTCTGTGGTTATATGCCAAAAGCCGATATTCCAATTTTATCGATTTTACAGAAATATTTTACAGTTGATAAAATTATTTTCGCAACCAAACGTGTTACCAAAAAAGTTATGTTTAATAAGTTTTTAATTTTTCTATAATTGTAACTGCTTCATTATTTTATTTCTATTTTCAACAACTTTAGGTTTTTAGGTGTAAGAGTGTGTATATATGTAATTTAAGTATTTTTTTTATTTTTAGTAAAAAATATTTTTTTAAGTTTGTATTTCATAATTCAAATGGCCAATTCAAATATCGTCAATTACAGGCCATTTAATCATAATAAGAATAAAAAGCAGAACTTTTCTTTATCTCTAAAAATATCTATGTAAATATTGGTAGTATAGCTAAAATTTTTGATGAACTTCTGGTATTTATAAAAAGCCTGAATGAAAGTTTTGATTTACTAGTTCTTACTGAGACTTTTACAATATATGACAAAGAAATTTTTAAAATACCGGATTATGATTTACTTTAAAATGATATGAAAATTAACAGAAATGATGGCACAGTAGTATCTATTCGCTCTGACATAAAATACCAATCCGAAACATATAATATAGGGGTAACAAGGTGTATTAGGGGCAAACTAAGATTAGACCAAACAATTTTTTTTTTATATCAGCGCTATACAGATGTCAAGAAACAAATTGCAATGAATGTATAGACTGTCTAGAAACTTATCTAAATAACTTTACAGATACCGGATGCCGAATTTTATTGGAGATATTAATATTGATATATTAAAGCAAAACTAATGTCTCTGAAGAATATCTAAATTGCCGTTATGCAAATGGTTTTTTGATATACACATAAAAACACAAGGGTAAGAGGTCAGCAAAAGTCTTGTATTGACCACATATTTATAAAATCAAGTGAGTAAGGAATGGAAGTAGATTCGTTAGTCTCCCATAACAGTCATACAGATTATTATCGAGCCATAGCTTTTATAAAAATTGAATAGCCTTATCAAAAATTATGATAATAAGCAGTATTTAAAAAAAATATTGATTATATTCATATTCATATATTATGAGAGTCCCAGAATTTTTGGATACATTTTAAAATATTAAAATTCAAATTAAACCAAAAAATAGCTGAATATCAAAAGTCTATTAAAATCCGTTGCAACAAAGAACATAATGTATACGCAATGTCTACAAAATTCTGATATTGGGGAACTACTAAACAACTATAAAAGCTATAAAAATGGACTAACAGCGTTAATAAAAAAGGTCAAAAAAGAATATTTATATTAAACAAAATTCAGACTCATCAGAGAAATTATGGATTATGGTTAATAAAATTACGGGAAACAATAAAAAATAACAAAAAGTAGAAATAAATGAAATAAAAATTAATAATAATACTTGTTCAAAGTTAGAAAATATTGCTGATGCTTTTAATACCCATTATTCGAAATCAAAATATTTGAAATAGCATTAGAAATAGAATAGTAAATTTTGTAGAAAAAAATTGAGCCAACAAGGAGGCTGCACTGTGCATCTTTGTTGATCTAGCCAAGGCATTTGATACCGTTTACCAGCCTAAGTTAATAAGAAAACTGAAACGTCTTGGCACTAAAGGATTGTGTCTTGAGTTAATTAAAAGTTATTTAACAGATAGACAACAAGCAGTAAAGGTAAATGAAACGGAGTTACCCAAGGCACGGTCCTCGGACCATTGCTATTTATTATCTACACGAGTGACATCTTTGACCTAGACATAACTAGCCTTTTAGCATGCTTTGCCGATGACATTTTTTGCATGTTAAAGCCAAATTATGGGCTGATGTAGCAGAAATGGCTAAATGGGTTTTTTAAAACAGTAAGAATGGTTTGATATTAATACTTTTACACTCAATATCAATAAAACTTTTTTTATTACATTGTCATCCTATAAATCAGAAATGCCAAATATTAGAAACTTAAAAATATCTAAATCTCTTACAATAACAGCTACTCAGTCAATTAAATATTTAGGAATAATAATTGATAAACATTTAAGATGCTTTTGAAATTCAGCATTTAATAAAAAAATTAGGTATTTAATAACTAGATTTAAGTATCTCAATAATTATCTTAAATTAAAAGACTAAAAGCTATGGCCTGTGTGGATGGGGAGGTGTAAATAAATATAACAGAACTAAATTAAATACCATACAAAAATGCGTGATAAAAGTAATCTTTTAAAAAAATATAAGATATCCAACAAAAAAATTATTCCAAGAATCAGGTCTCTTAAATATAAGACAACTATTCTGTCAAAAAGTGCAACAAGAATATTTCAAAGAAAAGAAAAAATTGAGCTATTCCAATATCCACACAAGACAAGATGTACAATGAAAAAAAATTTAGAACACTCAAATCAAATAAGGTTATTGGAACCAGAAGTATAGCTTCACTATCATCTAAACTGTATAACTGAATTCCAGACCATATAAAAAAGTTACTAGAAGAAAAAAATACAAGCAATTCATAAAAGAGTGGATATTTAATATAGGATATAGGTAGTATAGTTCTAAGTGTAAGAATAGTGACAAAAATAAACCCAAAAGGATTGTGTAGTTAACCCCGGATGTGACTTTGTATCCAATTCTCTATTAAACCCAAATTAAGACTCTTCCAAATTGTGTCCAAAAAACCAAATTTGAATTTTTGTGTGGTTAACACCATTTCAAAAGTGAGCTGTTTATTTCATTTGTATTTTGTTGTAATTTTATTGTATAGAAATAAACATATTTTTATTTTATTTATGACAAATTATATTATCAAAGGAACTACATATTACGTATTACGTAACAAGTTTTAGCAAAGAATAAACGTGCATGTGTGAAAATAACAAGTTGTCTTACTTTCAGATTGTTAATATTGCCATAAGACAAATTTGAATAAAATTACATATCATGGAAGAAAAATCTGAAAACTTTAAAATATGACCTATCAACTTTTGGCAAATAACCAAAGAATTCTTGCTTTGATTCGCAAAATTCTCTAAACAGATCTGCTAAATAATATTTAGCATTCCATATTTTATGTAGGTATCAGAACAAACTGAATTATTTTCATATATTGACTTCTCTGAATCGATCGAAATAAACTACGAGTATTGTTCTATTTTCATGTTTGGTTACGTGACTATTTATTATAACAACAGAATTCTATATATCGCGTGCTTAATTTGAGTTTAAAAGTTAAAGTTAAAGTGATAAAATTCTAGATAATATTATATATAAGCCACAAAAGCGGTTTTGTTGAGCTGATTACTTTGGTAATAAAAAAATTATAATGTTACGTTTTTGAAAATATTTTCAGTATATAAAAACATTTGCAGATCAACTTCATGAGTAGAATGTTATTTTTTATCAACATTTTATTTAAACTGTTCGATTTTTATATAATTTATCAATGTTAGACCTTTTATGGAGGGAATATTGAACATCCATTAAAAGCCGGTATGAGTTATAATGTCCAAGATTATTGCAACAAAGAAACTGAAAATCGTGGAGGCTCCTTCCTTAAATAAAATAAAGCTAGTTGCTCTGAAAAGCCAGAAGAGAGTTTCAAAAAATATTGCAGGCACTGGAAAAAAGAGCACAACGGACTTAGCATGTGGGAATGTCGCAGCTGAAAAAGTTCCACTATTAATAATTGTTCAAGGGAAATACGTTTGGAAAAATTGACTTCGCAACGAAGAAGAAGGATCTAATTATTCTGCGCAAAAAAATGGCTGGATGGATGCTAATATCTTTTACAAGTGGTTTGGTAAACTGTTCTTAAAATTTGTAGGTACACTAGGTCCGAGAAAAGGAAAGAAAGTAGTTCTGATTTTGATGGGGCCTCTAGGCATTGAAATTACAAGCTAGCAAAGATTGCTGTTGACAATGGGGTTTTTTTAGTTAAACTACCTCCCAACTAGATACAGTTCTTAGATAAATGTATCTTTAAAGTTATAAAGAATCACTGGAATAATTTTCTTCTTGATTATAATATGAGATTTCCTGGTAAACTGCTTCCCAAGATGTGGAACATTTCCTTTAAAAGTGAGAACTTAGTTTCAGGTTTCAGGTCAAGGGGATTGTTTCCAGTGAACTTTAGTAAATTTCCTGAGATAGACTTTGACAACTTATACAACTTAAACCTTTCAGAGCTAGAGATAGCAACCGTGATAATCAACTGCAAGTTGAACTGAAAATACCATTTTACCCAACGTTGATTTTTGTATTACATCGGCCAGTAGCATTAAAGATTTCATCAGAATGAAACTAAATGAAACCCTGAAGAAGGTGTCAAGTGAAGGTAAGATTCGTAGAAGAGTTTCTGATGAAGTTGGTTCCATTTTAACGACAAAAAAGCTCAAAGGTCAAGGAAGAAGCCAGAGTGGAAACACATTGTCTCATAAAAAAGGTGAAAAAAGAAGACTGACATCCGATTCAAATGATGAGCCTCTTTTAAACTTCTTAGCAAAAAGCAACTCTATTACTGTTAAAGTAAGTTTGAAAGAGAAAGTGAAGAGGCTGAAAGCGAGGCAATAGCCCTTCAAGAAATATGTACAATTAAAGTTGATCATTACTATACTGTTTATTATGATGGTAAATGATATCTAGGAAAAGTTGAACAATTTCTTGATCAAAACACTAGCAAGGTCATGTTTTTGAAGCACCATGAAGATTGTTTCATTTGGCTGAAGAAAGCCCAAGTTGGAAAAGCAGCAAACGAGTTCTTATTTTATGGACCTCTATAGACATGACCTTATTAGTATTAATAAAAAATATAAGGAGCTTAAAGGTTATTAGCGTTCTTTTATAAGTATTTTACAGAAAAAAAACTGTTTATTTTCGTTACTTTCTTTGAATGTTAGTCTTAAGGTTTTCTGATTTAAGGCTTCATTGTGTCACATCTTCGGAACAATAAATTATCTCCATCAAAATTTGCAAAAGTATTTAGTCCAATAGTAAAACTATACAACGGCCCTAAGGCAAATAATGTACTATAATATAGCGAATATTCGTCTATTTCACAATTAATCAAATGGAGCAATATATATATATATATATATATATTAAAAAATAATTAATTTTTTAATATATATACGTCCTCAATCAATATGAGACAATACATGAATTCCACAATTACATTATATATATATATATATATATATATATATAGTTATATATATATATACATATATATATATATATATATATATATAGTTATATATATATATATATATATATATATATATATATATATATATATAGTTATATATATATATATATATATATATATATATATATATATATATATATATATATATATATATATATACTAAAATCGATAAAAATGCGCTTTCACAAATTTTTATGTAGGCCGGAAAAGATATATTGAATGCAAAAATATATATACATATACAAACATATATATATATATATATATATATATATATATATATATATATATATATATATATATATATATATATATATATATATATATATATATATATATATGTGTTATTATTCCGGGTGTACATCGGTTCACTACTATCGTTCTGAAAAGAACCGTTTCGCTGACGTTTCGCCAAAATCACATTTGGCATTTTCGAAGCTTTCTTGCGTCCGAATAGAGACTGAAGTGTTATATCTGCGTGGCCGTTGTTTTCCGGATGGTGCTATTGTTGTTGCGCTAATTGCGCTCGAGTTTTTGCGATTTTAGATTTGTCGATTATTGTCTTCCATACTGTTGGTAGTTTTAATGATTCGTCCCTTTTATTCAAATCACCTTGTTTTTCAATTTTATGGCTTCTCCTATTATTCTGGTCTTGTAATGTTCGATATTGGCAATCTCCCTACACCCATCGAAATTTATTTTATGGCCGGTTTTCTGATGATGTAGAAATAAAACTGAGGTTGTTTGTTTCTGATGCTGAGTTTATGCTCTTCCACTCTTGCTGATATTCGCCTGTTCGTTTGCCCCAGGTACATTTTTTCACAGTCCTGGCAAGGAATGCTGTATACTCCGTGGTTTTCCAGTTTGATTTTATCTTTTGGGTTTTCAAGTAGTTTACCTATAGTTGTTTGTGGCTTGTGTATTGTTTTGTATGTACGTTGTGTTTCCTAAGAATTCTTCCGATTCTGTCTGTTGTGCCTTTTACATATGGTAAAACTACTTGTTGCTTTCCCGGTTCATAATTTTTGCTGTTCGTTTTTCGGGAACCATGTGCATTAATAGCTTTCTCTATGGTGCGATTTGTGTAGCCATTTTTCTTTAAAACACTAGATATTACCTAAAAAAAGTTCACCAATAAACCCCGAAATTCAAGAAAGAATCATACCACGGGAAAAGTCCACAGATGTCCTAAACTCTATGGTTTACCAAAAATACACAAACCGAGGGCGCCCATCAGACCTATTGTTAGTGCTGTTAATTCGCCGCTACAAAAACTGGAGAAATATCTTTCTGAAATTATGCAACCAACAGTCGAAAAAACTGATTAATTTGTAAAAAACTCGGAGAATTTCACTCGAATTATACGAGACATCGTTCTTGAAAAAGATGATATTATAGCAAGCCTAGATGTCAAACCGTTATATCCCAGTATTCCCATCGACGAAGCATTGGACAAGATTGCTATGAACGAGGATTTGCAGGCACATATAATACAACTCTCAAAGCATTCCCATAAAAATACTTATTTTTCATTCAAGGAGCAAATGTATAAACAGATGAATGGTGTTCCAATGGGCTCCTCGTTATCACCAGTAGCGCGAATTTATTTATGATATACTTCGAGAAAGGAGCTCTTGAGAAAGAAAGTTTAAAGCCCAAATTATAAATTCGTTATGTGGATGACGTATTTATTATATGGCAACAGGGTCATGCAACTACCGTTCTTTGATGTTCTGGTCGCAAAACGGCATAACGGACATATCGAATACACCGTGTACAAAAAACCAACACATACAGACAGATATTTAAATACAAGATAACATCATCAGCCAGCACAAATTCAAGCTGTGGCAAATACGCTAATATCCAGATCCGTGCAATTAACTGAAAAACAGACGAGACAAAACGAACTTAAGGTAATATCTAGTGCTTTAAAGAAAAATGGCTAATCGCACCATATAATGCACAGGGTTCCCGAACAACGAACAACAAAAATTATGAACTGGGAAAGCAACAAGTAATCTTACCATATGTAACAGGCACAACAGACAGAATCGGAAGAATTCTTAGGAAACACAACATACAAAGATTACACAAGCCACAAACAACTATAGGTAAACTATTTGGAAACCCAAAAGATAAAATCAAACTGGAAAACCACGGAGTATACAGCATTCCGTGCCAGGACTGTGAAAAAATGTACGTGGGGCAAACTAACAGGCGAATAACAGCAAGAGTGGAACAGCATAAACTCAGCATCAGAAAACAACCTCAGCTTTATTTCTATATCATCAGGAAACCGGCCAGAAAATAAATTTCGATGGGTGGAGGGAGATTGCTAATATAGAACATTACAAGACCAGAATAATCCGAGAAGCTATAGAAATTAAAAAACAAGGTGATTTGAACAAAAGGGATGAGACATTAAAACTTCTAACAGTATGTAAGACAATAATTGACAGATCTAAAATCGCAAAAACTCGCAACTTAGCGCAACAACAACAGCACCATCCGGAAAACATAAATAACGACCAACGGCCGCGCAGATATAACCTTCGTCCCCGGGTGGGGGTATAACAGGAATCGTCGCAGTAACCAACACTTCAGTCTCTATTCGGACGCGAGAAAGAAAGCTTCGAAAATGCCAAATGTGATTTTGGCGAAACGTCAGCAAAACTGTTCTTTTCAGAACGATAGTACTGAACGGATGTACCCCCGGAATGATAACACATTGTATTTTTTCGTCCGTGAAGGACTAAGAATCAACTAACTGAAAGACGAATAGATCAAGTCCTGATCTGGTGGGGAATTAAATAGTTTAATTGCATTGTAGTAAACTGTCGTTTGTCTCGAAACCTAGTACATGTCACGACGTCTTGTCACTGACTGTGCCTTTTCAAAGAGATGCGACTAAATTTCAGTTTCCCTAATTTTATTAATTAACGAAGCAGGGTGCATTTCAAATCTATCTTTAATGGAAAGACATTTGGTTTAAGGCTTTTCTTCCAGTGAAATGATCAAATTTTCGACGTCCGATTAAAAAATAAGAAGATATATATATATATATATATATATATATATATATATATATAAAGAATATAAGAATAAACTACTTTTATTATTAAAATGTTTTTAATTTAATAAGAGCCTTTTGAAACAACTTTAGCAATATTTACGAGTGTAAGTTGCATGTCATCAGCAAACTTATGAATTGAACCTTTATTAGCTCTGCATGACTGCAATCTATTGCAATTCTTTCCAACATTTAATTTTTGATAGGTTTCACAATAACCTAATGACGATAATCAGCTTCCGAAATCGAAGATGGCTACTTTCTTTCAGAATTACGGTGACTCTTTTTCAAAGACTGGGAAATCTACAAGAAGTTCTGCATTTATTATTATATAAATAAATACATTATTAAGACATAATCCATTGGACAGTTTTATGTAAAAAAATAACATACATATTTTAGTTACCGGACTGTATGTGTTTTTATCTATATTTTTTCTTAGTTTTTATTTAGGTATTTATTTTACGGAACCTTTTTCCTTTGCACTATGCATCTTTTTAATAACCAGGGTTTATATAGTCTCTCAGCTGTATGTACTTTTAAAGCGACATTAAAAATAACGAGTAAATTATAATGAAAACACTTTTTAACGGGCATTGCTGGTCCCGACGGTGGTAAAGGTGTAAGTTATCATTAGACAAACATAACTACAGACGCCATCAAAGCACTACAAACAAAAACCCTTTTAAATTTTATTATCGAAAACGCCACGAACTGGTAGTTATCGAGATATTGTGCGCTCTGGGGTGTTGGAGAGCTGGCAAGGCTTCCTTTTATTTTCAGCGGGCAGACCTATTAAAACATTAATAAACGATATGGGCGCGAAACCGCGAATAGGTACGTTTAGAGTACGCATTCCTATAACATTATTTACTTAACTTACGGTAGGATTAGGAAATCTAGTATTCTTTCGGTGTTTACAAATTAAGGTATTTTTTATAAACAGATTGATACTAATTGATATTAACGGTTTACATACAAATTGCCTTTATCCAACTCTTCTCTCGCACAGAAGTTCATTACGTACAGTTAACATAGTTTATATATGTATATAATTATTTTAAAATAACTGTAATTTTTTTTCTTTTTTTTTTAAGTTTTTACCAAACAACAACATGGATTCATAAAATGTGTTATTTGTGTACAGGACTTCTGCACGAAAGAAGTTCTGGGTTAAAGCGGATCTATCGATTTTCTTGTTATTTATTTTCAATTTATTTGTACATTATTATTATTATTATTATTATTATGATTTTTCCATAGTCAGTTTTAACGGCAATATCGAAACTAGAAAGGTAGATTACTGTGTATTTTCATTTATTTGGCAGTTTTTAGTTTACTATTACCAACAAAAAAAACGACCTATAATAAAAAATCCGAAGAGGGGCATTCAGAACATAATTACTTCTAAATGAAAACACATAAAAAATAACCTAGATTAACCTAACAGTAATTAAATACAGTAACTAAATTGTTAATATTTTGGGCGTCAGATTACCGCTTTTATTAGCTGCCTGTTATCCACCTTGCACAATTCTTTTTTGAAATTTTATTTAAATGCGCTAAAAATTCTGTGGTGCACGGTACTACAACCTATTTTATGGGAAGCGGTATAAATTTCGAAAGCAAAAATTTCGAAATCAATTATTTCGAAAAATGATTTTTGAAAAACATTTATTTCGAAAGAAAAAAAAATCGAATTACATAATTAACAAACATTTCCTAAAACGATATGCACGAATACTAATTCTTTGGAATCATATTCAGTTCCAAAACAAAGATTTCGAAAACAAAACGTTCGAATGACTTAAGAATCTATTAATTATTAATTTAATAAAATGACCATAAGTTCGGAAACAAATGTTCTAAAAAAGATTCGCTGTTGTGAAAACTAGCCAATAACCACATGGAGATACGGGTTAGTTATTGTTGTTTTGTGTTAATTTTGATGCTTCCCTGCTTTTGATTTATTTTTAGGAAAAACTGTATCCTCGAGTGTAGCATACAACATATAACATAACAACTGATTTTTGACTTAATTGAATAGATAGATATCGTGATGAAGGTGTTCATTGTTAAGATCTGTTTAATTTCTCGGGTCTTGACTTTTTCATAGTCGTAAACCAAGAGAACTTCCAGATAATAATTTTTTATCTTTTGCTACTCAATTTAAAGATAAAAAATTATTCCACGAAGAAGAAATACATAATATAAGTCAGCTAACTGTTTTTATAATGTTTTGCAATAGAACTGTTATTCGATCTTGCTTTTTCGAATTTGTTTTCGAAACATTTACCAAGAAGAAGAATATTAATACATATTATCAAAATATAAACACTGTTTAATTAAACATGTTGTTAGTTTGGTTGGAAATAAAAAAAAAAACGATGACAAAAGAGGGAAACATGCCACGTTTACTGGTTCCTTCCAATTTATACCGTTTCAATTAATTAATTAAAATTGTCACGTTGAATATAAACGAAATACGATATTAGCCAAAAGTGGGTAGCCTAGGGAAATTCCGTTGCACACATTTTACTCTCCTAAATACATGTTTAAATTTACCCTTTAGTTTTACTCATTAGTAGCAAGTAAATACTTTAAATTTTTTAACAGAGTGTATGAAAATATATATTGACTTGAGTTTATAAAGCTGATCGGGATTTTATGGTGTTCTCATAGCATGAAAAATGAATGAATATGTCTATAAAATTGGAATATTTAAACACCAATAATCTTGGAAATTGTAAAACATAAATATTAAAGAGAAATTTTTATTTCTCCAAAAAAGTTAGAGGACCTACACAATTCATCGGCGTTAGACGTATTGTTCTTAAAAAAACTTTGTACGAATTCAAAATAAAGTATCTTGAGTTTTTAACTAGTACTAGAACCTTTATCACCAATTTAATGTATTTAGTGAGTTGCTAAAAATATGGTAATTTTATTTGCTAAACTATCAATTATTTAAGAAGAGTAATTTGATAATTAATATATAAAATTATTAATTATTAAATTAAGGAAGACTTTACCGTTTTGTGTTCACATTAATCGGCAAAGTTTTCTCAATAATGTTATATAATGTTTGTGCACAAGTATATTGTGATAGAGTAAAAGTGACAAAAAAGTGAGTAGCTACCGTTAAGATCAGAAAACGAAATTCAAGCTTCTTTCTAAGGTTTGTTTTATTCGGTCAATTAGGTCAAAATTTTAAGCTTCATCCAAATTTCATTTATACCATTTTTTTGTTTCTAATAAATACATACTTGAGAGAGAATCTGAAAGCTGTAGAAGATTTGTTTTTATTTGTCTGTCTGAATGCCCAGTAAAGTTGGTTAATATTCTCTGCTTATTATTGCTTGCATTAAAAAAAATCCGTAAATTTCCTTTACCCAGAACTCTCTTCGTCATAAATCTCTTCTTTTATTAGGAATAGTGAAGTGTGACCCAATTTAGTTCCGCACATAATCATTTAGTAATCCGTACCAGTTTATCCGTATGTCAAATTTAATTTTTGTGCAAAATATGGATAACAATACATATTTGCTTTTTATAAATCCCTGGATTTATATGTACCATTAAAGTAAACAAAATATTTAGTTTTTATTTATTCATACAAGCATTAACTTAAACTTAAACTTTTTAAGTAAGTAAACTTATTTAAAAATGTTACCATATAAAAACAAGATATCTAAAAATCTTATTTAAAACTTTTTTTTCATCCAGGTGTCGTCGAAATTTAGCCGGTGGGGAGTTTTTTAGACCTTGATGTTATGTTTCAAGGCACTAATACTATTGCGCAATATCTGATTTTTGTGCAAAATTTTAGTTAAATCGGATAAGTATTTTTTTAGTAATATTTTTTTAACATTTCATTTTGTGACGCAATACTGAATTTTGACCAAAATGGTACCAGGTCACTCTCATATGACCCTTAATTTTTGCCCAAAATTTGAAGTTAATTGGGTAGTATTTTAGCTATGCAGCGAACAGAGAGACAGAAAGACAGACCGACGGAATTAAGAAAACATGCCTTGAGAACCCTAAAACGTGAAGATCTGTAAAAACCTGAGAGGGTGACTTTTTCACGATTACAATACTTCCCTTTTACAAGGAAAGTAAAAAAAACAGTTTAAAACATGTATTCTACAGTTCCATGTGTCGTATTGGCTCAATGATCTATTAACACACATGATTTTGTTTTTTTTTAAATTAGTTTACACATATATATTTTAGTCCTTGACGATATCTTACTGTTCAATGGTTACGCATGCTATGTTTTTAATACATATTTTCCTTTATTTATTTTTAAGCATTTTACAAAAAATTTGATATTTTACCAATTCTGTCAGTTTTTGATACCAAAAATTTTAATGCAGAATCAACACTTTTCTAATATTGATGGGCCAACTTAATGTTATTTGAGATTTGGGTCAGGAGCAAGACTACATTATATCTATATATAAAGGAATGGGCAATTTTTTTAAATTCAAGGGTAGGTCCTGACGACACCTTTCCTATCAACTGTATTTATTGTCAGTCTTTTAAAGTTTAATAACTCGTGACTTATGAAGCTTCCTCTAGCTGTACAACATCTAAATTTTTACGCAAGGTATTTTAATAGGTTGGGTTTGAAGTGCAGTTTAGCAGTTTTCTTTAATGGGGGCATTGAATTCTCAATGGGTAAAGATACACCAGCGGTATATATGATATTTCCTGCTGTAAATAGGTTTAAGATCATGTAGCAGTAAACTACTCACTGCGTATTAAACAATAAATTATCAAACTTGATATATGCGACGTGCAATGGAATAGGATGAAAAAAATTAAACGAAAATCCTATTGTAAGTAGTTATTTACTGCATACGAATAATAATTATTGTCAAAGAGTATGCTACGAGAATAATAAAGGGTCATTAAAGACAGAGATAAGCAGATAATAATACTACTAAAAATTTTACATATTTTACAGGTATAGTAGAAAAGAAAAATAATAAGTCAATCTTCCACTGTTTAAATGCAGTTGAAACTGTCTCTCTCTCGCTCTCTCTAATCTAATTTTGAGACTTAGGCTACATTTACATTCACTTCAAAGTCCAAGTTAAAAACTTGAGACTTATATGTAAGTAAAAGTGCGTTTACATTGGAAATGATATTCCGAACAGCTGATCCAATTTTGTATTTATTTAATTTTATTATTTTCTAAGATCTTAATGTAAAATACACTAAATTGGAGTAAGAAGATTGTTTAGTAACTTTTTGTACACTCTTTTGTTCTGGTTTTTGGAGTTTATGTCTACCCTAATCTTGGCTATGTATTCAGAATTAACCCAACAATAATGGATTAAAGGTTTTTTTATTATAGCGGTAAAAATACCATTTATATTCTTTAAATAGTTGGATGTTCAGAAATATTAAGAATTTTTTTATGTAAAATAAAAATTATAACCTAAAAATTTGACATTCATTGAATTTCTGCTTGGGATTCGCAAGCTCCTTCCTTCAATCTGAAGTCAACTTTAAAGTGCACTTCGAAACCCACTGTTACCATTTGCCAAGCAGGCCAGTTTGATAGCAAATTCGAGTTGAAATTGAATGTGAATGTAGCTTTACACAGTTTTTATAGGCAGAATTTTAAGAGTCAAACTTGCTGTTGTCTACATAAAATTGAAAATAATCTTTTCGACTATTATGTAACTAAATTGTTACTAATAATACGGCACTTTTAATGTTCGTAACACCACCTGATTGCGGTATAAGTAAGCACTCGATAGTTTAGTTCTTTTAATTTTCTTATCTTTACCTTAATACGGATATATTCTTTCTAATGACAAATGCATATTCGAGTGCATATTTCATGGCTAGTACTTTAAAATAGAAAGTATTTTCTGATTGTTCCCTATCCGTATCCAGCTCTAATTATTTTAAAAAGCTTTTTAGCTTATGTATTAATTCTTTAGCGTTTGTATGTTTTTTTTAATCTTCAATTTTGTGTATCGTAGCATATAGGTTTTGTTGCAAAATTAATTTTTCCTTTTCATTTTTTTTATTTTGATATAAACGATATACAAATTCAAACGTAGACAGATGTGTTACTTCTAACGTTTTTTTGAAATATTTATGTGTCAGAGAGTATTCTTCGACCTTCTTAGATGAAAATTTCGACCATATCATTAGCTGAATCAGCCCCAGACCATGATTAGCCTACTTATAGTGTGTTCCACTACCCCACTACACAACGTTTTAATAATTTTCTTGTTGGGCTCAGAGCTCAAATGTGGAACATCACTATTTCGGCATCCTAATGCTATACCCACCTTGCCTCTCTTTGCCTTAATTCATTGTATTAGACTTAAAAACATATAAGTAACCAAGTTTCTGGTCTTTTTAGCAAAAGATAGACTAGAAATTCAAATCAATATTTGTTTGACAGGTTTATTGAAACCACCATCAGCAAGTAGTTGCAAACCATCAGTTTCTTTATTAGTTACTAAAACTACTATTTACGCTGTATGCTAAATTGGTGACACATGTATTTTGATATCGCAAACTATGAAAGAAAAAAAAGATGGTTAAATGGCTAAAGATTGTCCTATGATTGATTTTTATTTTGAAAATGTGTTTAACATTCATTAATCTTGAAAACTGTATACTTAATAATAATGAACAGAGCTATAACAATAATGGTTGTTAGAGCATTAGTTTCATATTAGAGTATCAGTTTTATGATTAGATTAGAAGTTAAAATTAACTTTTCGTATAAGAAATTTATTATCGGTACAATTCAAAATCAATTTCTGTGTGTTGATAAATCTAGTTACTAGGCAGTGTTGGGTACGTGCAGCAGTTCTCTTAAGCTAACTGACGGTTTTAACGCATTATCCTGCTCGAACGGCTGACGATAAAAAAACTTTCTTAGCGCTTTTTTTAAAGATTGGATCGATAGTGCCTGTTGAGTGTTATCTGAAAATGTCAGCAATGATATCTTTCGGATAGTATGTACTAGAGGTGCGCAATATAATCGATTCATCGATTATTCGATTATCTTTTTTTGAAAAAATCGATATATCGATTAATCAATTTTTTTATTAGTTGATATTTCTAATTCTCAATATTTTGATAATTCGGTAAATGGATAACTTTATTATCTAATATATTGCTAGTTGATTGCTCGATCATTGTATGTCTATCGCCAAATTGATTAAATAATATATTTATCTGAGTGCAACCAAATATTTCGGGTTAAAAAAATGTACCAAACATGGCAGCAAAAGATAAATATCTCGTTATAGGTAAAACATTTTCTTAAAGAAATCAATCAGTTGATAGATATATGAAATAATCTAGATAATCAGAAAAATAAAAAATCGAAGAAATCGAAAAATAAAAACAATTATTCGATTATTTTTAATTATCGACTATTGATTTAGATAATCGCCTGGCCTTTGTATTTACTCGATGGTACTATTTCATAGCAACCGTTTCCTATTTGTCCCGATTTAAATTGTCCAAAAAAAAACTGATTTTAATCTGTTCAAAGTTAGTAACTTATAGTGGTGTTTTTTTAGATCAAATATGCTTAAATTTTACTGAGATTTCAAAATTGTAAAAATATGTAGGGTATTCCATTAAAAAAAGATATAGGTGGGTCAGCACGTAGCCCCGATGTATATCTAAAATAATTTTGTGTAAAAAATACAACATTTAACCAGTAATTTTTATTTTTTTTTATAATTCTAGCTTTAATATTTTACCTCTGTGGAGCGGGGGGGGGGGAGGTATATAATACATATATAACGAAATAAATATTGAATGTTTAATACCAATTATATTATTAAACCCCAAGTATATTTGATTTAACTAAACTAAATATGTTTGCCGTATAATACCTAAAACAAATTTGTATAGTTGAAAAATTAATTATGTCATATATAAACCGGGATAAAATCTGTTTCTCAATATATAAATCTTAAGTAATTAAGATTCGAATTACGTTCCCATGTTTGCTAATATATTATAATACACTCTAATATTTTTGTCGTTTCCGTCAACTCATAATATTGTCTTGTGGCACTTTGAACACACGCATCTGTTAACGGCTGAGCCGGATCCCCTTGAAATTTTCTTTTGCGGCTACGTAGCACCGACATATTTTGTCGCTCTAACCAAAACATGTTGTCATTAGTGTCATTTCGTCGGCCCATTGACATTTTTTATCGTCATTAGATGCTCTACCCAGAAATGTCTGCTGCTTCTAGACACAAAAGAGATTATTTGAGGAATGTGCCTTCCACAATCCTTTAGACATTCCTTGTTATTTAGAATATCCAGTAATGTCAGACATATGTTAGTTTTGAGGATATATCTTCTGTAATAATTGTATATTTATAAATTTTTTAATATTTTCCTATATATCTCTGTAATTTAACTTAATTCAACAATTAATTTTTAATTTTATTATAGAAAGAAAAAAACATTGTAAGCAAAAGAAATACTTTTCATATAACAATTGATCCTAGATTAAAATGGAAATTTAGAGATGATTTAGTTCGATTAGAGTCGGCACTGTTGCCCTAGCATCTCGAGCCGGTGGGAATTCCCTTTAGATGACACTCTCGCCATTTTTATTTTCTTAAGAGATCAAAACACTGAATAGATCGCGCAGTAAAGGTCCTGCACCATCGGATAGCAATTCCAAGAACCAAGATTTTTCAATTGACCCCTCCTTTGAAAGCTTTCGTACCATGTCAGCGAATTTTGCTTGCGAACATTGTTAGCTAACAATGTTCACGTGAGTTGATCTGGCAAGATTATTATGCATTGATTGTGGTAATATTATTATGTTAAAACCCAGCACAGTCTGTATAATTTAAAAAAAACTTTGTTCATATATCAACTGCTATGGCGTTATTTGATTTTGTTAAGTCCGTCGATACTACATTTCACGAAATGTTGTTAGAAAAATTAAAATTTAGCAGCTTCGAGAAGGCTTTCAAGTCTTGTCTACTCTTTTTTTTTAATTTGTTAGATAGTATCTATAAAGGTTTTAGTGTCAATCCAAATAACAAATTACTCTCATACTAACAGAAGCAAAAAATCTAAGTAAGTCACTTGACGAATTACTGAGTGTGAGTTCTCATTAAAATTTAATTTGTTTAATAATTAATGACCAAGTTTAGTTAGATTATACAAATATTATCGACAAGATATAAATAAATCGTATTTAAATAATACTTCCATCCCAAAATTCATATTTGGATAATACTGATTTATTTACATTTTAAAATCTTAACAACTAGAATAACCAAGGAGAATCATTTGATTCTTTTTCACATACTCACAGTACTAGAAACATGTATTATTTTAGAATTCGTTTTAACAACTCATTGTAGAAATAAGAAAATTATTTTGTAGGACTCTATTTGTAGAATAAGTTACCAAATAGCCGAACAATTTTTTCACGAATACGTACTCACATAAAAAATATCTCTTGAGTATGCGAGGTGCAAGGTACTATGAATGTGATACACTTTGTAATATTAAATGTAATTGTTTTTTTTTTGCTGGTCATGAACTGGGATTGTGTTATTGTATATCATCTGCTCTTTCGGAGCCACGCCTTGCCTTTTAAAGAGCATGGCCTGAAAAGTAGAACATATAATACGAATTTTTTTATAGGCTAATATAAAGAAACTGACTTCGCGATTTGTTTAAGTGCCGCCTAATAATGTTATTATATAAACAGTTGCCTAAAGTTCTATATTAAAATAGGTTGGTTCTAAAAAAAGTTTCCTATCTTTTCAGATATCTCCAGTTAAAAAGTATTAATTAGTTTCCTAGAAAATCGCAAAAAAACTAAAAAATCTGCTTTTTTCTATAAATGTCTATGACTTATGCAATTTGCAACATATGAATTTGAAACTTCGTACAAATATAGCCTACGCGGCGCCATGCTAAATATGTATGCAAAATAACATTTTTTAACGAGTTATGGTTATTTGTTTTATTCAGAGGAGGCATTGTTTACACAATAGTTCTGCTGCAAATGAGAGCTCAAAAAGAGTTTATTTTGTTCGCTGTGACGGATACAATTTGCAATTATTTACAATATAGAAATTTGTAAAATAAAACGTCAAAAAAGAATTTTAACCAGTTAATAACTTTTAGATATAAACATCTATAAAGTTTTTTATATCTAGTATAACGAAAAAAAATAAATTGAAACTAGACACTCCTGACTTTTTTTACCTGACCAAATTGTTTTAATCCCCTTGTGTTAATATAGAACAAAAAACCGTTTCGTGAACTAAAATCAGCAACACTACTTTATATACTCCGATATAACGCAAAATATGAAATGCTTATTTTTTGTTTGACATTAGCTATTTTGCATTAAAATTACGTGCATTTGGTTTATAAAATTAGGCATGCAATACCTCTCAGAAGTATACAGGATACACATCCAATTTTGCAGCCCCTCAAAGCATTCGAAGAGACATTTACAGTTTTCTGGGCACATGTCGGGATAAAAGGTCTGTTTTGTTAAAAGACCTACATTATTGACAATTATTGTTGAAATTTGAAAAAAATTGGCTTTTTTTCTTCCAGCTCGGTTTACACAATTTTTCGACCTCTGGCAAAGGTTTCTTACAATTCAGCCTTCAGATTGAGCTGAATTTTATACCCATCTCTAGAGGAAACGTGAGAGTTTCCTGGATAAATCATTTTCGCTCGATCGGAACGTTCAAAATAAAGTTTTTCGTGAGGAATGAGGAATTTTCCTTTCTATACATCATTTTATTATTAACTTAATTTAAAAAAAAGTTTCCTGTGTAGTCGTTGAAAATCAATCGTGACATCAATCTTCCATATTCGTATGAAATATGTGTGTTTTGGCACTTGTTGTACAATGCGCGAGCCACGCTGTTATCTACTTCTACTTCTCCCACATTCTAAACTATACCTTCTCTTTAACAGTAGTTATAAACGACTTATGTTATGCATGTATCACAACAAAAAACAACTTTTTTTTAATACGCGGAAAAATACCAGCTACTTGAATACTAAGTCAAAATATTATATTTCCTAACTAATGCGCAAAGTAAGTCTTATTCACACGCTGTCTGCAGTTGACCAAACGATCCCGAGTGGTGTTCGGGCACCAGTCGAATGCGAACAAGACCTTTTGCGCAAGAGTTAGGAACCGTACTTTTTCTAGAGCGTAAACATTTATAGAAATAAATAATGACACATGAAACTATTTATTAAGGCTCATATTGGTCAAATTTTTTTTAAATAATTATGGCGGGAAATTTTTGCTGAATTTTTTAACTTTTTGGCCTTCAAAAAAAAGTTAAAAATATTTAGCAATATTTTTTGCGCAATAGTGCGTTCAAAATTTAATTTTGCTCACTAATACGCAAAAGTAAATTTATGTGTATTTTACGCAAGCTCGTAGAAGAACGTTATTGACATTTTATTTAAAAGTTATTCATTTTTGACGTTTTATTTTGCATATTTCAGTACTGTAAACAATTGTAAATTTATAGTATCAGTCACGTCGAACAAAATGAAGTTTCGATGAGTTCTCAGTCTGGTCTTGTTTGTAGCAGAATTATTATTTAACCAATGCCTCCTGAGTATAACTCGTTTATACATGTAGCTTCACATACTTAGGCTTATAGGACCAATCTATATTTAATTAATATAGGACAAAACCAGTTTCCTGCACTTTCGGCAATTGTTTATATATTGTCTCCACTTATTTTGTGAGGTTTTTTTCGTTTTAAAAAATAACAATATTTAGATGCACGAAAACAATTCGTCCAGGCATTTTCCTTGTAACATATCATAAACGTTTTTTCTACTATTTTCCTCTATTATCATTTTTATTTTATTATTAACTATTTCATATTTTTTTAAGGATTATATGTATTTTTTTCGCCATTTTTTCCAGAGACGGTTCCTACTATACATGCAGAATAATATAGTTATTGTGTATTGTTTATCGGTTTAAAAATCGTGGTTTAGAAAAAGATGTAAATTTAACACATTTTATTTTTTTGATACGGTAATTTTGATAATGAAATCTTTTTTGAATTATAGTTAAATGAAATTTGGAAGAATACTGATCGCATATACCGGGCGACCACAAATTATTGTATGCCAACCTTTTTCCTTTATTTTTTAAAATAACAGTTTCAAATTTTGTGACTATGCATGGGACGCTATTGTCTTATTTAAACAACAATTAATAAGATCAATATAAATTTTTATTTACTCCCTTTCTATCTAAATATATAGTAACGTTAAAAGTTGGTAAACTCATTTTAAGTTGTCAGAAAAAAAATCAACTTTGGGGTTTTTGCAAGTAAGCGATCCATTGTGCCTTCTTTATTTCAGGTTTTTCATATCTCTTTGTTTAGATATTATGTGAGATATAGTGAGTCTTTGGATACTTACAAATATTGTGAAAGCTCAGTTAACAGAATTTTTAAAGTTCATCCATTTTAGCTTTGACGCAATAACAAAACGTGGCAATTACTGCAGAACTGCACTTATTGGTTTTGTTTTAACTTTTTCAATGAATCTTCATTCTGTTGTTAATTGTACTTGCTCGCGGGAACAAGACAAACCAATCCTATGCATCGTCATGCATGTAGCCTTTGTAACTAATTTCGCACTGCTTCGAGGCTGGAATATCCTACCTATCATGAATTCTCGGCTACTGCAGATCCTTTACAACTTTACGCCGTTTTGCAACCATTGCAACTCGAATTACTTCTTCGCTATTGTTTTTCCAAATTTAAAGACAATACTTGTGGCTTCTTGTTGATTAACAGTGCAGCAATTTTAATATCTGATGTGTAAAATTTACGATATTTTTCCGTTGTACTTAAAGAAAGGCCGATAAATGCCCTTTTCAAGGGTCTCCCCAATTTCTTTGAATAGTTTCCGAGAAATTGCATTTTTAACCGAGTTCAAAAAGGTTATCAGTTCGACTTTATGTATTTTTTATGTATGTACATCGAATACTTCGTGATGGTTTGACTGATTTGGATGAATTTCTCAGGAAGTATTCAGTGGTCCCATAGAAAAAAATAATTAAAATTGGCGGAATGGCGCCGTTTCCGAGATAAACCGAAATGAAATGAAATGCTATATATATATATATATATATATATATATATATATATATATATATATATATATATATATATATATATATATATATATATATATATATATATATATATATATATATATATATATATATATATATATATAGATATATATATATATATATATATATATATATATATATATATATATATATATATATATATATATATATATATATATATATATATATATATATATATATATATATATATATATATATATATATATATATATATATATATATATATATATATATATATATATATATATATAGGGTGGTCAAAAAGAAACAGGAATTTTGTTTTTCCTAATTTCAATGAAAAAACAAATGCATATAAAGTTATATCATTTATAGGAGATCCAAGTTATAAAGTAGGTAAATTTCTTAACAGTTTATATATTAGGATAGCGTATAAAACTAAGAATTCTTTAAGTAAGTTCATTAAAAATAATAAAACGAAATCTGACAAACTTAAACATTCAGGTGTATACCAAGTAAATTGTGGAGATTGTGACAAAACGTATATAGGTCAAACCGGCAGATATTTTGGTAAAAGAATAAATGAACATTATAAATGCTTTATTAAGGAAAAGACCGAATCCAATTATGCTAATTACTTAATTGAGACGGGCCATGCCTTTGAGAACAATTTTAAAATATTGCAAAAGGAAAACAAGGGTCATAAACTAAATTTGCTGGAGTCTCTAGAAATAAATAAGCTCAAACGATCAAACCGTTTGTTAAATAACCAAGTAGAACTTAACACGTCACCCTTATAAATATATTTTGGTTTTAGATTATTCTCGTTTATGGCTTATAGGTAAAAATTCCCAGACGATTTTATTACACCTAGCTATAAAAATATGGTTTTGCTCTTTAAATTGTTCATTCCAGATATAACGTCCGAAGAAGCTACTGTGTTAGCGCAACATGTCACGTTTTTAGTAAACTAATATAGTGGAAGTGTTTTGTAAAAAATAGTTGTTTTTTTACATTTCACATAATTATTATTATTATCGGCTGACACAATCGTATTGCAATTATTGGGTTTCTATTAACTTTTTCATTCTATTCTTTATTTTAGTTTCTCGTTGGAATAGGGCAAACTAATCCTATGCACCATCATGCATGTAGCATTTGTAACTAATTACGTACTGCTTTGATATTGATATATCGTATCGTGAATCCTCGGCTACCGTAAATCCTTTACAATTTTATGCAATGCGAATTACGACTTGCAAGGGTGTGTTTAATTAAATTTGTAGTAAAAAGGCCGATACGCACACCACTTTAAAGTTTATGCTGTACCTGTAACGTTGTAAATTTGATTTAATAGTTCTAAGGGAAGTGAATTCGGGAGGTGGAATAAAATTAACGAATGAGTTACTTTCGTCCTAATTAATTACCTAAATCACTAAATAAAGGTTTCACTAGATATATACATAACTAAACTAAATTTAAGAGTCTTATTACCGGTTTTAAACTTGACAGAGGACCCCACACATTACCACAGAGGATTTTCGCATGTTACTAATTTCGGCGAAATTAGGATGTGAGTTAAGTGTTATGAGAGTATGAAAAACTCTTTTTATGAAATAATTAAAGCACTTTATTGAGTTATGGAGCTTTCGGGCGTGGAATTGTTTTTAAGATGCTTTTGTATAATATCTAGTGTATTTTATATACAAGCAGATAAAAACATTTGAGGCGTGACAAAGTGCGGACACAAGTGTTTTAATAACCTACAAGATGAAAAATAGTTAAATAAATAATATTTAGTCCCTGAAGTCGGTCACATCCTGCTACTCTGACTTTTATTTAGTGGATTTCCTAAAAATGGCAAAATGTTGGCAATTTATTTTTTACGAAAATCTGATTTTTCTAATAGAAAATAATTTAATATTTGTGATGCTCTACATTATACACTTCTTGTTCCGCAGTATTTAGATCAAACATATCCACACTCATTAGATTTATCTCCTTAAAATTAAATCTACTATACATACTGGTCAGTTCACAACAATCATTTATCCAATTTTACAAAAGTCGTTATTACATCAATTTCACTTCTTATTATAATTTGAAAATTTTAATCTCGAAAAAAAAAAACGTTTTAGTCACGTAAAATTTTCTTAAAACAAGCCTTAGCCATCTAAAAGGTTGACGAAAAAAGTTGTTTGCAAAATATCTGCTGTCAAAATATCGTAAATAAAAGAACTAATAAAAATCTGTGATTTAATATCATCCGGTATAACACAGAAATAAGAAGCTTCTTGAAACATCGTTTTTTCCCTCACATAGTACAGAGGATCGGTTTGTAAAATTCGGAATCCGCATCCAAAAAAGATGAGTTTCAAATGTTACACGCAGATTACTTCATCGTGTAACCAATACCAACGGATGATGACGAATAATAATAATAATAATATTAATAATAATAACTATAATAAATTTTTTATTAAGAGCGTTACAATATTTTTACAGAGGCAAATAAAACTGGTTATTAAGGTTAAATTGTAAAAAGAGAGAGACTAGATCGTCCCTGGCGAAGTCTAGCCTCAAGAATACTCTCACTCAACCAAGTAACGAAGTGTCCATCCCTTAAGTAGTAAACTAGAATTATATAAATTCTGAGATAGCATTGTTTTATTATTTTTAGTAAATATATTGAGCGTTTATGTTATGAATATTATTTCTAGGAACAAATTTATTTTTAAGTAAGTTCGACGAGTTTTGAGATTTTAATGTTTTATGAACAAAATTGCCGAGGTCATGAAGTCGACGATTATTCATTTAGAGCCATTTGTATTTGGTAATCTTATCAGAGATGTGATCATATTTTCGAAGTTTAAAAATTAATCTAGAGAACGCACTTTGGACTATTTGGATTTTATATTTGTCTGTTTCGTATAGACAAGGGACATGAAACATCGTAGTACGTGAAATGTGATAAACTAAGCTTTCTCAAAGCATTTTTTTAATATCGAAACATAGTATATGTCTGTTAGTGTATATTAATTTTAAAGAGTTAAATGCTTTTTTATCAGATTTTTTTATGTATTGAGTGAAACGTAAATCCTCATATACAACTAATCCCAGATTTTTTGCAAATGGGGTCTGCAGTGAGTGGAATATTGTTTATATGTAAATTTAGATAATTTAAAAATATAAAGATTAGACTAAGTTTTTGGGTTATTAATTTTGGGAAAAGGTTAGCTGTTTTCCAGGTGATAGGTACGTAACTATTCTCAATAATACGATTAATAATGTGGAGAATAATGTGAACAATAAAGGGACTGCATAACTTTAAGATTTTGCAATTTGAATACTTCTGGAAACGTATGCCGCTTGCCTCTTTAAAAGAGGAACTATATTTAGTATTTTTATTGAAAATAGCTGCAAACATTTGCTTCAAGTTGTATGAGTTGTACCCAATGTGTTGGATCCAACACTCGACTTATCAAGTAGCATGAACATTTGTCTAATGCTTATGTGATAAATTTTGGCCCAGCATTGGTAACAATCTATTTTCTTATTCTAAGTTAAATTTTTCTTTATTCTGCAGTGTTGAACTAAATTATTATGTTTGTTAATTAGTCGACTCAGATTGAGGCTTGGTAGACTTTTAGCAAATAGATCCCTTTCATTATTCATTATTCATTCAGACGAAAGAAAATGTTATCATATGGTCAAAATACATTTTCCTCGGCAATTTCAGCTATGAAAAATTACGTATAGTACAAACTTGTTATATTGCTTTAAAATAAGATTAGCTCCTTTTTTAAATATAAAATAAATAAATAGACATTAATTAATATCATAGCATGATATGTAGTTAAACGTAATTACCACCTCGAAAATAATTTCTTGTTTTCGAGTAGAATAAATACAAATCTAATCCGCTAATGAAAATGTTATCTATGTTAAAATACGTACTCTTTTTATGGGCATTTTTGTTAACATATTGGTTTTAGTCGTGTATTTTATAGATAACTGCTAGAGATAAACCCAACTGGACCCATTGATTATCAAGAAATGCGACGTTTGATCTGTATTTATTTACGGTTTCTTTTCAATTTCTATATTCTAGACCGATTTGATATGTATCTGTCCATGTTATGTGCCCTCGAGAGAATGTCCCATTTTATTAATGGAATGAGGTTTATAAAATTTAATTGGATTTTTTTCTTTTGGTTGGTAAAATAACAAGATAATGGCTCAATAATATGTTAAGTATATTTTTGAACAGAAGTAAATTCGGTTTACCATTTTTAAAGAGATGTAGGTATAAATGAATTTTTTTATCTGGAAATCCAAGGTAACTTTCATTTGGGCTTTAATTATGCTGATTATTTAATTGCGCATATTTTTAATAATAATAATAATAATCGTAATAATAATAATAAACGTCTTTATTTGTGGTCTTATCTTTTTTCCAAATACAATACAAAATAATTAATAAAATCACCAAGATCAAGGCGCCATTAAACTCTTGAAGGACTTTAACAGTCCGGCTATTCTTCCATATGACCTTAAACTAATGGAAAACTTAACCTAGTAATAAAAAGCCTATAAATAATGATAATAATAAATCTTAATAAAACTGACAGTATCAAACAAATCATTACAAACATTAAAAAAAAATAAACTGCAACAAGTATAGAAATTAAAAAGGGAGAGAAGAGAAACTGCTACAACAATAATAATAAAGTGATAACAAAAATGTTCATTACTGGCTACAATAACTATTGCAACAAATGACAAAAAAACTACAAGCGAGCAGGTAAAATGTCATTTTATTGAAATAGGTAGGTACTAAGGGCTTAGAAGTAACATTCGATTGTAACTAATTTTGAACTGGCAGATGTTTAAACTTTTTAATTCTGCTGAGGTTTTGTTGTAAATATGGACAACCTGGTGGGTGAAGCACCTTTTAAACAAGGCTGTCATGTGTTTGGGAATACACATAAGATTTTCATTCCTCGTGTTAAATATACCAAAGATTGCGTCAATAATATTTTAAGCCGCCTAAAGGGTACGTGACGATTAGCATACAACAGTTTTAAGCTGAAAATGATTTCTGTAATAAAACGTTGATGTTATGCAAACCTTAATCTATTGTCAATTAGAAGCCCCCCAATGATTTGACCATATTCTCAATCCGTAGGGATATGCCCGCCACCTGTAAATTCATAAGTAGACGCACTTTGTCGGCTTTTACATCTGCAAAGTAAATTACAACTGATTTTGACGGGTTAAGTTTTAAATTGTGGCGTGCTGACAGCTGGGCAATACGTTCCAACTTCCGATCCACAATATACTCGGCAATGTGATGTTCTTGTGGTAAGAAACTAAATCCCAGCTGAATATCATCCGCGTATGCCTGGCGAGTGCAAGTTTTTATACTGTAAAGAATTTCGGCCGAGTATATTAAAAACAGAAGCGGTCCCAGACTTGACCCCTGTGGAACTCCAGACTTTACACTAAGCGGAGCAGAAAGTTTGTCATCAATAACTACGCTCTAGGTTCTATTAGACAGATAAGAATGAAAAAAACTTACACAGACATCGTCAAAACCATAATATTTAAGTTTAGCACAGAGAAGGGATTGATTTATAGTATCAAATGGCTTGGAAAAGTCCAGCTATACCAATCACGGCTTGGAAAATTTTTTTATTTTGACACTCCGCACAGGTGTTGAATTGATTTAAGTCTACTAAAATGACAAATTATAATTTTTTAACGTCTCGTTATAAAAACTTGTAGGCAAATAAAAGCGAATGGCATGGCATGCCAAAACGGGTGTTTCGTGACAGCCTTTTAAAATAATGCTTATTTGGCTATGTCGAACCTTAAGAGGCGCATTTTTACTTCTACTAACAAAAAAAAAGAAAAACCTAGAAACCTGAGGTAATAACATAACTCATGAGCGCCGCCAGGATGAAATCCGGGCAAGAACTAATGACCAAAAAAAAAAATAAAAAACAAGTTAACAAACAACATCTCACTCTCATACCAGATATTTGTTAATGCTACGGACGAATGACTTTCCCAGAATGGGCAATGTCATTTCCAGGGGCAGGGGGAGCAACTGGCATCTCTGCTCACCGGCCCGGTCGGCGCCCATGTCATCACTAAATCACAGACATAATTAACAATGGTTCCCATTTACATTTTCCATTTGGGTTTAGGGATATTTTAAGCCATTCTGCGGGTTAAATACTTTTCACATTTTTGTAAAGTTATTCAGAATAATCAGCACTTAAATCGTAAACTATTTAGAGCGGTCTTTAAGGCCGCTAGTTCTTTTTATTCACTCTTCCAATGTTTACAAAGTCGAGACTCCAAACTTTTAAAAGTAATTAATCTGTCAAGTGGCTTGATGTGTTTAGTAAACCGAAACTACTTTACAATACTTTTTTAACGGTTTTTTGATATCTCTAGCGGCACACAATATAAAATATAACCTGACAGAAAATTAGACCAGATTATCTCTAATGGCTGCGTTCAATAATTCTTTCGTTAGCTGCATGTCAAATGATGCTCGTTACGAAGAAATATGTTTTTCAGAATGAAGTATGCTTTATGAGACAAATTTCAAGACTTTATACAGTGGCGTAGCTACAAACTTTGGCCCCCCCTGCAGTGTTTAACAATGGGCCCTCTATATGCAGGTACTGGACCAGAAAATAATTGATGGTTAAAAAAAAGAAAAGGTCATCTATAATTTTCCATTACCTACTTCTAAACACGTATAGCCCCAAATTCAAAGTCGACGGAAAAATATCAAGCGACTAATAAAAAACTATTCCCTTGGGCTCCATTACACATTGTCCCCGGGCCCCCTAGCAGCAGTGGGTCTTTCCGCACTACGGGGGCTAGTAGGGTGTAGTTACGCCACTAACTTTATAATACATTTTTTTCTATTTTGCAGTCATAATGACGTCTTTTGGATACGCAAAGTAGTGTCGTAAAGACCCTCGTTTCGACACTATTTTTTTTTCTAGAAAGTTGACAATGCTCGACTCTATTTTTTTTCTCTACAAAGTTCTCCTCAATAATGGCAGAATATTTTCAGGTATGTATCTATAATTCCAAATGATCGCGTTCTTATTTTCGTCTTCATATCAATTTCATAGATAGTATTGGCATTTTTTATTTAAGAACACAATACCATACTCTAAGGAGCATAAAGTACTAGGTACCCTTTGAAAACATAAGATTTGGAAAATTAGTATGGATATCAACGTACCCTAGAAATGGGCGGTGCTTGGTTCTGTTAATAGAGGCATAAATGATAGCATTTCCACGGTACAGAGTCCACGGTAGTATTTTGTAGAAAAAGGACAAAGAATCCACAATTTGTTTTCAAAAATTAATTACTTAATCTGGTTTTCTAAGTTACCACAATATTAGACTCTTCCTTCATCAACAAGTTGTAAATTATTGAGGTAGTGTTCTCGGTGGTTAATCAGAGAAGTGACATAATAGGTGGCCTTAATAATTAATGTATAAAATTAATGAAACAAAGTAAAATTCTTGTCATGCGACATTACAAAAAGAATTAATTAAATTATGTAGATAATGTTATTTTTTAATGTTTCTCTTAACTGAAAAACCTGACAAAACTCGCTGAAAAAAATATAAGTGTTGGAGGTATAAAATATTAAAATTAAAACTTTCTTTCTTATTCACTTAATAACATTAATGTTATTTAAATTTTTGGCACTATTCTATTCTATATTAGTAAAAAGCAAGAAAAAAGTGTGAAAATGGAAATATGTTTGTTTTGCTATTTCACAAGATAAAAACATAATATTGGTTAATCAAGGGTATATTTAAAGTAGTTATGCATTAAAGTATTTAGTAGTTCTAATGCACATATTGAAGAAGATTGTTCCTTAAATGAAAAATATTGAACATAAAGAAATTATAAGGACTTATTAATTTTTTTTTAGCTCGAATAAACCTAACAAACTGTTTAGCCATGCAAATAATCACATTTAATGCTTTTTATGGGCTAACGAAACTATAAATTCTTTTACCAAAATATTAGTGCCCCAGCCCCAGCAACGGTCGGTGTATAAGTCTTGTGTACTTGAAAACTATTAAATTTAAAATTAGGACGTATAAATCGTAAGAATAATAGCGATTATATACGAAAATAGAAAACAAATCGCGAATATAAACGGGAAAATCTTACTAAAATATTTACGACATTTCTAACTTTTTCCAAGAATAAAATGCGTTAATGCAGAAACTGCTGAAAGCTTTACGGGTGACACTTCTGGCCTCGCTCATACAACAAGAGCCGTAAAAGTCTATTAAAAGGCGCGTATATCTTTCCTAAATACCTCGTTAAATCGAAATTAACATCCTGACTATGTACAATTAAAACATGGTGGTATTAAAACTAAATACGGTCTACCTGTATATCTTGTCGGGAATAAGTTTTATCTTCGGGAATCTAAAAAAAATATCTGCGTCGTAAATGTCTTCAGATTTAATAGGAGCCTAGCAAAAGTATATATAATATAGGCTGAGGGAAAAGAGATAGTGACATTGTATTTACATTATGGTGTGCTGGGATTTTGTTTTAATAACATACTCTCTGTTAGAAAGAAATTGTAATTTTACATAAAAAACGTAATCATGTTAAAACGTAACTTTACACGTATTTGTACTTTTAATACTGTAAAAATAAGCAAATTACTGTAAAAATGCATTTCTAGAGGTAAAGTTACTGTTGAAATTTCAGTCATATTTACAGTAAAAATTTGAAAATTGTAACCGTATTTTTAGAATACTATTTTAGTATATTTCCGGAGTATTAACTAAAAAACAACAAAACTTAATGTATTTTACCGTTTAGCATTTTTTTTCTAGTTTTTTCTAGCATAAATGTAACTTTACATATTACTTAGAGCCAATGTTATTTATATTTTTTGGTATTTTTAAATTTCGCGCATAAAAGTAAAATCTTATATCAGGAAAATTTCATTAAGTGCCACTTAAAAATTATGTTTCTTTGTATAAAATTAAGTTAGTTATTAATAAAAACATTTGATTCCCACCCAAATTTACTATAAAAACTAATTAAAAACACTAAATATATTACTGACATATTGTATGGAATTTATGTAAAAATACCTGCTTTCTCAGCTAAAAGCATAGAAAAGGACATTACTTTATATAGGTTATGAGATTTGCAATACTAAAAATAATAACGCATACGTTAAAGTTACGCTTACTTAATAGGTTATTAAAAATCTCATAAACACTGCGCTACTTTATGTTTAGTTTCAGTTCTAATTCTCCATTTGTAACAAATCTAAATATCAAATATGCTAAATATAAAGCTCACAAATAAGGATGGCTTTTAAACAAACAAAAAAGAGCATGCTATTAACAACAAAAGTAGGTAGGTATGGCTTATTCGAAAAAAAAAACACAATTTGTTTTTGAAAAATTTATTTTGTGGTATAAAATTACAACAAAAACAGATGATTTAAAAAAATTATTGAAAACCAGTCTTTTTATGGAAATCTTACAGTGTAGTGAATAATGCATCTAATGTTACAATAACCACGTAACATTTTTCTAAATCCTTACCTAGTTTTTATACAAATTTTGCACTTGAACTCAAAAATTACTATCACCAAACATTTTTTTAAGACATCTAGTTTTACAGGATATGTTGGTTTTTACACAACGCACACTAAAATACTTTAATCCTAAAAATAACCATGAACTGCCAAACGATTAAGGGATAAGGATAATAAAAGTGTAAATGTGTTCGTCCGAATAGAGAGGCGAGAAAGAAAGCTTCGAAAATGCCAAATGTGATTTTGGCGAAACGTCAGCAAAACTGTTCTATTCAGAACGGCAGTAGTGAACGGATGTACAACCGGAATGAACACGCATCGTATTTTTCTATCCGTGCTAAGGACTAAGAACCAATATATATCTATGTAGGGTCTTTTCTCTGTTGTCTAGGGTTGGTATGGATGTAAATAAGGCACCGTAGATGGAATATTGGGCTTATTTAATGATGAAGTCATAAAATGGTTAAATAGGGAATAAACACTTTAACAGAGCCGCGTAACAACTTATCGATTAACGTGGTATTGTTTTATTTAATAAATTTGTGTTAACTACTTTACCACAAATTTGCTATTGCAACCACGTCTTGATCACAATAGACTTCGTCTTTAAAATAGGTTTCGTCTTAAAAGTTAGGCTACGTCTTAGCCCTAACTGCGCGTCTCGCTTTTATGAGTGCTCGGCTTTCACTCACTTTTTAGCGGCCTATTCCCGCTTTGCAATCGTTCATAGGTTTGTCAGCAAACTTTGTTATGTCTTTAGTTTATCTAGTAGTAAACTAGTAAGTAGTAACTTATAAAATAAACCGAACGTTGCTTAAAATAACATAATGTTATCTTAACTTACGAACTAATGGAATATTATTTAAATAAAAAATGCAATCCTACATGCATACATATATATATATATATATATATATATATATATATATATATATATATGTATAATTTATGTATATATATATATATATATATATATATATATATATATATATAATATATGTATAATTTATATATATATATATATATATATATATATATATATATATATATATATATATATATATATATATATATATATATATATATATATGTATATATATATATATATATATATATATATATATATATATATATATATATATATATATATATATATATATATATATATATATAACATATATATATATATATATATATATATATATATATATATATATATATATATATATATATATATATATATATATATTTCTCATTTATAAAACTGAAAATAATTTGTTTCCAAATCATTTAAGGGAATTTACAAATTAAAATTTACTGTTTAAGGAACATAATACTAGAGAAAAACAACATTTTCATTTAATTTTACCTTTGAACAATTTATTATGTAATTCAATATTTTATAAAGGATTAAAATAGTTTAACAGGTTAAAAACAGAATTGAAAAATGAACCATCACTTAAGAAATTTAAAAAGTTCTTAAAATTACTTATGAAAATACCTGTTTATATAAATTTGTTAGGTTAAAAGTTTTATTATTATTATTATATTCATATAGGTTAATAATAATTGTATAATAGTTACATATAGCTAATAAAACTCTTTAACTAAACTAAACTAAAAATTAGACACTAAAATGTCAGTCAAAAGTTGCAAAACAAGTTATACCTAACTTGCAAAAATAAGTTCATTTTGCATTAGCTTAATATCATTTAAGGTTATTAATACGCTGTCCGAAACTAATTATACAGGAATAAGCAAGATACCTAACTAAACAATAAACTGTGACTTAAGTTAAGTGCTCCCTAGCCGAAGCCGTACGCGCCGAGTAAACTAATGTTTACATTATTACATAAAAGCACGTATATTATCCCGAGCCGCACGAAACGTAGTGATTCATTATAAATTAATGTAAATATATATTACTCCTGCGCGTGCGGCGCGTTCGGCTCCGGCCAATGGGCGTTTGCCTTAAGGTTCAGTTGCTCTCCAACATCATGACAACAGTTTACTGTTTGTGGTCAGTTGTCAGTTTGTTTATCTTTTCACAGGTAATTTGAGAGACTCTTTCATTGTCTGTACATAGCGGTTATACTAGGAAACTTTTAAATGTAAAGTAATAATCTAATTCTTATGTTTAGAACAGAAATGTGGGCTTTTAATAGAGATAATTTATCTTTTGTCCATTATATTACTGATTCAGCTTGTGAAACTTTTGGGTAAATATAGCATTAGGTATAACTTGATTGTAAAAGTCCTGTAATAATTAGTTTATAAATAAGTAAGTAGTAAATAAAATTTGTCATGTTCACACAATTAAAAAAATTATTTCGGTGTTCTATAATTTTTAATTGTAGAAAAACATTGTATTTAGTATATATATATATATATATATATATATATATATATATATATATATATATATATATATATATATATATATATATATATATATATATATATATATATATATTATATATATTATATATATCAATATATATCAATATATCAATATATATATTGATTTAATTAAAAACAAAATTTCCAAAATATAAAGCAGTATTTATGAATTAATTTGTGATATATAAAAATACATTATTGCCTGCAAAAATTGACAGAATTTTTAGCCATAAATCTATTAATTTTCTCGTCCCTTTATGAATATTTTAAATACAATTTTATTCATTTTCGAAATTTTTTTGTGCATCAAAAATGTTTAAAAATATTCAAATATCAATAAATCAAATATACATAATAGTCTGGGGTTATGGCAATGAGCCTGCTCCCCATTCCTTGTAACAACTTCAAATTGCAAAAAATCCCAGTAGAAAAAGGAAACTGGACCGAAAAAACTTTAGACGACTACGGCAAAAGAAAACGCTAATGAATTTTGGAACATGGTTTTTACTCGCACAAGAACATACATTAGTATACCTGACACCAAGATTTAGGAAACCTAAGATCCATTATAGTATTATGGCGTCTCCTAACTCTACGCCCAATTTACCTGTAAAACTAATTCTCTTAGTGGCATCGAGCCCAATTTACCTCCGTCCGATTAGTTTCGGCACATAAAAAAAAGTTTGGGGGACTAGAAAGGGGTCACGATCCCAATAAATAATCACGCTATAGATTGTTCCAAATGTGAATGTTACTGTTTTATAGCTACTATTAGAAATAATATGGGTTCTAATTTACATTCAATTACCTTAGAAAATACTGAGTATAAAGAACTAAAAAAGATAATATTTTGCCTACCCTGTATCTTGAAAAATATACGTTTTTGGACAAAAATACATATGAACTTTTACACTTGAAATGAATTTTCGGTACTTATTTTTGAATCACCATGTATATGTATATCTTAAGCCCGAATGAATTTGTTACTTCCCCGTCTTGGGCGTTTTACGTGATGGAATATTTTAATTACTAGTAATAATACTACTTCTAAATAATAAATTTCATATTCCAAAATAGGCACCTTGAATCAATATCCATTAAATAAAGCCATTTTAGGTCAGTTGCCATCTATATAACAGGACGATGTGAATACATTTCCATTTCTGCTTTATACAGATCATATTTTTCAAACTTCATAATTTTCATGACTGAAATCCTAGGAATAGTACGGAAGAGTATTATGTAAAGGTCCATTCTAGTTATCCCGAGTGAGAAGTTAGTTAAAACTTTAATAAAACTCGTCTGACACGCTATTTAGCATTCAGAGCTCATTCCATTGGACCGAGTGCAAAAAACAGCAATTTCGCATCGTCAAAAATAATATCTCGCAAACTAATTAACACGGCGTCAAGACCAGAAACTCCGTAACAAAAGTGACAAAATCCCACGATTTTAATAAATTTACGTCCATAGGGGGTTGATGCGACGTTGGATTATTAAAGGGACTAGACGGGTTGATTGATGCTGAAATAGGAATAAGCTCTCTGCATTTTATATCATGTAAATGGAGAACTAGCTGTAATATGTAACAACCGAGACACACCAGTGGATTGGCTTACGTCATTTTCACTGGTAAATACCACGATTGCTGGCAGGAAAGATTATCGAATAGTTTCAGCATTCTTGATTATATGATTTGACTTATGAAGTAGTGTTAATCCTTAGGAATAATTAAAATGAAAATATTCACAGGTACGAAATTAGACTTAGCGGATTATATCTTCTATTTAGCCAATTCAGGTTTACTTATTAAAGAAATAGCATCATCTAACATCCTCTCATGAGAAAAGTAAAAATGGATGAGTTTTTCGATTTTTATGCAGGGTATTCCCAAAACATAAGCCAATGATATATCTCCTAAAAATAAAGTGAAAAGTTTATATGAACAGGGTGTTGAAGTTTTAATTTTTTCTCAGGATATTTTTATATTTCTACTAACAAACAACTTTCACATCGGCTGCAAGTCCGTGTTATCATGTTAACCAAATTCTACTTCTTCAAAGGACAAGAAGAAAGTCTGGCAAATAGTCCCTTATAAACTAATTGTAAATAAGAATTTTGACTCAGTCTGTTGGGTAAAACAGTCGGTCTAGTTTTGACATTATCAATAATTCCGGCCAAAATTTTTATTGAAAATTTGCAATTCGCAACAAATGGGAATTCTCGTCAGTAGTAGTTGTTTTAAAAAATATTCACAAAATTCTTGCCTTGGAACAAAATCCCTAGGCAACAATTCTTGAACCCTCGTGAAAAGATAATATTTTAATTGTTGCTCTTCCAAGATTGGTAACACTGAAGATGTCGAGATATTTCCAACTTCATTTGTAAGAATTCTCGTACTTGCATCAGTTCCCAGTCTATTTAAAATCTCTTCTTCAATTTGGAGAGTACGGCGATTTTTTGCTCGTACAAAATTCACTTTAAGACCTGGTTTCCCTTATAATTGGACTGTATTCGAGAAAAGGCATTTATCACAATTTCTTTGAGGATTTTTTCGTTGGTACAGCCACACAGCTTCTTTAGAATTTTGTTTTGCTTCGTCATGAATATATAACAAATCCGTCAATTTAATTGAAGAGTAATTTACGAAAGGTATTTTTAAATGGAACTAGTATAAAAACAATTATTTAAATAGTGAGAAAATCGTCAATATCACTTTAGTGACGTCTGGTTTGATGTTTGATTGACTGTTATCAATAATAGCATACCAGGATTATTTTTTCGTTACATTCCGAGTTCTTAATAATCTGTGTTTGCACGTGTAATAGTAATTGCATGCAATTTGTTGCAGTGCTGCAGGGTGGACATTCGGACCTATTTATATAGCTCTTAGAGTCGGCCGCAAGGGCCAACTTGGGTCTAACGGCTAGGTTTCGGCCTACACTCAACTTACCACTGCTACTACTACATTTCCACGCGGACGCCCCTGGTGAAAATGTCAATGCCAATGTATAACTAAAAACCGAATTATTAGACTCGAATAAATGTCGGTATATTAAAATCATGTTTAGAAATACATATTTTTATGTATTTCCAACCAGTGGCGTACAAACAAAAAGTTTATATATATTTTTTATATTATTTGGTCTAAGTTTTTTGCTATTAACATTTTTGTCAATTTGATGTAATGAACATATTCTCTGATTAATTTTACACAAAAAGATGAGCTCAGTTCAGAACATTATCAGAATCATTTTAATTCCATCCAACTGTCAAAAAATAATAATTAGTTGACATGAGTAACAAAGACAATTAAGCATTGTATTGGTTTTTAATGTTCCATTATACTCCCTATAATTTTGAATTGATTTTAATAATGTTCCATATTATTTAAAATTAAAATATCTCGGACTTGGTCGGATTTATTGACTTGAACTAAGAATGCCCTTTTTGTGTAAAATTAATCAGAGAATAAACTCAATACAATCAGATCAAATTCTAAAAAAGTTATGACCAAAAATGGTGAAAAAATTTAAAATTTTACTCGTTTTTATACTCTACCGGTTAGAAATACTGACAAGAATGTTTAAAAAAAAATGTATTTTTGTACATTTTACTACACCGAGTTTGGTTCCAGTCTAAAAATCCCGTTTAAATATTCAGGGAAAAACCAAATAAAAAACTTTTTTAAGTTAGGAAAAACAAACAAAAGAGAAACAAAAAAACAAACTTTTGAAAAAGCAAAGAGTTTTCGAAGGTGGTTTTCAAACTGACGACCAATGGAACATTTTCCATCAGTTGGAAAATTTCTTCAAGGATTTCTAGGTACCGACGCGCTCCTTCAAAAATTCTATAGACTTCTATAGATCAGCTGGTTGCAGAAAGCTCAATTAAAGTTTAGAATGTTTAACGGAATGTCAAATTTGACAGCGAGTTTCTAGATTTCTATAAGCAACTTGTCAAATCCGAAAGCTCAGTTAAATATTCTAAACAGCAATTAAGTTTTGTGCAACCGGCTGTATGCGTTTTTTCTTGTTGTGCCCTCTCAAAAAATAAATGGTGATTTTCTGCGGATCATTTTTTTGTATTATGGCGTTTGAATATTCCCGCACTTGAATAATAATATTCATCGGACCAGATAACGAGTCTGCCAAAAGAGTCACCAGTATGGATGTTGTAAATACCATTTATAAAACAACATTCGGCGCTCGGCATCGCTGGGGTGTAAATGTTGAAGTATATGTAATTTATATGGATTATACTGATATTTTTACAAAATTTTTTGAGCATCAGACTTGGATACACCAGTTGCTTGCTCTATATTCTGGCAAGAAGATGAAGGCGTCGCTTCTACATAATCCAATACGTTTATTTCTTTTCTCTCTGTATCTTGTTTGGTAAAACGCTTTATAGGACGGAGCTGGATAAATGATCCGGGCTCTACTAAATTTGGTTTAAGGTGGTCAAATGTGTCTCGGAAAGGTTACCTTCTTTCTGGATATCTAATATGAACAAAAACGACTCAGATATTATCCTAACCATAGCGCTCAAAATATGTTAGCTTTGTAAATATAATACCGAAGCTTCCTGGGGATTTTCATTAGATTGTATCAAAGAAACCAACATATGATACTTTTCATAATTTTCGTAGACCGCCATTATTGTAAAAAAGAGTACATTAAGTATAGTATATCGTTATATAGAAACACCAAAACAACAAAAATATTTCATTAATAATAAAAAACCGACAAAACCGTAAAGTTTTGACATTTTGCGTTCTGTTCTAAACAAATTAGCCTTACTACTTATTGGACACAAAAGAAAATTTTAGAAAATCTCGAATTTTGTGCTCGTTTTTCGAAATATCTGCATACAGGTATATATTTTTGAGAAGCCCGCGTTATGACCCCATATACTTATTCTGAAAGTGGCATTGAATTCTACGGAAAAAATTCATATAAAGAGCAGTTTTCGCCTTTTTGATAAGTTATCAGTTAGTGAGGATACCGGAGGTGCAACATTTTCAAGAAAACGCCGTACATCTCAAAAATTTAAAGGGCTATGAAAATTCTGCTGGCAGCATCTTAATTTTACAAAAAAGTAGCACACTGTCGCGAAAAGAGCAACCTTTGCCGAAAATGGGATACCCGGTACAGCATATATACGATACGTACGCTTGGTATCGAAGAACCGAATTTATAACAAGTAAACGTGAATGAAAACGACAGACACACACTGGTAGAAGAACATATGTTAGAACGTCAGAAGTTAAGCAGTTTTGCCAAGAGGAAAGCTGAAAAAGACATGTGAAAAATCCTCGATAATTATTATGGCCCGCCTTACCAAAATCAATTTCGGAAGTCGATAAGACCTTACGTAGTAAATATTTCTTAATGACGCAGTAGGCAATTTAGTAATATTTACAGGTATCAATATTTTAAAACTTTTGTGCCATTTCAGTATTATTTATATGGATGGTACCTTCCCATACTACACTATGTATTTCAAACAATTCTTTACCATACATGCTTTTTTAAATAGCCATTATATCGCATTAGTTTTTTGTTTGCTGAATGATAAAACTGTAAAAACGTACAACTTATATCTGTCACAAATTAAAAACCAATGTATTAATCTTGATAATGGGATTTTCACCACATTGTATTGGTTGATTTTGACAGCTATTAACCATACTGTGTAAAACATTTGACACAATATTAAAATTTCTGGCGATAGATTTCATTCAGAGCAATTGTGGTATCGTCAAATCCAAAAACTAGGTTTGACACTAATGTGGAGAAAAAAATTGGAAAATGACTTGAATATTGTTTTGGACTTTTATTTTTAAAATTAGAAGATGTAGATGATTTTTTTTTCGAACTATGAAGTTAAACCAGATGGTGACTAGAAAGATTCTTTGATTACCTCTTAGAAAATAGTTTAACAAATAATTCAGGATTCCCACCACAAATCTGCTGCAACTGCTTATTCCATGTATTAATCACATCCCTCTTTATTCACGTTTGTAGAAGCAATTCTCTTTTTTTCTCAATTTTACCTTCTCAATTTTTATTGGGCTAATTTTTAACACTCTATTATTGTATTTTTGTCAGTGTTCTTTATGCAAGCAAGGAATATCTTTTTAAATGCCTGGGGAGCTTTCGATCATCGGTTTGTAACAAAATCGAATTAATTGCTCCAACTTATTTTGTAACACGGTCTGGGTATCTTCTTACAAATCTGAAAATAAACGATTTAAGCCAGTTTTAGTGCCGATAAATAGGCATTTACGGGAGGCCATGTTCGGCACTTAAATGACCAGATTAATGAAATTACGCATTCCCCCGGTGAAATACGCATAAAGCACGTACACGGGGCAGTACCACAACACATAAATTTGTATCATCAATACCATAGAAAGGGTAATCACTCGTATAAACGGGATTACGTTTAATTCATCACTCTTTGTGTTGATAAGCCATTAATGCGATATAAACTTGCTTTATTAATAAGTCGACTTTTATTCAGCAACTACGATAACAGAAACGACAATGCACCAAACCCTATAAAAAGTGATTTCCGCTAAATTTAATATTTTATTTATCTTAATCCCCTCTTAAAAATTTACAAGTATAAACTACTTTATGTAATTAGGAGAGCCGCTAGAGGGCGCCAAATTTTAATGAATTAAATATGGAAATTTAGTTAGAATTCAGTTTGGGATTAGACCTAGTCAAAAAGATTTGTTTTTTTTACTGGATCCTAACCCCAAATAATACACCACTCTAACATAACACTAAAAGGATCGTTAATAAAAACAATTTAGAAACTAATAGTTATGCTGCATATTTGCTACTTTTGGTAGTCCTTCAATTCCTTTTGTAATTCAAGTAAATACTTCAAATACTTTTTTTGGGAGTAATTCAATTTCCATTCCGAAAAGTATATGAATTACATTTTAACTATTTTCGTTGAAGTACTGACAGATCTGTAGGGAGGTTACCAATGCGCCAACAAACCTTTATAATAGCGTATACGATATTATAAGAAGTGTGTTTCTATGGAACTAGTAACTAAGCAAAATCAGCATGCATCATAAACAGAATGGAGTACGGAACCCTCGGCCGTAGAATTCTTGTATTGTTATAGATAGAGGGTTTTTAGAAGTACTTCTATTAAAGTAGTTCATTAAGGAATTGCCATTGCTTTAACTTTTTTGGCTGGGTATTTAAACTGTTATCAGCTTTAAAAACATTTATTTTATATAGCATTGATCGACCAGTAGAATTTCGTTTTTAATAAACCTGATACTCGTATTCTCTGAAATAATATTATTTTTACGACTGCAGTAATAAAACCAAGATAAGAGCTCTCACCCTCTACGAGTTTTTAATCATAAAAGAAGAGATATGACATCCTTTTGTTAGTAATATCTTCATAGTGGAGTGCTTCATTGTACTAAAATTATAAAGAGTTAAGGACTATAAATTAAAACATAATAATTTTACCTGCATTTTTAAATGTTTGAATATGCAGTTAGCCACATAAAGGGTCAGGGGCGTACATCCAAAGCCAAAATTACAGGGAGGGACAAACTTTTAGCCCAAATGACTATCCTGAGAAAGCGAGGAGGGCGAATAATTTGTAAATACGCTTGGTGTAACTCTTTTCTCGTAAGCTATGTTTAACACAATGAACAATCTTTCTATTTAAAAACAGGGATAAAGCAAATACACTCCGATTTAGTCTATAAGACTACTATGTAACAATCAGTTAGATTGTCTAACAGGATGACAAATATTAGGTTATAAATATTAAATAAACCATTTATTTTTTATTTAATTTGGGACTAAACACCAATTTTTTGAGGCTTCTTATTATTAAAGATGGATAAACATCACCAAGTTTTTATCCTACGTAGATACTTAACGATTTTCTAATTGAGCTAGTCGTTGGTGGCAAACTTAATGATATGAAATTGATAATTCTAGCAAACCCAGTATTTAGTGATCATTACTTTGTATTTTTTATATTGATTTGAGTTTTTCAAATGTAAGGCCTTCTATGAAATTACCCAAATTGTGTTATTAATATTATTTGTTTATTAACTCTTATGTTCAGGAAAATATTGGGTCTCATTCTGGCAATTTGTTTAAGCTATTTCATCATCAGTAAAATACGTTTCAGATGTTGTTTTAATATGCATCCAAGATTAACTTTAAGTATGTTTTGTTTTTTTATACTTACATAGCTACTGTTTCGAAAAGAAATGGTACCAGAAGTATGTTTCTTTGCAAAATTTGAGCTTCAAGACTCTTACTAGAAACATTATTAATAAAAAAATTCTTTAGATAATTTTACCTGTTTAACGATTTATTACTATATCTTTTGTTCAGAACTTAAAGTATCGAGAGCACGGCGGTTGCTAGGCGACGGATAAAAACTGAGTTTTTCACACATACACTTTAACAATTTTTTTCTATTAGGAAAATTTTGGATTGTAGAGGAAATAAAATCAAAAACCTCGCAAAATATGTTTTGTTGTAAAAATTTAATGTACATCGGTAAATTTGCCTTTACCCAGAACTTTCACCGTACCGAATACCACTACGTACACATAACACAGTTTATATATGCATACATTTATTAGATTTACTTGAAACATAACCCCAAAATGGACTTACATATTATTTTCTACTAACACAAAGTCAGTTTCTGAATCGAAGAGAAAGTACTATTAAGTTGGTTATACACGTAACGGTATGCCTAGCAGGTATACTTACTTGTTCCAGTAAACAGGGCAAATTGCTTGAAGCTCCATTTAGCTGCTATCCTGTGACAATATTTCAGTTAAGATAGATAGGGACTACGTCGATGCGTTTGCACTAGTAGGTTTTCTCGTCACTATACGATAGAAAAAAAGAAAACCGCGACAAATGAATAGCATAGCAGTGCTGTGGGGACTTGCGATGAAAGTAAAGCATCGCCGCGCGCGGCTAGTTCTTGGATGGGTGACCACCCGGGGAATACCGTGCCCCGTCTAGAAACGGGCTGCTAACAATAGGTAGTAGTTGTTGTAGATACAATAATGACCGTAGCAGTACTACTACGTTCTCTGTAAAGGTACGATAAGTAAGATATTTGGAGAACGGCCTCGTTCTGGTCACCAAAAAAGGCAACCACGGTTTAATGTAAGGGGATTCTTAGGCCTCAGGGCTTCGTTGTAGAGATGACGAAAATCAGTATTTTGTTGTAACAGGTACGTCCTGTTCCTCTTCCCAGTCCATACCTGTTACAGATACCTGTGACAAAATACTTTTCCCGGCTTGGAGGCTCGAGTCGTTGAAACCGTGACTAAACGGCGGTTTCGAGTATCGCAGCCCGCGGCTCGTTGATTATGGTTATATATGTCATCAAAACGGTACCTATTCCGTGCAAATTCGAGAAAAGTAAATGAACGAATTGGCTCACATTTTTACAAATTTCGTTTTTAAGCTTATAAATTTCCTTTATATTTAAAACGACTGTGGTATTTTTGTCAGAAAAACTGGCGTTGTAAAAAACATTTTTAATCTTTTTTGTGCTAAATATTTTAAGATTCACATATTAAAACTATCAAATCTAAAATATGTTAATATTTTCGCCTGATTTGCGAATAATCTAATTCGTAGATTTCTTATTTCTAATTACGATATCGTTCCTTTTGTAGGAAAAATACTAGTCATATAGAAATACTGGTTTAGCGGAGCAGGAGCAGAATAGAATAAAATACCTGTGACAAGCGTTTCAGTCACAGCGAAATACTTGCGAATGTACTACAGTGGTAATGCCGTTGTTATAATTCAGTTTAACTTATTTCGTTGTTTAAAAAATGAGTGTGTTAAAGAAAGACACACAGAAGCCGATCGATTCAACTGTAAATAAAACATTATCGGAGGGGCTTTTTCCACGCTGCCGCCCGACGCGACGGCCCGCCGAGATGATGTGTTGTTGCGTACCTAAATATCTGCACCTCGCGGGATCGCGGCAAGCTGGTAAAAATACTAGGTGTAGGAACGGTAACCGATATGTTTGAGATCCAATACCTATGACAAGCTGTTCCTAGCTCGTACCTGTGACAAAATACCTGTGACGAGTATTTCTTAACAACTCTACTTCGTTGTATGTCCAAATATAAAAAAAAATGGTTAAAAAGAAATCAATATAGTTACCTCAATTTGAAAAAGAATTAATTTCAGAGCTTCAAAAGTAGCGCAATTATTTAAGAATCGGTAGAAACATCAATGTTTCCATCATTCATTGAGAAAGATGAATACTATCGTGATTAATATTTCTTGCAAGATATATGATTGCCTCAAGGTATTTACCATGATACTAGAACAATACAGCTTTTACCAGAATATCAAGGAAAAAATATTTAGGTAGTTGCTATTTTGGTTTTAAAAATAAATGATTCCAAACTGAAATTAATTGCCAAAAATTTTACAGGTAGTTGAGGGGAAGGAGAAGCCTTACTGGTGGTAGGCCAACTGGCTTATCGAGATATTTACTTAAACCATAATCCCAAAATTAATTTAGTTATTCATTTCTCATATAATCAGTTTCTGTACAGTAATAAAAGAGAATATGTTATTATGCCGGCCATACACACAAGTTTACCAGTTTAGATAAACATTGCCAATTGCGTCTAGCGTCTTTCAGTCACACACGGGGCGCCTAACCTGAGATAATTTTTCAGTCAATCGTTACAGAGTGCCTAGGATGATGCGTTAGCCCTAGTAGGTCTTCTGGTCATCATACGAAATACAGAAAGAAAATTGCGACAAATGTGTAAAGAATGGTTGTTAAAAAGAAATCAGTACAGTTCCGTCAATTTGATAAAGTAATTCACTGTAGAGCCTCAACCTCAAAGATACCTAATTAAGGTATTTAAGGATAAACAATGGTTTCAGAGACAGGGGCATTCTGTCATAAGAAAGGCTATGTCGAACCATGAGCGATCACCAGATGAAGGACTATCAGCCTCAGACTAAATGCTTCAAATTCTCTACCATAATACTAGCAAAACCTAGTTTTTATTAAAATATGAAATACAATTTATATACATTTTAAATTTATATACAACAATATATATATATATATATATATATATATATATATATATAAGTTTACAACTGAGGAAATACTAAACAAACTCAATTCCCTCGACACTAACAAGGGTGCTGGTCCTGATGGTTTTTCCCCATATTTCCTTAAGAAATGTGCATCGACGATCTAAGAACCAAGTTACTAACTACCGAGGTATCTCTTTACTTTCAATAATCCCCAAGGTATTTGAGTCAATAATCACCGATGAATTATTTAATACATTTAAACATTACATAAGTCCCAAACAGCATGGTTTTTACAGAGGCAGATCTACAGCCACAAATTTAGCAGAGTTCCAGGATTACCTCAACGAAAATATAGAGAAAGGCTTTCAAATCGATGTCATTTTCACTGATATGACAAAAGCATTCGACAGTGTATCACATGATTTGCTTCTAATGAAGTTAGAGGCACTGGGATTGAATGGGTCATATCTTGGTTGGATTAGATCATACCTAAGCAGACGAACCCAAAGAGTGAAGTTGAGTGGTGTCACTTCAAAAGAAATTAAGGCTACCTCTGGTGTACCACAAGGATCGCACTTGTGTCCAGTACTATTTTTGTTGTCTCCACGTTTGAGAACTGTGAGTGTCTTCTTTATGCAGATGACTTAAAATTTTTTCGTGTTGTTAATACTGTTGAAGATTGCGAACTTATACAAAGTGACATTAATAATTTTTACTCATGGTGCCGCAATAACTTTCTAACTCTGAATACGACAAAATGTAAATTTATGAGTTTTTCCCGTCGTAAAGAGCCACTTAAACTTCATTATCGACTCAGTGATGTTTTTTTGTCCGAAGTGGAAAGCTTCAATGATTTGGGAGTAATTTTTGACTCTGAACTTAATTTTAATGCACACGTAGATAACATCATACTTAAAAGCTACAGAATGTTAGGTTTTATCAGAAGAAACTGTGATAATGTTAATGACACCAAAGCCTTAAAAACCTTATATAATTGTTTAGTTCGTAGTATTCTGGAGTATAATTGTATAGTGTGGTCTCCTTATTATAACTTACATATTAAACGCCTTGAAAACTTACAAAATAAGTTCTGTAAGTTCCTTTTATTTAAGATGCATTTTCCTTACAAAGATATTCCTTATCAAATAAGAACTCTCTTGGTTGGTTTGGCCACTTTAGAAAGGAGAAGGCGTAACGCGATGATGTTTTTCTTTTTTAAACTGTTAAATGGAATGATCGAAAGTAGTGAACTTCTATCGCGCATTTATTTAAGAGCTCCGATCCGGATAACTCGTAACAGACATCTGTTTTATGAAAGACCACACCGTACAAATTATGGCTTTAGAGGAGTAACTGACCGCCTGGTAAAAACCTACAATGATTTCTATACTAACTGTGATATATTCGGCTGTTCCTTTGCAAATTTTAAAAATATTATCTTAAACACTTAATTTTTTTTTCTCATTAATTTATTATTGGTATTAACTATGCGGTATCGTTTATATATGTTAATGCATTGTACTTGTTTATGCATATTGGTTCATCATCGTCCAGATTTATAGTATATTAATTTTATATGTATATTGACTAACTGAACTGTTTTGTATGTTTTTGTTTTATATTTAGTTTCTGTTCAAACGTTTTATGACATGTAATACCATTTGGAGTTTGTTGCTCTGTAGTGTATGATTTGACAAATAAATAAATATATATATATATATATATATATATATATATATATATATATATATATATGTTAGTTGTCTCACTTTTACATGCTCCAGTTTGCCTACCATGCAACCTGAACGGGTATGCCTTTCAGGTATTCTGTTGCGTGTATTGCCGGCTTAAAAGTCATTTCTCACAAAAAAAATCTACCCTATTGCTGTGTTTCCTTCCAATTCTATTAGTGTAGGAGTTCTAAAATCCGTGTCCGGATAGTAGTGACAATATTAACGAATATTGTTAACAAGAATTTGGGTAAAGACAAAAAAAATTGTTGTTTTCGATCAAAATAATGTAGAAATAAAGGTTGCTGGAGATGTTGCCATCTTTAAAAATTATTTTTCCACGTTGACCTTGGAGTTCCTGCATAGTAGACTCGTTAACGTTAGATCAGATGTCAATTAGAACACTGGTATGATTTCCGTAAGGGTTCATTAATTTGTAAGGGAAGAGGTAGCTGAACCACTGGCATATCTTGCGAATTTAATGTTTCATTAAAATCAATTTCCTTTAAACATGAAAGAGGATGAAATTGTCCCATTTTTTAAAAAAGATGACCTACAAGTTCTGCGCTGGTATAAGCCTGTAACAATTTTAAATGCTACATCTAAAATTCTGGTATGTGTTATTTATAGTAGAATTGTTGGATTTATTGACGAAGATAACATACTCAATAACGTTCAGCATAGATTTCGTCCATGCAGCCTGCTTCGTGCCTTTGATAGCTTTAATATTCAGTATCTTCTCAATAAGATATATGCTTATGATTTCGGAGTAAAATGGTTTCTTGGCGTCTTATCTAAGTAATAGGTTAAATTTTGTTAAAAATGGAGATGAGTTTTCTGACTCTGGAGTTGATACAATAGTTCCATATGGTTTGTTCCTGTTGTTATTCATAAACATAATGCCACGTTACATTAAATAGTGAAATTTTAATAATGTTCGCAGACTACTATATTGGTATCTGCACCGAATCCAGAGGAACTTTTGCATAAAGTAATTGACTCAATTGCTCAAATTAATGAGCGGTATGTTTCGCTGTAAAAGTTTAACACTCTCCCACAAAGTCTAAGATGTCTTCCCTATTTTACTTTTAAGGTGAAATTAGAGGAAACTTTTGTTACTTGAGGCCTTCTATTTTGTTCAGAATTATAGAAGCTACTATAATGTGAGTGGTTTTTTGTGTCGGATGTAGATGCTGTTTTGATTCGAATATTATTTACCTTGAAAATAAGGCCTTATTAATGTGATTGAAAACTTAAAGGGCTGTGTATACGTGTAAAAATAATAAAATCTGTCTGTATAAAGTGTACGCTATTTAAATCCCAAATTATAGCAGAGCATTTTCGACTAATTAGTCATCATCAATGCTACCTACAAATAAGTAAATCGAGTAATAAAACCCTTTAATTATAAACATGGTGGACAAGGCCAGAAAGCCGAAAAGAAAAAGGTTGAATCAAACGATATACTGACTCGTCAGTGACCAGGCAGAGAAGTGGGTGATTTTTTTTAACATAGTTCTAGTTTTGTTTAAATTTCACTTAAAAGTCATGTTAGGGTTAGTAATAATGCATTTCTTTTTAATATTACTCGCCAATTGTTTGAAAGCTACTTTTTATTAATTTATTTTTCTTGGCTCGCTCAATCTATCCATGCAGTCTTTGTTTTTTGTTTTGATCTAAACCCGTTACCAGTATGGCTTTTTGCTTAAACAGTAAAAGATATATATTAGTCTTTTTTTTGAATTACATCCAAACATTTATGTTTCTTCTCACAGTTGATAGAGTTTATTGATATTACACAGGTTTTTGCATCTTTTCAATCTTTTATTTTTAATGTATTTACTTATTATTAGTTACTATGCCCCTTCAACCAAGTTTGCTAAATCAGACTTTATCTGATTATCTTTGAGCAGTGTCTTTCTAACGCTATAACGTCATACCGGGGTTTCCAATCAGATAAACTTCTATTGGTTGTTTTTCTTTCTTCACAAATTTTCAATTTATTCTATATTTCTATTTTGATTACACCCATTAAGGTAACTTGTCAAATTTCGATAACTCGTCTATTATACATAAAGATTTCAATATTATGATATTTTTTGAACAGTTATAGTTGCTATAATTCCACGTAAATTTGGCAACCCCGTTGACTGTAATTTTTTGTCTTTTATTGAAAAAATTCACCCACTGTTTCATCATGCCTACATGAAATATAGCTGCTTTTAAAAATGTAATTTGGTGTTCATCAACTTTTGTTTTGTCTTTGTTACATGTAAAAAGTTTTATTTATTTTAGAATCATGTATCTTTCTGGCAGTTCTTTGACGAGTAAATATATCGTTTGATTTAACCTTTTTCTTCTCGGATTTTTGGTCTTATCCACCATCTTTATAATTAAAGGGTTTTATTAGTCGATGTACTTACTTGTAGCATTAATGATGACTAGTTAGTCGAAAGTTCTCTGCTATACTTTTGAATTTGGACAATATACACGTTATACAGACAGACATTTTTATTTCATTACTTTTTTAATGTGTACATCTATATTTTATGACAACATACGTATACAAATAAGCTATTTCAGTAAATGAAAACTATTTGAGTTCAGTCGCCGCTCGATTCTGTTGGTATAGGAATTGTAAAGTCGCTTCGCGGCGTGTGTGCAAACGTGGCGTTCTTTACACGACCGCGAAATTCTACACTTTTGGCTCGTTTCAAACCCGCAGAGAAACTTGTTCGTCTAAAGTGCCCTAATACCAGCCGTGGTGCCACGCTAATGTAAACACCGCTTTATTAGATTAACTAGTCCTTCAACTCATCTTAAATCTGTGATGATCGGGGACCGTAATCAAATAAAAATTGAGCTATAAAATCAATTAACTGGTAATACAGACATAATAAATACGTTTTAGTAAAGCACTTCACCAGTTATAACCTAGACCCTGCCAAGTCATAAATCGGGCAATTGAGGCCATAGTCAGTAATAAATTCTAGGCGGTAAAATAAGTGAACTTATTCAAAAAATAAAAAATGTGCATATTTTATTAGGCTAGAATACTTACACTCGAAATCACTTAAGCATTAAATAGTTTATGAGTGTCATAAATCAATTTAGGAAATGGTTCAGACTTCAGAATGGGAAAAAATTAATTATGACTAATTGTTACATTATTGACTATAGGATCTCTCTAGATCTAACTTGTGTGTAAGTTCTATTAGATGATTTTATTATAAGGTCATTTACCTTTTTGTGTTTATCTTTATTTTCGAATTTTAATATATATTGAGTTACAATAATGTTAAATAGAAGTATTTTGTCAGTTTGTTTTTAAACGGTGAAATATATTTTTAGAAATATTTATAATCAAGAGCAAGAGTTATGGTACGAGAGGGGATCGAGCCCGCACCTCTGGATCACTAGTCCATTGCTCCAACCAATTGCGCTATCGTACCACTGATAAGCAATTTGTTAGAACTTGTACATATTGAAATCCACCAGTGACATAACCATTGTTGATCCTCCCAAATATTCTAACCTTATGGCGCGGCGTTCCTGACTGGACGTCAAATCTGACATCACTATTAGGTACCGTCCATATTAGTAAATTTATAATTTTACGTTTTGGCCATATAAGCCAAATTTTGAATAGATGTATTTTATCAGTTTGTTTTTAAACTGTGAAATATATTTTTCCTACAAGCGTTCGGAAAACTTCACTTTTTTGCTCTCATTTTAGTTTGGAAAGAGCTACTTTTCCGCATTAATTCGGAAAAGTAAATAACCCCATTTTTCTGAAATATACTTACTGATTTTAAAAATATATTGATACGCTGATAGTTAGCAAAATGATTTAAGAATATACATTTTCTAGAATCCTGGTATAATTTTCAACAAAATAGTGAAAAATATGTATAACTTGTTTTAAAAAATTGTTTAATGGCTCTCGTATTATGCATACGACAATGCAATTCCATAATTAGACAAAGTGTTTGTCTAATTATGTAGTTGTATGTGCCAGTTTCATATATTTTACATGTTTTTGTTGTTTTAAGATTTGATAATGCATGTTTGATTAAAATACAAGAGTTCTAACCACACTACACCACAACTTGTTACGTTCTGGACGCGCGTTTCGCTAACCAAGTTAGCATCATCAGGAGATGATATAAACTGAGTTTATATCATCTGTTTATATCATCTGCTGATGATGCTAACTTGGTTAGCGAAACGCGCGTCCGGAACGTAACAAGTTGTGGTGTAGTGTGGTTAGAACTCTTGTATTTTAATCTATCGTCCACCACAGGTTCCAGTGTTAGGAATAATGCATGTTTTTTTAGCGAAACACATGAAATCATAGCATCTTTTAACTGTTTTAAACTACTTAACTGAAACCCAAACATTGTATTACTTCTTCTCTGGATCCTTTTTAAAAATAAATTTTAAATTTCACCCCTTTAAGTTTTATTTCAGACAAATTATACTTCGAATAGACGTTCGATCCAATGTGAAATAAAAGTCCCCCAAAATGTCGCCTCTTAATATAGTTGGGATCCATCGATATATTTCTGCGGAGCTTAATTTAGTATTATGGCCAGTGTTGCCAGTATGTGGCGGCCTCTGACTTATTCATTGCATTTTTCGTTTTTAATTACCCCTAGCCTTCAAATGCTATTATTAAAATATTTTAAAACATTTAGAACTAAATACTGGCAAGTCCGCGCCAAATATTCTATATTCCAGGTAATATTACGATAAAACGGCTGCAAGAGCGATTGTTGTGGTGCATTTATGAATATGCCTGACGGACTGTCTATTCATAACATAATCAGTCTTTGGCTCTATTTAGTTTTATTGTAAAGGTCTGCTTCAAAGATTTTATACAACTACCCTTTTTTTCGCCACTAAAAAGCTACATTTGCTTTATATGTTAACCGCCGACCTGTTCAATATGCCAGTTTCTTTGTTGCCTCTTAAGTAATGTATACCTTTTTTACCTTTGTCAAGCTATTTTTAAAAAAATGCAATAATTATAAAACTGATAAAAACAAATCTTGTTTTTATCATTTGATGTGAATTTGAGAACATGTTAGTTGATTAAAAAGAAAAACAACGTCGAAATTCGACGGCAACTATAGTTTTAAAATTACATTTGAAAACTGTGCAATAAAATGTGTCTCCAAATCCTAAGATTTGACGGTACGGATACTTACAAATCACTCCTTTGCGAGCACTTATTCCGTTACTTTTCCTTACTTTATATTCGATATCCATTTGTTTTAACTATCTTTAGGATCAACCTCTATCTTTATAACCCGATGTTTGGTAAAAATCGAAAAGATAGACAAAGAAATCCCTTATTGCACGCACGAAATTGTCATTGAAATATAATTAAATATGAACAAAAAAGTAAATAACGTCCGTAGATAAATTAATAGGAAGTTTAACGGCCATTCGGACAAATAATTCTGCCTTTGTTAAGCTAATTCAGGTATAGGGTCCAAAATCTCATGGACCGACAATACCGACATATACCGACAAGCCTTTAAGCATTTTTCATCACCTCTACCGGCACAGTTGACGACGTTTCGCTCTTTTGGGGCTCATCAGGCCAATGCAGCCATATGGTAGAGATGACGAAAAATATTCAACGGCAGTTTGACTATATACGATGAAAAGTTAAGGCAGTAAGAAATTAACCCAAAGAGTAAAGAAGCGTCATCTATGGGTATAAGTGTGAGGCTTGTTATTTGAACCTCTAGTAGTAATGTAAAAGTTAAAAACACAAGCGCGATATGCGAAGGCTTTCAATTTTCTGTTTGCCATGCGATACCAACTATTGTTGGCGAAACGACGGCGCCAAAGGATGAAAATCCATGATATCGGCTTTTTAGACCAAAGTTTCAATAACAACAAAAAAGTAAATAACGTCCGTAGATTGATGGATTTTCATCCTTTGGCGCCGTCGTTTCGCTAACAATAGTTGGTATCGCACGGCAAACAGAAAATTGAAAGCCTTCGTTATACTGCTTCTAATCGTCTTAGAGATATAGTGTATATATAAATAAATATATTTGTTGCTAACAATAACAGAAATAAAATCGTGCAGCCACTTTAAAACTTATCATTTTAGAACCATATTTCTTCACTCTTTTTCCAATGAGATCAAAGCATAGAGAAAAAAATAAAAACATGCAAAAATATTCGCTACAAGCAGACCAATTAAAATTATCCACTTGAATTGCCGAACAGTGTAAGTACATAGAATTTATTATGTCAAACAGAAGATCATTTACACAGTCAATTAATTCTACTGCACAACCGATTTTCTATTAAATTCCATTGGATGCAACCATTTGAATTTAAATGTTGGCTAGTTTGTTATTTTGTTGTAAACCATTATTGTGAACTTAGATATATTCTTTTGAAAACGGAATGTTGTCTATAAGTTCGGTTTTGAAGAGCAGCCGATAATACAGACAATACAGTCAATGTAGCGATCGTTTATAAAACTGACTATTAATGTAACTATGCGCTCATTCGTTTTTATTTTATTATAATTTTAAGGCTTGATAACCTTGAGGTGATATTACGAAGACGTCTAACTTTTTTATTATATTTGAATAATGAATTAGAAAAAAATACTTCAGTTGTATTCCTTGTTTAAATTATATTCTTAGATGTTTCTCAATTTTATTATTAAGATTTGGGTATCTCAAAAGTGACCTAGAAATAAAGGCCAGTTATTTCTATTAAATAAAATTCATCATTACAATAAATTAATATTTTACTTAATAATGAACGATTTTCTCCAGCCATCCACCCTTAGACGAGGAACTCTCTTTTCTCGCCTAATTTTCAAACTTTCAAACAGGCATATGTTCGCAATAGCTTGCCGCTTTCTGTATAGTGTAACTAACTTTATAATGAAGGTATAAACTCTGAAGAGTTCAATTTGGTAATTCATTGAAATTTGTATTATATAGATCGCCAATGGTTTACGCGTTGGCTTAGAAAATCGTACGATGAACTTTTTAAAAATAAGTATTTTATAAACTATTATAGCAAAATGAAACAAGTTGCTCAATAAAATATAATTAGTAAACATTTGTAAAATATAGGAAGTAATTTACTTGTATTAAAGTGCAGCAAATAAGTTAAAGGTATTAAGTTATTACTTTCGTAGTTTTCAATACTAATTAAAGTTTTATATTGCCCAAGAGTCGTAACTTGAGATATTATTGTAGAAAATCAGGAATCTTAGTTACCGGTCTGATACCGCAAAGTGTAAAAAATCATACTATTGTCCAGGTATGTTTATCTTGTGTCGATATAATCGTATTTTTAACAACATAAAAATAATGTCAATAGCTAATAATTTTAAACGTACCTCCCTCTAGAGTTTGATACTGTAACATAACAATAAATGCTTCAAAAAACACAGTTATATAAAGAAGTTTAAGGTTTACACGGGACCTTTTAATAAGGTTCTCGCTGATAATTCATGGAGTCGATTCTTCGCTGAGAACGGTTATTTTTTCAGATTTAATAAAATTGTCTGAACACTGTAAAAACCGGCTACAAGGCGTTATTCTTTTAACATACTCTATGAATACTTTTTAAATTTTGGTCCCCTTTTCAGTATTAGCAGGGAAACCACGGGCTCATATTGTCACAGTAACCCAGACTATGATTTTTAAAACTAAATTACTGCAGACCAATAAATGAATTTAATTATTATTACCGTTAATCAAAACATAAACTAGTTACACTTGAACTAGAAATCAAAAGTGCAAACAATTTGCATATTTTCTAATAGGAAGTTTAATAATTTATAATATATTTAATAACAATTGAAATGTTTGGTTAATTTTTTTATTATTTCTTATTCACCGGTGTGCAGTTCCGTATTTGGTTAAATTGAATAACAATCTGTAGAAGTGACTTTATGTGAGTTATTTCCAAACAATGTTATATAATTTTCTAATATAAATAAGGGCGCGTTTTCCAACAGAAAACCAGACTCGACTACTGGTACTAAACTCTCAAATTAATAAATACCAGCTGCTCTAACAACATGTGAAGCTACCCCTGGTACTAAACTCTTAAATCATTACCAGCAGTGCTAACAATATGTGAGGCTAACTTTGATACTTCAAATCTAAACATGGCTAGACCATCTTATTAATTATTAAATTAAACAAGTCTTGATGTTATCGTAAAGTAATATACGTTCAGTAAAAGTTATCTAAATTCGAAAGTTAAATAATTAGTCTAAAAGTGTTCTACAGGGCCTAGACTCGTAAACAGCCCACCCAAGAAATGTGAAGCCTACCATCTATAATATAGCCAAGCGACTATATAGATAGCTCTATCGATGTAAGATTTATATATAGCAAACATATATAATTCCACCTATTTGTTTTGAATCAAGATTTTTTATTCCATCATCCACGAGTGGATCACGACATTATGGTAAAGGCTTCTCCGTTCACGGCGGAAAGTATTGGGTTAGTTATTAGATATATGCATAATGCAGATAAGGTAGATGATAAATAACATGTGTACATTTGAAAGATGTCCCCACACTTGTAGAAACTATAATTTGAGAAAACCTTTGCTAATCGATTATAAGTCCATTGTGAAAGTATTAACTTGTTTTCAAAATATATGTTCGACTTACTTACAATACCAAGTAAACAACTATTATTCTAATTTTTTTTTCTGTGACTTACTTCTAGTGTGCTCTAGCATCTTCTTCATCTTCATAAAAACAAGTGCCTCTGTCTGAAGATTGTAGATAACTGACCATTGTTATTAGAGCATTGTTTCTGTATTAAAATATTCATTGATCAATGTTTGCACAGCTACAATCAACCAATCGCAATTGTGTCGTTCTAAAGGCAATTTTACCCAGTTTCTAAATATCAAGTAAACTACAAACATTGTTGTGCATATTATTTCCAGACCCTAAAAGTTTTAAACGGATGCATGTACCCAAAGTTGTTTTGTTTTACCGTTTTTCGTTTTCTTCTAGTGGTTAGCCCATCACTACAAAATCATATCGGCTTCATCATAAAACATACTTGGACGGGATTTATTGCCGCAGTTTATCGGGTCCACGCATTTTATATATATATATATATATATATATATATATATATATATATATATATATATATATATAGAGTAGTCGAGCTAACTGATCTAAGTGCCAAAATATGAATTTTCGTTTTTTTTTTTCGTTAATATGATCTATGGACCAGGGCCAATATCCTTGTATAAGATCTAAGTGCCACTTTCATCCTTATAGATGAAAACGATGTTCAAAGATGGCGCGACCTGTATGTCCAGCCTGATAATCACTGCTAAATGATCTAAGTGCTATTCTGGTTTTAGTGTCCGTTTTCAAGTTGAAACGTTTTCGTTCGTCGTAGAATCGAGTTTTATTGATTGTTTATTGGAGTTTTGAAGTAAATATAATGGATGCTAGTGCATTTAGTGATATAAAAAAGCCAAAATCTAAAAGAGAAACACATAGTAAAGCTAGGTTGTGTGGAAAATCCTATATTACACAAAAATCCAAGCTGCAAAAACCAGGAAAACCCGTTCCAAATAATGAGGTTAGTATTTGATTTTTAACAAATTTTTACACAGTACTATAGCCGGCAATTATCGTGTTACAATTTTGGAATACATGTGCAAGATATAACAGATGGGATAATGTGCATCTGGCATGAAGGACAGTCCGGCCGTGGTGGTAACCAAATGGCATCATGTCTTCGACAAGCCTTGAGTACAGGTCAGTGTTCAACTTATAAACGGAATCTATGTATATGGAGGGACAACTGTGCAGGGCAACTGAAAAATCGAATGTTTCTTATACGCATGTTCTTAGTAGCTAATGGACATTTTGACACCATTGATCATACGTTTTTAGTTTCCGGCCATAGTTTTTCATCTTCGGATAGAGATTTTGCTCTTATAGAGAAGCGAGCAAAACGTTCCAAGCTCCAGACAGTAGATGTTGTAAAAGTGGTAATTGCTGCGGCTAGACCTTCCAGACCCTACAAAATTTTAGATATGGGCGAATGTGCTTTTCTTGATTCTGACAAAATATTAGCAACATGTATAGATACATCTAAACTTGGGCATTATTCTAGCATCTTGGTTACATGTGACTAAAGAAGAGCCAGGAATAGTGTTGTACAAGAAAAATTTCAGTGACCTTATAGGATGGGAGAAGTGTTGTGTATTAAAAAAGGATATAACTGTCCAACATTTAAAGTCGCCAGAGCTGTTAGCTTTGCCTGGTGTTCAGCAAATCAACGAAAGTAAGAAAAATGATCTTCGCGCAATGTTAGAATTTATTAATCCAGAAAATAAAACATTTTATACCTCTATTTTAGATTTTTAGTCATAGGTTTTCTCTGTGGACTTAGATCATTTCCAACTTTTGTTCATGTATTTTCCTATACAAAGTTTTTTTGGTGTACTAATAATAATATTTTCTTTTAGTGTATCTCTGTGTTCGTTAATAAAGCCGAATTTCAATAAAACAAAATTTATTTGTTTTATTTTTTGATATCAAACAGTTTTCTTTGTTTTCTGCTAATTTTTAATTTTGGCACTTAGATCACTTAGCTCGACTACTCTTCATATATATATATATATATATATATATATATATATATATATATATATATATATATATATATATATATATATATATATATATATATATATATATATATATATATATATATATATATATATATATATATATATATATATATATATATATATATATATATATATATATATATATATGTATGTATATATATATATATTTATATATATATATATATATATATATATATATATATATATATATATATATATTCGATAATACTTATGTTTCTTTGGTATAGATTTTTTTTCGGTGAAATGAAACTACGCTATTTTCTTGACGTTTCACCCGTCCTAGCAGACTTTTTCAAAAGTTTTTTTAATTATTTTTCGTGGCAAAATCAAAATATTTGGTGGAATATAAATATATATATATATATATATATATATATATATATATATATATATATATATATATATATAGGCTACATAATAGATCAGATTGAATCTCTTTAATGATCAGCCGACACAAGACGGATAACTTCCAACCTTGCCGCAAACATGGGTACCAATGCCCTGTTGTCAATTCACTCATTGGAGGATCGCTGTTGGCGCCAGAGTTGGTTTCAAAATGTAGAGTTGTCTTAACCTTGATACCCTGATTCCTCAACGTTATAGATTTACGACCAGATATTAGTATTTTTTGGATTCTTCTAATACTACAACTAGGATTTAGGTTTAAGTAGCGCATCTGTAGGCGGTATATCGCGTGTCCAAGCGATCACCCACCGAATTAGTAACCATGCTTGACGATTAATGGAGCCGAGCAAATTACTGCTGAGCAGATCCTACCATTTTTTGGTATATCTGCAGAAAGTGTTTTTAAAGTATGTCAACACAATCATTAGTTAAGGTTGACAAGTTTTTAACTAATTTCAACGAAGTGCATAGTTATTCCTGATTATTTGTCCCAGATCTAAATGAAATGTCGATCGATTTTTAGGCCTCGGCCACTGCAAACAAACTGAAAACGTAAATGATTCTTATCCCCAAAGTTTAATCCGCAAAAGTGAAAATAATCCCAATTTTCTCCTTATTATATTTTCCCTTACATAATAAAATCGACTATAACTTGAGGTTTCTAGTCAATTCAGCAAAAAATCCACATGAAGCCCTAGCACATTTTTTACGTCCAATTATCCTTAATATGACCGGTTAAAAGTGGTTTTAACGCATTTTTTCGGTATTTCCTCGAGATAACAACGCGACAGTTAGGTCCGAATATTAGTCCCTAGGTGGGTAATTTTTTCCGAAAACGTGGGATGGTCGCTATTGTCTTTTAGTTTTGTTGGAAGGGCAGATAAGGAAAATGCATGTGTGCTATAGTTAATGACAGCGAGATAAATGTATAGTGTTTTCTATGAAATAATGTTTACGAATGGCTAGAGGAAAACGTGGTTATATAAATTCTTTTTATGTTAGATGCTTAATATTATAGATATTCGTTTGTGATTAACCTTTATTCTTTTTTTTTTCTATGAGAAAATGTGTACTCTAGTTATCAGATGTAATTATTTAAATAACAGGTTTATTCACGCAATACCTTTTCGAATTCCATAGTTATTATATATATAATTTAGTGTTAAAATATTAATGGATCTAAACTACTCGAAATTTTAGTAAAAAAGGAACTGAGTTTTTTTAATATAAACATGTTAAAGGAAGGGAATCCTAATTTTTTTTCCTTGTACAACGACCGGAAGTCATATTTTTTTGGCGTTTGTAGAATAATAATTTTTCCAAAATTTTTTTTTTATGTTTTATATATATTTATTTTTATAATCAAATATAGGAAAAAAAGCGCGTATACTTTAAAGAAAAGCCTAATAGTTTCAAAGTTTAAATGAGATCAATTTAAGTAAGTAATAATAATTCTTTTTATTAAAAGAATATTATGAATTAAAATTAGTTTTTTATGCTTTTTTAACTAGTTTGCTTTTTTTTGAGTATAACCATTTTTTTCTCTACATTCAATTGTAAAAATAAACATTCCCAATATTGTCAAAATTTGTATTTTTTTTATTAAGAAATTAAATAGAATTTATTTAAAATTGAATTGCATTTTTTAACCATTCTATTCGTTAGCAACACCTACAATTTGTTAGCTAGTTATTGATCACTAGAAGTATCTTTTTACCAGTTTTTACGAAAATTCGTTAAATACAAGTAAAATTATGAAGAAAATTCTTCGTCATGCGGTTTTTGTCATTTTGTGACTTATGTATTGGACATAGATAGCTGAAATCAGCGCAGTTTTGTCGGAGATTTAAAAACGAAGAAACTTTTTTTTTTGTATTTCCAGACCAGTAGAAGCCGCTATACTTATCTTTGTTAAAAAAAATGTCAAAAACGCCATTATTCTGCAAATGTCAAAAAAGATTGCGTCCGGTCTTACAAAGCAAAAGGTCAGGATTCTCTCCTTTGTGATCCACCAACACGTTTATGAAAAACAACCCGAAGGGAAGAGCAGTTCCTTTTTCACGAAAGTTTTCGATCGATTGACTCCACTGTATTATGGTTCAAGAAATCGATTATGAAAGTCAATCAGTCGAGCATGAATTCTATTTGGGTTGTTGACTGCATGTAAAAACCCTGTGTCATCCTTATACGGCCCGCTAAAAAATAGTTAATAGTTTTAGATACAATAATACAATAACGACCGTAAAGCTATTAGCGAATTGCCTAAAAACTATTGGGACAGTCGAAGATATACTCGTTTTCGGGGTGGTCTGTTTCAACAAACAAGTTTTATTTCTGAAATGACAATAATATGTTTATTTTAAATTCACTTATAACAAAAAATAGCTCGAAAATACGACAGTAGTATCATAGGAAACGGGATCGTTGAAGAATAAAGACACCAAAATCATTGAATTTAATTTACATATGTAGATTTCAAAATTTCTGATGTACTCATTAGTATTTTGATCTTAATCCTTATGAGGCGTTCAGAGCTGAAGTGGATCTAATCAAAAGTTAAAAAAATTGAACCTCAGAATATTGTTCCTTAAATATATACTTTATGGGGCTATAGTGACTCCAAGTTCTTAATATTACAGTTTCTTAATAAATTGCAGTATTTAATTTTAGCTTTGTATTAATTGTAATACTGTAAATTAACTTCAGATTGAATTATCTCAAAACTAATATTATCGACTAGAATAACTTTTTCTCTGAACACCTCAAATCTAGCATCTGATCAGGTCAGACCTTAGGAAAATCAGAAAGTGAACCAATCGTTTTTTATATTGTAGGTCTTTAAGAGCTCATTTTTAACTAGCACAAGTTTACTTTGCTAAATCCGCCCTAAGTTTTCAAAAATCACAAACATATTGGAAATATTAAATTCTTTTTGCCAATATCTGCCAAAATATTACAGAGAGAGCAATTGTATGAAATTTAAAAAAATTTGATGATGTCCTTATACAATTTTTAGTTTTTTAACATAGCATAGAGGTTTTTATTTCGTTCGATGTATATTAAACAAGGGGTGAATAAAGTGGTTTTCCTTTTCAAATATTTATAAACTTTTGTCTAGTGTACATAGTATGGCCTAATTAAAAACTATACACAATTTAATATTATTATCTTCTAATCCGTGCTAAATGTGTACTGCTAATTATAAATAAAATTGGTATAATAAGCAGTTCATTAGCGAATATTTGCTCACATTTCCCTGTGGGTCTACAAAGAAAATTCCTATATAAACAAATATTATGTATGTAAACATAATATACAATTTAACACCTTTTTTAATTTGCATAAGTAAACTTAAAATATTAAACATAAATTATGAAGACATTTTATGAGTAGATTGCTAAGTCAATAGTTTTCTAAATATGTCAATAATCGTCCGGTTTTTAGACTGTTGATTTTTTACATGTTTTCTAAAAAGTTGTTTCATTAAAAAAGATAAATATCTAGTAAGAAAATTTAAATATTAGTTGTAGCTTCATGTAGGTAGATAGATGAGTTTAGACAGTTTGTTCATAAGGAGAAATAGAATAAAGTAGATATCGTATATTGTAAAAATTATAGTATCACTCAATATCAACTTCTTTTATAGCGTTATTATATTATCTCAAATAGTATTACAGTACATATTACTTTCCAGTGAGCATTTTTTAAATGTGCTGCTAGATGAATATTATAACGTTATATGTATATTCAGACACCGCGACGAATAATGTCCTGTCAAAAGAGCGGAAGTGCTTAAATCACTCCTAATTATGATGTGCTTTATAATATCCTAAACCAAACCTACGATAATAATAAAACAGGAAAAAAGTGAAATAACGGCCCATTATTTTATATCGAAAGTGTGTAAAACATTTCTATAGCCCCTCCTTAAAGAGCAACCAGACTAGCTTTTTGCCAGTCTGGAGGTTTTTACTGCAGAAAGAACATTGATCTGCATGGTTGTAGAAAATGTCTATTTTTTCTCATTTCCTAGAGGATGTGTAGAAATTGCTCTAATTGTCGAATAATGATCATTGAACACTTGTTTTGTTTTATGAACAGTTCTTCACTTCAACTTTTTTTATTATATTATTTTAATCTAATTTTAAAAATTTGGGGCTCCCTAATGTATTTTAGAGATTTTTTTATATTCAGTTGGCGGTGCAACGTGTCCGACGACCGATTAGCTTCAAATTTGGGATATGTGGGTGCTGGAGAACGATCAAACAGGGATAAAGTTTAAAAACACAAATATTTTCTTTGCTTCATTTCAAGTTTTAACTGATTTGTTTTTTTACTGGGCTAATGTGAAGTTTCTTATTTTAAATAGGACACACTATGTATTATTACAAATTATGATAGTGCATGTAAAGAGGAGTTCAACATTATATATTAGTCGGATTTATTTTTAATTTTTCTTCAGTTTTTTGTCTATTTTCAATTTTACAAAATTAAGGTAATTCTAATTTCTTTCTAAGTTCTGCCAGATCCAAAAAAATACAACTTTGTTTACATTCTATTACTCGAGTTTTACAACTTAATAAACCTTGCCATGTTTTGCGTATCGTAATTTCTTTTTCCAAAAATCGTTCAGAAATATTGACATTTTTGATAACATGTTTGAAAGAAAAAGTCAAATTCTTTGCAACTAGTCATTGCCACGCAACGGAAAATTATTTCTAAGCCCGCTACTTACTTACTATTCTTTCGTTCATTCATTCCTCCGCATACTGTGCAGGGTCCGGTTCATCCGTTCGATACGTCTTTTGGTCGGATAATCAAATAGGCTTTAACCTCCGCGAACCATGCGTCCGAATCAAATCTTTTGTTTTTTTGTATTTTCAAACAACGACGCATGGAATCCGTGTGAACGAATTAAATAAAAATTGATAAATAGTGTGGATGAAATATTCATCAATTCGTTGATTTGCCAATTCCTTCATTCATATAAATTGACGAATGGAATGTACTTATGTAGCTGAATGAACGAATGGACGAGTAGTGAGTAGCAGGCTTTAGGAAATATTTATTTTTGTACTGTGAAGACCGTTGTGTTGATTCGTCCACATAGGGTGGAGGATCTGGTTCATCCGTTCGATTCGTTGCGCAGTGATACTGTCTTTTGGGCGAATAATCAAGTAGGCTTTGACCTCGGCGAACCATTCGTCCGAATCTAATATTTTGTTTTTTGTATCTTTTTTAACATTGAAACGCATGAAATCCATGCGAACGAATTAACTGAAAATTAATGAATAGTGTGGAGGAAATATTCGTCAATTTGTTGATTCGCATTCGTTCATTCATACGAATTGACATATCGGATGTATGTGGGGGAATGAATGAATGGACGAATAGTGTTATTATATAGTTATTTGTTATTTGTATACTAAAAAAAAAAGTCAAGTTTGACGATTCAATATAGTTTTGTTATGACAGACATCTTTTATTTGTAAATAAAATTAATAACGCTTATTTTTAAAAAAATATTACAGGTTAATTGTAATAATTTATGTCGTTTCAAGAACTTTCTATTTTCGGAAAAATGGTATGTATACCTCGTAAGAAAAGCCACATTCTCGGCATAGTTAAAAAACTGTTTACCCGATTGACTTCAAATTTTAGTAAAAAATTATGGGTAATATGGGGATTTGGTAACATTTTGGTTGGAATCCAATATGGCGAAACAAAATGGCCTAGTGAAATGTTAAAAAATGTATTACTAAAAAATTACATATCCAATGTATCTCAAATTTTTAACAAACATCAAATATTATGTAGGAATCAATTGGTAAAAATGTGGTACGAATCCAAGATGGCGGAACAAAATGGCGACTTATTAAAGTATTTAAAAATTTAGCCTGTAAAATTCCAATTGTGGACATAACTAATTATGGTAGAGATGAAGTAGCAAAATTGTGGTACTAATTCAATATGGCAGAACAAAATGGCGGCCATTTTTTAGCATCTCTAGATGTCAAATAATATATTTAATCAATTCCGTCGGTCCGTCTGTTGATCTGTCAGTCAGTTTGTGGCATAACTTAAATACTACTTATAATATTGATTTTAAAGTTTAGTTAAGGGGGAACTGCGCGCAGTATTACGGATCAGTTGCAAGCCTTCCGCCGCTGCAATATTGTGTTAAAACTATACTTTAATAGGGAAATATGTATAGTTGGGCGCTAAATGCGATTTTTTATGGAAAATTCGAATTTAGAATGAAAAAATTAGTGACAAAGTTGTCCATTTTCGATAATTTTTTGACGCAGATACCGACCCATATAATTTTTTTTTCACAAAATGGCTGTTTACCGCCCTATACTGATCCTTTGTCTACATAACTGCAAAATTTGAGATGTTAAATCGTACTTGTGTCTTTCTAGTTCTGCAGCGCGTGAACCTTGTTGAGCTGATTTTTAACCGAAATGTATTTTAAGTTGCCTATAGACAGCATAATTTTTCAAGTTCTGACGTGAAGGAAACGTCTCGAATTGAGTTATTATGATACACTGAAAAAACTGTGACCAAAAATATATAAATATATTTAAAAGTAATGTACAAGTGACTTAGTAAAATAAAAGAAAATTTCTGTTAATTAAAAATAAAAATATGGAGAAATATAAAAATGTTGCAAAATGTAGAACAGGTGGAATGTTATGATAAAAAAATATATTTACACTACGTCTTTTAAATTATTGAAATAAATATAATTCCACTAATTCGGTGATCGATTTGACCTAGAAATAAGCATCAAATCTATTTTTAGAATTATAAGAAAATCAATATCCCGAACCGACTGCAGGGAAGGAGTGCGATCCGGTACTCAGTCGAAATATTAATGTTAGTTCGAAAGATACTTGTTTGAACGTCTCATGTAAAATTTTAAGTTTGATTTGTTTGTGGCGTACATTCTTCATTAAAGTTTTGTTTACGAATCGGAGTGCTTTATTAACGAATTAATGTAGAGATATTTTATAGTAAAATTTAACCCAAACTAAAAATATGTCGGATTTAATTCAATCTGAATATAATTTGGTACCGACTTCAAAAAAGGAAGTATTGTAATCGTGAAATAATCATCCTCCGGGATTTATTCAAATCTTCACGTTTTAGGGTCCCTAGATGCCATAACATTTTCTCGGTCTGTCTGTCTGTCTGTTCGCGGCATAGCTAAAAAACTACTTACCCGATTGACATGGTGAGAGCCTGGTAATTTTTATTATTAATTTTTATATTAAAAAACTACTTATCCAATTTCCCTCAAATTTTGCACAAAGATCAAATATTATGTTAGAGTCAACTGGTAACATTTTGGACAAATCCAAGATGGCGGAACAAAATGGCAGCTGAATAGATAATTGTGGTGTAGGGATCAACTAGTGAAAATGTGGTACTAATTGAAGATGGCCGAACAAAATGGCGGCCAAATAAAATGTTTGTAATCGTGAAAAATTCACCATTTCAGGTTTTACATATCTTCGCGTTTTAGTGTCCCTAGATGCTAAAAATATGTTTTATCAATTCCGTCGGTCCATCTGTCGGAGTGTCTGTTTGTCTGTCAGTTCGCGGCATAACTTAAAGACTACTTATCCGATTGTGTTCAAATTTTGATAAAAAATTAAGGGTCATCTGGGGATGATCTAGTAATATTTTGGTGAAAATCCAATATGGCGAAACAAAATGGCACCCTAGTGTTAAAAAAATTAATATTAAAAAACTACTTATCCAATTTAGTTTTTGCACCAACATTAAAGTAGTATGTTGGAATCAAATGGTAAAATTTTGGTACGAATCCAAGATGGCAGAACAAAATGGCGGACTAATGAAATATTTAAAAATTGAAATGGATTGGTTTCAAATTGTGTGCCATAAATAATTTTGGTATAGGGATCATCTAGTGAAATTGTGGTACTAATTCAAGAAGACCGAATAAAATGGCGGCCAAATAAAATGCTCGTAATCGTGAAAAAAGCACCTCTCAGATTTTAAATATTTTCACGATTTAGCTTCTCTATATGCCATAAATATGTTTTATTAATTCCGTCGGCTCGTCTGTCTGTCGGTCTGTATAGCTTACAGTTCGCGGCATATCTTAAAGACTACTTACGATTGACTTCAAATTTTGATCAAAAATTAGGAGTCATATGGGGATGAGCTGGTAATATTTTGGTAAAAATCCAATATGGCTGAACAATGTTAATAACATTATTACTAAAAAAACTAATTATCAAATTTTGCACAAAAAATTAAGCGTTACATAGGAATGAACTGGTAACATTTTAATATGAATTCAAGATAGCAAAACAAAATACCGGCCTAATAACATATTTAAAAAATCAGCCTGAAAATACTATTTATTAAATGAACTTTAATTTTTGTGCAAGAATTAAGTGTGATATAGAGATAAACTGGTGCAGTTGTGGTACGAATTTAAGGAAAATTAAATGTGAAATGGGATAAACTGGTACGAATTCAACTTGACGTAACAAAATGGCGGTATTTGACAATGTGGAAAGTCCTTATTCAGTTTATTTTAAATTATGCCGCAGAGTCAATTGTGGCATAGGTAGAAAAAACTGCTAAAATAATGGTAGGAATGCAATATGATGGAACAAAATAAAAATGTTTGAAAAGATATTTTATGTAACACATATATACTGTGACTATTTACTGAACCGAACTGGGTCCCATTTCACTCATATTTCACTATTCCCAACAAAAAATCATAACGAGAAAAAAACGAGAGGAAGTTGCGAAATTTACCGTATGAACTTCGATTACACTTAGTGTACATTGACCGATTTGAATAAAATTTTCAGGAAGTATTCAGGAGAGTACCGGGGTGGTCATATAGTAAGCACTGAAAGAAATGGCGGCATAGCACCATTTTGAATCCCTTTCCGCGGTAACTTAAAATTGCTTTAATATATTGACTTAAAATTTAGTGCATGAAAGGGGGAGTAATGAATCACTTAGTAATGATATTTCTGGTGTCATAAATTTAAATGTTTTAAGAATAAATTTATTTGCTATGTAACTTTATTCTTGTCACAAAAAGTTTATGCGGAGGGGGTAATCTAAAAATATCAATTTTCATATAGTTTTCGTGGTTTTCAGGGACACAAAGCGCAATTTTACTGTTTTAATTTTTAACAGTTGGGATTGCTGATTTTCTGTGCATGTTAAGATATCGTTTATCAATAATATTAGTTAATGTGATTTTAAGTACACCGATTACTTCGGGGAGATTGTGGCCAACATAGATGATTTTTCAAAGGAGTTTTTAGTGTGGTACCGGGGTTATTTCACAGAAAATATATTAAAAAAAGTAAAAATGGAGTAATGACGCCACTTTAAATTATTTTTTGCCAGAGAGTTTTCGCGCAAACTTTTAAATGCTTTAATATATATTGAAATTTGAAGCATGAAACTGTAATGAATTAAAAACGTAATTTTGACATAGCTGGAGATAGAGCCTGGATCTAATGGGAGGCAATAATTCTCCTGGTCAGGTTATTTCGCTAGTTAATTACAAATCTTAATGAATGTCAATAACATTAGATAAGTTTATTCTGGACATAAAACTTTTCCTATGTCATAACTGAGGTGCGTGGTAGGGGACGAGTAGAAATTAAAAAAATATATGTTCCGAAGTATCATGTTTCGTATTTTTCGTAGTTTTTAAGAAAATGAACTTTACTTCTACTAATCATATTAATTTGTGCAAAGAAAATTTGTATGTATTTTCTATAACTACATATAGACCGCACTTATATATATATATATATATATATATATATATATATATATATATATATATATATTAGGTTTAGGCCTCAGGAACCTTAAGCCTAGCATTTACAATAGAACCTTTTTTTAAATGAAGGATTAAAAAATTACAGAAAAAATAAAACAGATTAAAAAAACACTGAAAAGTAAAAAATAATTCTTAATTCAATCTTGAAAATTTAACTTCATGAAGTCGGAGTCAAACTAATAGAAACTGTAAATTTTGATGGTAACATTAAACACTAATTAGGCCTTAGTTGGAGTCAAATTTCTGTGATGGAATAAAATATATTTTTTTGACTTCTCAGTGTTTTTCAAGTAGTTTTATTTTTTACAGTTAAAAATTTTTTTTCTAAACTAGCAAAATGCTAAACAAAGGATTAATTTATTATGTTATGTAAAAAAATATAAAAAAATTAAACTGACCTAAAAAATATTTTATTCCATCTTAAAAATTTGACTTTTTGAAGTCGGCGTCAAGCTAATTCTTCATTACTGCACAACAAGACATATATGAATGCGTGTCTTGAATCTAGACCATGAGTATAATGTCTATTTGCTGTCTTTATTAATTTGACTCCGATTTCAAAAAGTTTTTATAGAAAATCAGCAATATACATTGTCAAAAAATAAAATTATTAACGAGGTTTCTTTCAAAGCCTAGACATCTACCAAGGAAAAAAAAGAAGTTTGACATGCTATTTTTGCATAATGTATCTTGTTTACAGGACTACCCTGTATAATGGACAAAACATTATTTTGCATATACAAAAATTGACGTGTTTCGTCATTTTTTGACACACACACAATTTTTCAATGTCAGAACATTAAACCCAACTATTCATACTTTTCAATTTGACTGTTGCGTTCTCATGTTATATATTTTTTTATTTTTATTTTCCTAAAAATATCGAAAATCTACGTCCGTGACGCCCAAAATTTAATCCCCGCGAGTCACTAACCTAGACTACTTTTGGTCCAAATTTTAAGCGAACCGGTTTGACCGTTCACAAATTATCGTTGGTTGGCGCAAATTTCGTTTATATATACACATACGCACACAATCGAACAGACATCATAAAATTTTGTTATAAAAATATATTTTTCGTATTATTATATTTTTTAGAAAAAAATTTTGCGACTTCAATACTTAATCTATATAGCGTATATAGTGTATTAATAATACAATATATTAGCTGATGGGGCAATAAAAATAACTCCTTTTTATTCGCTTAAGAGTGGAATTTTAAAAAATTCTGAAATTTATATTTGAATTATTATTTTTAAAAGCCATTGACGAAATTATCGTCGTTAAATATTTTTTAGGTAAAGAGATATTGTAAATAATATATAGACATATTTCATCCTTATAAGGCATAAATTTTGAAAAACCCGTAAGAAACTATATAACATAATATAGCTTTTATGTTTTAGTTAAGGTAAAGCATAATCGAAAACTGAGGGCGGTCTCAAATTGCAATGATTTCAATTTCACCCTGTATCTGAGAATCGAAGAGGTCTATGAAAAAGTTGTTTATGACGTCTTTCATTTTACAAAAAAGTAAAATCGCAATTCTCTCTCATCACTTATAAGGGAATTACGCCATAAAACCATCAAAAACCGGTAAACCTGATGTACATTATCTAATATTCTACCATAATATAATACTAATTAAGTTCTTGCTTTAGTATATTCATTTTTCGTTTTAAACTTTTTCGTTTACTTTCAGGCGTAACTTTCAGTTAGAATATTTACGTGGCATGGCATGATTATAAAAATCGGTAAATATTCTTTACCCGTAACTTTGCTCGTTATAAATCTTTCCTTTTAATAGGAATAATGAAGTGTAACCCAATTTAGTTCCACACATGGTTATTTATTAACACATATACTGTCTTTTTAAACATTTCTATTGTTCCACCATTGGATGGGTACCAAACAGTTTTCTACTACATCTAATTTGATTTTTGAGCAAAATCTCAAATAAATTGAATAAGTACTTTTTACACTGCTTTTTTTAAGACCGCAATTTTGTCCCATCTTTTTGAATTCGATCAGTTTATCCCTATATTACATTTAATTTTTGTGCAAAACTTGAAGCCAGTTAATTATGTTTATTAAATATTTTATTTGGCCTCCATTTTGTTCCGCCATCTTGAATTAGAACCACAATTTTACCAGTTTATGTCTAAATCACATTTAATGCTTGCATAAAGTTTGAATTCAATCTAATAAGTTATTTTGTCATGCTGATTTTTTAAATATTTTATTAGGCAGTCATTTTGTTTTTCTGTCTTGGATTTCGACCAAAATGTTAATAGTTCACACACTTGATTTTGTTAACAATTTGAGGTAAATTATATAAGTAATTTTAAATTTTTTTTTTAACATTTCACTAAAGCGCCATTTTGTTTGGCCATATTGGAATTTTACCAGAATTTTATCAGGTCATCTCCATATTATCCTTAATTTTTAGCTACTTGAAGTCAACCAGGTAAGTAGCTTTTAGCTATGCTGCGAACTCACAGATATACCGACCAATAGTCCGACGGAATAAAGCAAACATAATTTTTGGCATCTAGGGACACTAAAATATAAAGATATGTACCACAATTTTAACTGTTTATGCTATATCACACTTAATTCTCGCACAAAATTGGAAATTAATCCAATAAGTACTTTTTCCAGGCTGATATTTTTAATATTTTATTAGGCCGCCATTTTGTTTAGTCAGTAATTTTTTTAGTAAAAATTTTTTTAACCCTAGGCTGCCATTTTCTTCCTCCATACCATACCAAAATGTTACCAAGTCATCTCCATTGACCCTTAATTTTTGACCAACATTTGTCAAGAAGTCAATCGGGTGAGTAATTTTTTAGTTTTACGGCCTCTAGGTGAAGAGTGCAAACATTTTGGAGGGTAATTCTTTCACAATTACAATACCTCTCTTTTATGAGGGAAGTAAAAATTACAAAAATCATCAATATCATAATAAAATTCAACAACCAAAAAAAGTTTTCACTTTATACAAATTAAAATAATTTCGCCCCCCTCCCACGACATCATCCTACGAACAGCCATAAGCAAGTAAATTTCCAAATATTATCCAAGGCGCCGCCGCTCAAATAATAATTGTAATTTATTCTGTTAGCCCCAGTTTCTTTCAGTGTTATATTTGTATTTTCCAACACGTCATTACCTTTTCGTATTACTTTGAACGTGACTTGACCTTGTCGCTGATATTTCGTTTGCTGTGTGCAGTTCAGCCTTAAGAATTAAGGGTCATGTGGGGATCACTTGTTAATATTTTGGTAAAAATCGAGAATGCCGGAAATAGATGGCGGCCTAGTGAAACGTTAAAAAAATTATTACTAAAAAACCAATTATCCAATTTACCTTAAATTTTGCACAAAAATCAGGTAATAACATAGGAATGAACTGGTAACATTTAGATATGAATCCAAGATAGCGGTCTAATAAAATATTTAAAAAATCAGCCCGAAAAAACTACTTATTGGAATAATTTCAAACTTTGTGCAAGCATTAAGTGTGATATAGAGATAAACTGGTAAAGTTGTGGTACGAATCAGGATAGCGAAACAAAATGGCGGCCAAATAAAATATTTAAAAAATCAACGTAAAAAAATCTTATCCAGTTTACTTTAAATTTCACAGAAAAATGAAACGTGATCTAGGAATAAATTGGTACGAATTCAATATGACGTAACAAAATGGGGGTTTCTCTCATTGTAAAAAGCTACTTGTTGAATTTATTTTAAATTATGACCAAAAATCAAGTGTGGCTTAGGTAGAAACTGGTAAAATATTGGTAGGAATTCAATATCGTGGAACAAAATGGCTTTGAATAAAAATGTTTAAAAAGACAGTGTATAATAAATGTGGTACTAAATGACTATATGTACTGAACTAAATTGTGTCACACTTCACTATTCCTAATAAAATGAAAGATTCATAACGAGGGAAGTTCCGGGTAAAGGAAATATACCAATTTTTTCATAAATATTTGAGCTTGTGTAATTTAAAAAAATAATAATTTATACACTAGCGGCATTAAACATTATATATCTCAAAGTTTTTCATACAAGAAAATTCAAGGTGACAAGTTACGGTCCTTGAGGGACCAGAAAACATTTTCTTCGATGAAGAAAAGTATAAGGTAAAACACGAAAAAAAACTAATCCCAAAATTTTTGAAAGTGAAGAGTATAAAATGGCTATTTATGATATTAGTGTGAAAAATACATGTTTAAGGTATGCATATGAAAGTTGGCGGAACGAGCGAAGCGAGATTCTTAACTAAACAGTTTTCGCATTAGTGCCTTAAAGACTACTAAAATGGGTCTGAAAAATGTCACATTTCGTGCGATTTAAAAAAATATATTTTAAAACAATTTAAAAACATGCTTTCATGAACTTAAACGTACAAAATATATTTTCAGTGCAGATGTAAATTGCTAACACCAAGTTGTGGTTCACATATTCTTCACTTATTGGCTCTCCAGGTTTCATTGTGTATCTTGTAAAATATACATAAGTATCTGCGATCCAGCATTTATTAGTGTTACATGTCGGTACTGAAAATGTATTTTTTCCTTTTTACTTTCTTTGTTAATCAAAGTTGGTGAGATAATCCTCGCTTTTTTATTTTAAATTTAAAAAGTGAAACTCAAAGGGTGTTTAAATTAACCGGAAACAAAGTATATTTAGGCCCGTATAGTACAAATTGCGACACAAATTGTGCTTCCTTCTATCGATGTGAAATAGCCGAATAAAAATTGCTCTGCAACCCTGCAGCAAAGTGATAAATCAGATCGACCAAAAATATACTGAAAGTCTATTTTAATAAATGGCTTTATTCCTTCCTCTAAATTATATGTTTCAATTACATGGATTCTCCAGGACAATTCATTTTAGTTTAAAAATTAGTTAAAAATTTTAACAATATTTAAAATGCATTTCATGTCTTGAGTAAGTCGTATTTATTTGCAGGGCTTAAACACGGCGGAAGGTGCATATTTATTTAAATCACGGCCTAAACTGCAGACATCTGAAATAAAACAATAAAACAAACAGGAATAGAATAAATTGTAGTTGAAATTATGTTGAAAGGCTGTCAGAATGAATAAATACAAGCTATGCAGTACATGAGCGTTACAGACATGTTTTGAGAAACAATAACGTTTTAGTAAAGTCGCTCGTTGATGGAGAACATAAATCTTATTACCAAAATTAAATACGTCTTGTTAATAAAATAGTTAAAATACGATTAAACGTTTTTTGTAAGGTAACGAGACCCAAAAAATAATGATTTTGACTCGCTGAAACGCTGATTTCTATAATGGTATATTGTTAAATGGACTGCGATGAACTGTAAAATAAATTACCAATATCCGAGCCATTATCTATCATTGATTTAAATATTAAATTGGATATTTTCTACCGTTTAAAGGATATTTGGCAAAGTATCGTTTTTTACTTCCCTCGTTACAGGAATGTAAAAATCGTGAAAAAAATCACCCTCCGAGATTTTTTCAAATCTTTACGTTTCAGGGTGCCCCGAAAAACATGTTTTTTTTAATTCCGTCGGCCTGTCTGTCTATCTATCTGTCGATTTTTCTGTTAACGGCGTATCTACAAGACTATTTATCCGATTGACTTCAAATTTTGATCAAAAAGTGAGGGTCATAAAAGGTCATCCTCATGTGACCTGGTAATATTTTGGTAAAAACTCAATATGGCAAAATAAAATGGCGACCAAGTGAAATGTTGGAAAAATTATTACTAAAAAACTGCTTATCCAATTTTTCTCTCAAATTGCACAATATTCTTGTACTATGTAGGAATCAACTGGTAAAATTTTGGTACGAATCAACCTGAAAAGACTACTTAATGGATTGATTTCAAATTGTGTGTCTTATCTAATTGCGCTATAGAGATGAACTAGTAGAACTGTGGTACTAATTCAAGATGGCGAAACAAAATGGAGGCGAAATAAAATGTTTAAAAAATTAACATAAACAATCTTATTCAATAGGTATAAACTGGTATGAACTCAACATGACGCAACAAAATGGCGGTGTGTCTCAATGTAAAAACTACTCATTAAATTTATTTTAAATTATGGCCAAAAATCATAGGTAAAAACTGATAAAATATTGGTAGAAATCCTATAAAATGGAATAAAATACCACCTAGCTACGTACTGAACTAAATTGGGTCATACTTCACTATTCCTAATAAAAGGAAAGATTTATTACGAGGGATGTTCCGGGTAAAGGAAATTTATTTCATATATTATTTAGAAGATTCTCGGAAAAACATTTTAATTAGAAATCGAATGTTAAAACGCTAAAAATGAATATGGCCAGTCGAACTGCCAAGTTATGGGTTTTGACGCGTGTAGGCGGTAAAAGATACCAAAAACATTAAATAAAACAAAAAGTTGGAAAATAGAACAAGAAAAAGATTCAAAAATCAAATGCTGTCAAGAATGTAGCACAAGAAAGTTTGGGGGTCAAGTGACGCTTTAAAAAAAGAAACACCTTGAAACTTACTTCGATGTCTAGTGGTATTGTTTCGTCGTAGACAATAGATATGAGTAATAAAAAGATATATCCCATGTATAAATTAAATACGGCAAATAATGTACAGAATTCCATTAAGTACAGATAGCATAGTTTATACATATATGTATAATTATTTGGTTTTAACTTTATACAAATCCTAAGTGGATTGATTCTCCATGAGGGAGCTGTGCTTAAAGACGAATATATCAATTTTTTTCTTTGTTTTTAATTTATTTTTATATTTTTATTTATTTTTCATAACTTTATTTACATAGGCTATAAAAAATAGATTATGTCGTTTATTATTTTTCCCCATAAAAAGAATTTTTGCAAGGAAATTCAATTTTACCCAATATTTAAAAACTTTATTAGGCCGTCATTTTGTTTCGCCATATAGGATTCGCATTAAAACTGTACTAGTTTATCCATATTTCACATTTGATGATGCAAAATTTCAAGTCAGTTGAATAACTGGTACTGAATTTTTAAATATTTCATTAGACGACCATTTTGTTCCGCCATAATGGCTTCATACGAAAATTTTACCAGTTTAACCCTATATAACACTTGATTCTTGTACAAAATTTAGGACCACTGAATAAGTAAGTAGTCTCTTAATAATGATTTTTTTAACATTTTGTGAGACCGCCACTTTGTTCCACCATATTGGATTTTTACAAAATGTATGTACCATTCTATCCCTATATGTTCTAGATTTTTGATCAAAATATGAAGTCAGTCGAATAAGTAGTTTTTGAGCTATGCCGCGCACAGACAGAACGACATACTAACGGAAATGAGAGAACAAGTTTTTCGGGATCTATTGACCCTAATACGCAGAGATTTGCAAAAAAACTCGGATGGTGATTTTTTCACGAAAACAATACTTCCTATGAGGAAAGTAAAAATTTAAAACAATTTATGTCGAAAACCATGCCGAGGATTATGCTCATACTAACTGAACCCGTGCACTTTGCTGCACGTACAAATCAAATTGAACAATGTGTATAGAACAGTAACTAATAACTAAAAATGATAATAGAAATTTGCAAAAGTTAAAACTATTAAAATTGATGCTTTTTTATAATTTACATTTTTAGAATGCTCCTAAATTTTTAATTAATTTATATTAACTTTAATTTAAAACTCTTTATCGCGAAAATCATGTCGAGGATTATGCTTATACTAGCTGAACCCGTGCACTTTGTTGCACGTACAAATCGAAACGAAGAATTTGTCTATAACAGTAACTAATAACTAAAAATGATAATAGAAATATACAAAAGTTAAAGTATTAAAATTAATGCTTTTTATAAGCTACATTTTTAGAATGCTCCTAAATACATAAATTATTTCTTTAGGTAGTAACGGACAATAGATAAAGTTTGTCCTTGATTCTTATTTTTCGAAGTCAAAACATACTTTCTTGCACGGGCGGACATGTAGGGTATTTACTACAGTTCAGTTTTACATCTCTTATAGTAGTTTTTTTAACAAACATACCGACACTACATATCATCCGCCATCCGTCGAGATTTCCAAACTTAAAATATAAATGCTTCTAAAAAATGGGGTTTTAAGTAACTCTTTAAAAAGTTTTTAACACAAAATCGAGTAAAATTGTAAATTAGTGCAAAAGATATTTTACAAAACATCAGAACATATTTTACTCCTTTTTAGCCCTTAAATGTAAACTTTTTAAAAGTCCATCGATGTATTTGTATTACTTTTGCAATCCATTGACACTCTAAAACGTCCTTTAGAGAAGAGAAGGTCGAAATATTCAGAAATTAAGCAATTGACGAAAGTATTGTTTTAAAATCTCATTTAGATAAAGAAATATTTTAAAAAAGTTAAGAAGCATTTAGCACGTTTTTACCTTTGTTTTTAAAATCGGCTTATGAAATATCTATCTTAAAATCTCATGTAGTTGAAGAGGTATTGTAAAAAATAAGTAAAATATATTTTACCTTAAGGAGGAATCTCGAGAAATTCAGAAATTGATTCTAAAAATCATTGTTGAAAGTTCGTCTTAAGATCTCATTTTCTTAAAGAACAAAAGTGAAAACACATTTTACCCGTTTTCACCTTCCTAGGGGTAAGTAATAACCCTTTTTTATCCATAGCACAAAAAAGAGGTTCACACCAAATGTGAAATTTGATCTTTAACGCATTCAGAAATGCGGTGATCAGTCAGTGAATGGGGCAAAAGGACTAATGCCCCCCAGATCTCACAACCCAGAGCAACATGTTTTTAAACCAAAAATAAATAGTTTACAAAAATAATTTTCATGTATTAAAATTTTTACTTCCCGGGTAAGATAGAAGTATTTTTTATTTATATTTTATTTATTGTATTTGGATATCAATTTTTGTATTGGAATAACTTTTTAATCGCTAATAAAAAAAGTGAGGACTTTTTTGTGTTAATTGTGAAGATGTTATACTTATGGCATATATTACGTGTAAAACGAAAGCTAGGATTTTTGTAGTCTCTGGATTAGTACCATACCGCCCTGATGAGATGCATATTATAGATAGTACGTATTTGCTCATCCCCCCTCTTTTTAGGAAAACATTCTAAATTCGCCTATGATGACTTCTAATATTCGTAGCAATACCTGGCAATCTATTTGAAACAAATTTGTAAAAAATTGCTTTTTTTAGCATTATTGAAACATAAATTTTAAAGGAACCCAAAAATAAACCAATTTGTTTTTCAAATTTCCAACAAAACTGCGCTGGTTACACTAGTTACGTCAGTGTCCAATACATAATATACAAAATAATAAAAAAACTTCTAGTGATTACTAATAAGAATACCCAATTTTGGGTCGTTGTATATAATAGGACGGTTAAAAACTGTAATTAAATTTAAAAATTGTATCGTCTGCAGTTTGTCCAAATTGAATATTTTATTTCTTGAATTTAGGTTTTTTTTTTCTCTTCAAAAGGCCACTAAAAATTATTATTTTAACTTTTGTTGACTTATATGTTAATATATTCGTAGAATTTGATTGGTTTGTTGAAAACTGCCTAATGTACAAAGAAGAAAACTACCGAACGTATGCTTTTCAAACTGTTTGATTAAAAGGAAATACGTAGTGAATGATTTTTCTTTAAATATTACGAGATGACTTTAGTTCGCATTATATCATTTCTAAACTCAATAATTCTCACGATGAATTAAATAACATTTAAAATAATAAACAAACTAATTTACGAATACCAGCCTACCAATTAAGTGGCGTCCAAGAACATCCTTGAACTAATTAAATAGAAGTAAAAGTGACTAAAAGTGTCAAATTTATCTTGTCTGAAACATTTGGCAACTATTTATATCGTCGCTAGAGTTTAGATGATCATAATTACGTGTGATTTATGGGTTTCCGTTCTTTTGAAACGACGATATATGTCACTGTGTGTGAATATGTTAATAAAGTAATTGTTTTATTAGTGGCATAGAATGAGAATAGGAAATTATATCTTTAAGTATTTTTAACTACGTTTTTATCACTCATCTCAAAAATTTGAGGTTGATGATATTTGGCTTTTTTCCATTTATTAATTCTTGCTTTTTTAAGGCTCTTTTATATATGCGCTGGTGCAGTAATCAAAAACATTTAAAGTTGTTTAAAAATTATTTTTGATTCGACATCAATGGTTCTTAGCAAAGAAGCAGACAGCTCTAGTTGCTAAAATTAAAATGGTAAATTATTCCCGCTGAGGGTGAAAATAGTCTTTTATTTACTTATTTATATAAAATAATCATGTATAACCGAGAAGAAAATAATTTAAATAACGATACCTAAATTAAGACAATTTAAAAGGATATCTGAGTGAATTTAAATTTTTCATATTTCTGCTGCTGTAGAGACGCGAGTATGCAGGTTACCGATTGAAACTGCTTTATTTCGGCAAAAGGGATATTCAGCCAAATAAGAAATATGTATTTCCATTTGAAAATTGAGGTTTCGTTTAATAAAAAACTGGTTAAATTTGTTAAAAAAAGTTTGTAAGTAAAGAATTTTGGAAAGCACGTAGACACTCAATTAACAAAGAAGTAAACTTTTATGAAACTGTAAAAATTCAAAACAAAGAAATACTGACTCTATAATCTTCAGGGAAAATCAACGTGCGCTTTAGTTGTGACATTGTTTTCCTCGTCGGTAAATAAGACTTTGAAATAAATCGCGTTTTAGTGTTACCCCGATATTCATGTTTATATAACAGTGTTATCTAAGACACAAATTTCAATTTGGTGTATGGTTTAAATTGATTTCTTTCTCATTTAATACCAAATAATTCTTCTAAAGGGCTCCAATAAAATTTCATATGAATAGATTTTGCCAATTTTTTTTTTCAAAAAAAACTTCACCATTTCAGGGTTGGAAAAAAAAACTGGGTTTTATTATAAAAACATAGTCTAGTATGTTGATTTCTTTCTCATTTAATACCAAATAATTCTTCTAAAGGGCTCCAATAAAATTTCATATGAATAGATTTTGCCAAATATTTTTGTCAAAAAAACTTCACCATTCCAAGGTTGAAAAAAAACTGGGTTTTATTATAAAAACATAGTCTAGTGTTTCTTTTCTGGGGTTTTATATGTGGGCTTTATTGATTTTTCTTTTATTAAACGGCTAACGTATCGACCATTCACGATTTTGGAGAAATATACAGTGGATACTGTATATTTACAGTTATATATATATATATATATATATATATATATATATATATATATATATATATATATATATATAGTATTCACTATATTTAATAACATAACATTTTCAACCTCTGTTTCCAGAAGTTACCAAATAAAATGTCATATTAATATTATATTTTTTATGTTATTGTTATTTTATGGATTCTTTCTGCAGCTGCAAGTATTAAGTCTTTTTTTAGAACTTTTGTAGTAATAAAAAAAATCTTTATTGCACAACACAGAGTAGCATCTATTCAAAAGTGGAAAGTACCTATAATCGTTATTTAACAACCACCACTTTAGAAACTAAAAAAAAAATATTAAATAACAACAATTATATGAGAAGATAAACTACAATATTAACCGACCTTTACAAACATATTTGTTAACATTATTTTAAATGCAAAATTCAGGCACACTTAACACTTTAAAATTACGTGGAAAAGAGTTATAAACAAAACAAACAGAAGTTCTAAAAATTCAGTTCTTTGAGAGAATTTTTTCAAATTATATGGGCTGATTTGGAACAAATTAAGAAATCGCATAGTATTCGAAAAATCTTTTTAATTGGCCAAAGTCTACATATATTATGTAAGATCAAGCTCTAAGGTTCTAAAGGATGGTAATTGGCGACATCTTTATAAATGTTTTTGTTTGTTAATATTATTTCTAAAATTATGTTACCTATAGTATTATTACTATTATTTGTTTACTTCTTACTTGATCTTATATGTTTATTGTATATATGGTATTATATTGGTATCATTTCCAAAAGGCTAGTTAAAGATACCTTTTTTTTGCCAAAATTAGGAAACAATATAATATAAGTTGTTTTCATTTAACATCAATCTTACCTGAGCTAATTTAATTTCTTTGACTAATGTGACAAAACATTATGCTGTCTTTCTCTTGTTAGGCTAAATTACCACTACCATTAAATTTTTATCTTAAATGAAAGCAGATTAATCCGTTAATATTGCTGAATATTAGCCAGAGAAATAATATGAATTGCTGGAAAAGATTTTCTGAAAAAAAAACAGGAAATTAAATGTTTAAATTTTCATTACTATAATTCCCAAAATGGGTTAGGTTTTTTTAAGTGGGTTTTTTGTGCGTTTTTTTGGGTTACATACCGGGCAGCCAACCCTGATACATGGACGTGTGTAATTCCAGTTATTTTGAAAAAAGTTAATAATATATTGTTGTGTTCAAGGAAAACAACTTTCAAATTTCTCAAAAGTTTTAAAAAAGTGGATCCCAATTTATAAATTTTTAGAACCAATTGTAGTTGTTACAAACACTGAGGCTTTTTTTTCAATTTTACTCCAAAAAATGTTATAGATTTTCAAAACTCAGCAATAGGATAAGAAAATTATTTTTAGAATTATATTTTTTGTTTTTAATATTCCTGTATGATTTGTTAAAATTTAAAGTTTGGATAATAAAAAAATATATTAACTCATAAAGTAATAGGAATTTAAAATCGATGTCCTTCAAGTAACGGCTAACGGTTCAATAACTATTATTATATTTTCGCATTTAATGTAAATTACCCAAACAATAATAATTTTTCCAAAATGCAAATAAAATAATAATAACTTAGGTGAGATATGTTTCTAATCATTTAATTTTTTGGCAGCTTTTTTAAATACATTTATTATAAGCGTACTTCGTTCAATACCTATTAAGTAGATACCACACAACCAATAATATTTTATTAAATAATGCTAATATTTCAATTAATTGTGATCTCGAATTCTATCCTGCTACGTAAATGGCCATCTGCTCCCACAAATAATAATTAAAATATTTATACAAATACCTTCTACGTGGGAAGCAGGAAAGGTATCTAAAAAACTTTTAATATCAATAATAAAAGTTGGTCGTAATTACATGTAAATCCATCTGATAACTTGATTGGTCTTTTAAGACGACCGCCGGGATCGTCAATCAATCAATATTTAAAAAACAAGTATAAATAAAATTATCTAGATATAATGCGATATAATTACTGTATATTAATTGATTTAAAATGGTCGTTAGAAGCAGGTGTACGTACGGCTTGTTTTTTCTTAATATTTTGCCTAATGGATTGGAAAAAAGGTTACTCTAGACATAAGAGTTTGAGATTTGTCAGTTTTTTCTCTACAATAGAATCATTATATATGAATACTTTTTACTTTTAAGATTTAAGGTAGCTTGATGTAACAAATTTGAGTTTTATCTGTATCTTTAGTAATAAAAACTATCCGTGTTGTTGGTTGTTCTGACGAAAAGTCACATGTTTTCAATAAATAAATCAAAATGTTTTTTTTTCGTTATTCATTTTTTCAGTTATTATAATTTTTGAAAAAAATTTTTTTTTTACATTTTAAAGTTAGGCTATTGTTTCAGAAAAGGAATATATTGTTGTATTTATCCAATATTTTAGTTTACACAAAATGTGTAACGAAACTATCACCTTTGAGTAAAACTTTCTTAAGGCGTAAAGATTTTTTACGCTTTCTTCGACACATCAATTTAATTGGTATGAGATCTCAAAAAAGGAATTTGTCAATGTTTTTTTTAGAAAAACACATTTTTTCGATATAATTTTTTTCAGTTCTAGCAGTGCTTCATAAGAACAAAAGTGATTAGGTATTTTTTACTTCTTATAAGCCGACCAAGGCTTGTTTCTGTTTTAGAGTTTGCTTCATATTAGAAGTAAATCTTGCAATTTGATTCAAATTTTAAATTTAAGGCGGATATTACAATCGGCAAATAGTTTTACGCGGAACATTCCTCGTTATAAATCATTCATTAATAATTACGCGAGGAATTTCAGTTTTTGATACAGTGTATTATGGTCATTTTGTTATAAAGGAAATCGTTATCAGGTTAGCTGTCTCTGGAATAGGCGCCGGAGCGCAACATTGCAGAGGTATCACTGTTTAAGTCACAACACAAAGTCAAAGACCGATGTTCTTATAACGGTTGATTCATTTGGAGGTACCTTTTTCAAAAATTAAAAAAGATCCAAAAATTTAATTTTATTAAAAAACTTTATTATCATTGAAAAGAACCATTCTTTACATTTACTTTTTAAAGATTGTTTCTTTGAAATGTTGGTCGTGACTGCGTCTAACATGGTCCATTGTTAAGTTCCAATTTTCAGTCACGCGTTGGAGCATTTCGGCTGGTATTTGGTGAATAACGCGAGTAATATTGGCTTCCAATTGCTCAATTGTGGACGGCTTATCCATGTTACTTAACGTAGCTCCAAAGGAAATAATCCAGAGGCGTGATATCACATGACTTAGGTGTCCAGTTTACCAGTCCAAAGCGTGAAATTAAGTGTTAACTAAATAAATTGTTCTCGCAATACTGCCATGGTTTCACGGACAGCATGGCAAGTAGCGCCGTCTTGTTGAAAGCAAATATTGTTAAGATGAGGAACTTCAATGTCAGGCTGCAAATAGTCTGTTGACATGACGGGATAAGGGGCATCATCCAAAGTTACATTCAGGCCGACCTCGTTTTTGAAGAAATATGGACCGATGAATTCTACCAGCCCATAAACCACACCACACTTTTGTTTTGTCTAGATGTAATGGCAGCTCTTAGCCCTCTTTGGGTTTCTCTTCAGCCCAAAGACGACAATTTTGTTTATTGACGTACCCATTAAGATAGAAATGGGCCTCATCACTAAACAAAATTTTGGACGAAAACTGTCAAGATTTTTAAGAGCCCAAAGACTAAAATGGCGATGATCTGCAAGGTCGGTCAGCTTCAATTCCTGCACTAATTGAATTTTATATGCTTTTAAACCAAGATCTTACGTAAAATACGCCAAGTTTTTGCATAAGTCATACGAAGTTGTTGAGAACGCCGCCAAATCGATTCTTCCCGGTCATCGCGTCCACTCTCAGCTACTGCCGCAATAGTTTCTTAATTACGTGCTGGATCTGGTCTGTTTGCTCGAGTATTATATAATAAAGAATACTTGTTTTCAAAATGTTTAATGGTACAGCGAATAGTGCGTTCGTTAGGGTGATTATGTGGACCATAAGTTGCTCTAAGCGCACGAAAAACATTTCTCGTAGAACGCTGATTTTCGTAATAATGCTGAATAATTTGTCGACGCTGAAATGAGTACCAAATAAAACAGGTATGATAATTTCAAAGTTGTATTACTAAAATTAGCCCGACAGTAGTCCGAGAAAAATTTGGTACCATTTTGTTTCACGCTTTGGACCGGTAAATTGGCCACCAAGGTCATGTGATATCACGTCCCTGGATTATTTCGTTTAGGGGTACGTAAAGTCCAAAGTCTACGTAGATAAACCGGCTACAATTACGCAACTGGAAGCCAACATTACTCGCGTTATTAACCTTATACGAGTCGAAATGCTGCAACGCGTGATAGAAAACTGGAACTTAAGAATGGACCATGTTATACGCAGTCACGGCCAACATCTTTAAAAGGTAAATGTAAAGAATGGTTCTTTTGAATGATAATAAAGATTTTTTAGTAAAATTAAATTTTAATTAAATAAGGTTATCCTAGGTTAGTTATTTAGGATTCATATTAAGAGTCTTTTTTTACTTGTAAGAGTGTTCTGGTCGTAAAAAAATCACCCTACGATATTTTTTCAGATTTTTAGATTTCAGAATCTCTAGATGCCGAAAGACATGTTTTTACATATTCCGTCCTCCGTCCATCTGTCTGTTCGCGGCATAGCTCAAAAATGTTACAGAAACATATTACTAAATAAATAAAAAAAATACTTATCCAACTTACCCACAAAATGTTGTAGAAAAATTAGGTGTGTGTGATATGGGGATGTACTCGTAATTTTTGATGGTGGGAAAAAATGGAGACCTAAAAATTACAAAAAAAACAGCGTAAAAAACTACTCCACCGATTGTTTTCAAATTTTGCACCCAAACCAAGTATTATAAATAGATGAACTGGTAAAAATTTTGAAACGAATTCAAGATGGCAGAACAAAATGGTAGCCTAATTAAATGTTAAAAAGATCGGTCAGAAAAAACTACTCATTCGATTGATTTTAACTTACACAAGAATCAAGTATGGTGTAGTGATAAACGACTAAAATGTTGGTAAGGAGCCATTATGGTGGAACAAAATGACGACCTAATGAAATGTTTAACATATCAGTATCAAAAAATTAAAGTTTTGCACAAAAATCGGGATGAATTGATAAAATTGTGTCAATCATATAGGGCAAACAAAATAGCGGCATAATTAATTGTTTAAAAAGTCTTTAAAATTCCATTTCCTAGAATAAAAACCTTTTTTTTTATACAGAAAAATAATAAATATCATAATTGTTTTTGTTATAGATTATCTAAATAGAATTATAAAACATAAAATAATAATATTATTAATAATAATAATAATATAATAAAATGGTATGTCTGTCTGTTTGTTCCCAACATAGCCCAAAATGCGGAATAAAAAGACGACCTAATAAATTTTAAAAAATCAATGTTAAAAGACCACTCCACCGATTGTTTTCAAATTTTGCACAATAATCAAGTATTGTATAGAGGTGAACTAGTGACAGTTTTGATACGAATCCAAGATGGCGGACCAAAATGGCAGCCTAATTAAATTGAAATAAAATCTGTTAGATAAAACTACTTATTCCATTGATTTAACTTGATCAGAATCAAGTGGGTATAGGTGTAAATTGGTAAAATTTTGGTGAAGAGCCATTATGGTGGAACAAAATGGCGGCATTTTGTATATACGTATGTTTAATTGGTAATATTGTATACACTTTTCATAATAAAAGAGAATTTTAATATACGGTAAGTTCTGGGTATTTTGGAACAAAAATAAGTAAAGACCTTTTAATAGAACTTTGCTCGTAACACAACTTTTTCTTTGTCAAGTCAACATGACACAACATTAATATTTATATATTGTGTATAAAGCTATTACCAGATATTTATATGCATATATAAACTGTGTTTTATGAGTGGTGGAATCCGTTACGAGGGAAGTTTCGGGGTAAAAGCCAATTTACATATTTTTTGCCTATCCTATGTTTTAAAAGTTGAAATATACCTTAATATAAATGTTACCAAAGACCGATTTTACTTCGAATAGACAGTCCATCAGATATATAATAAATTAACCACATCACCTGCTCGTTTCGCATATTAGGACTCACGCAACAATATGTGGTTCGCTTTTGCCAGAAGCGTCAACGTATTGAGAAATACAATAGAAAAATTATGCCTATCTATAACCGAATTTAATCAGTAATCGGTCGCATGCAGTACGTCGCAGACTGGCAACTCTGGGCATTGTGCGAGGCCAACAGCGTCGGGCGTTGTACTATGCGGAAATATCTCGATGGATTCCAATTATTCGGAATGGAGTACAAAGTGCTTGATGCTAATAAAAATATTAACCAAGAAGCTTGCCAAGAAATGATTTGTAAATATCCACAAACAACTCAAGTATTGACTACTCGTTACCTATTTTTTTTTACAAGTATAATTTAGCGAAGTGTACTTACTTCAAAACACCTTACTCGTTTGTTGTTAAGAATGCAGTCTAAGTCAGCTTTTTAATGCTTCTATATGATTATCCGTCCAATACTTCTCGTCTTGACTGCCCATAACTAATCTATGTGGTTTTCAATATAAACAAATCGATAAACATGAAAGGTGATTACACCAGGTTAAGAATTATAAGAAACCAGTCCCCTATTACATTACAAACATCTCAATAAAGATGTGGGATGATTTGTGGTTGGTTTCGCTCCGATTGGTTCTTAATAGCTCTACTTGATAACTTTTAAAACGTAATGATTCGCAGAACATGTAATAAGGAACCTGATATCTTTGTAGCATAGGGAAGTCTACATTCTTGTTGCAGTTTAGCTTTTTCCTTACGCGTTTTAGAAATAAATATAATAAACACTTCACTCTGTTGTATATATAAAGTTTGCAGTCTCATGAAAATATAAAGAACAATTAGTACTCTTAATTGTAGTAGTACTAACTTAATAAAATAAAAACCAATTTGCATCCATAAATGATATGAACTAGAAATAGCATAAAATGTAAAAAGTTCAGTACCTACGTGCTTACCGCTTGTGTCTAAAATTGAAAAGCATATTTATGTATTACATAGGATAATTTTTAGCCCACTACTTTTAGGTTATTAGTGCGCTGATGCGGTAATGTACTACCTATGTCGTAGAAAAATATATTTTTCTTATTAGATTTGGTTTACTGTATTAAATAATTGCTTAGATTAATTTTGATTATATTTTTTGTTTATGGGAAGCCCTAATTTTATATATTGTATATGACTACTTGATGATTTTGGGTAAATAATTATAAAAAATCTGTAATATAATTTTTTTGGTACCAATCAAATGTTTCTCCTTTTACGTAAATAAATGTATAGTAGTTCATCTAACTATAAAAAGTAGGGACATCTTTCTAGCTTTTAAAGTCATCTAAGCCTTCATAGCAAAAATGAAAAAGTTTTTATGTCTAAAAGGCTTAACAACTAGTACTCTTAATGACAGCGGAAATGCAACAGTGTTAAGAAGCCATATAAGGCATACACTTTCATGCACTACCCGAACGACATGCACTTAAATACCGAGTCAAAGAAATGCAAATTCAATGTAGATTCATTAAACATGCGTAGAGCTTATCTCTTACTTTTTGTTATTAATTTAATTAATATCATTTTATATGTCCCATCAATATGTTTAATCAACAAATATTGCCACGTTTAATCACTTTAATTAAATCGTTACCGTCCAGAACATAAAATTGTAAAAAGGCATTAAAGGATTTAATGTGCAACAGATAAATCGATACTTTTGAAGAATCAGAGATCTATATTTATTACCTCTGATATTACAGAAAAGACATAAGCGGTGACAGGTTCCATAGTTTTTTAATTGCATTGCAAATAAAATACTATTCCTACCAGATAACCTGAAAGCTAAACATTAATATATTTTTCGTAGGTAGTTTAGCCCAAATGGGTTTAAGAAGGTATACATTTCATAAAATCAACCTATTATAGAAACAAACCAAATTCCAGGCATACTAGCAATTTTTAACGCTCAACCAATAAAATTATCATAGGTTAGAATAGTGTTATCGACAAAAAGCCTTTATTGTGAACCTCGTCCTTTCCAAAAAAAAACCTTTTCAAACGTTAGTACATTATTCTATTTCTTTTTACTATAAAGCATAATACCTATAAATAATAAGTATTGTTTTTTCCTTTCTCTGGAACGAAAAGTATGGTATTGGAAGCCTATGGAATTCGCGAACGTAGGTCGAAATACATTATTTACAACTCTCTACATTTCTGAAACGTACTTTAATTCAAAAATACGATTTTTGGTTAAACGACAAGCTCTAATTTTTATTAAGAATAAAATTTCTTGAGAATTAAAAAAGTTTCCCTGATTTGAAGTATATATTTGATAGGTTAGTTTTTTTAGTACGTGAATTATACATTTTATTGTTAAATGTTATTTTAACAATTATTCTATTAGCAATAATACAAAAAACAGTTTAAAACTAAAATTAACCGAGCTAATAACAATTATTATGAGATTCTCAATTAAAAATCTGAACTAACATATCTCTAATATTACAATTTGTACCTTTACATATTATGATGCTGATTTTTATTTTTTTAACTAATATTAACGGTACCTAAATAATTAGCATTTGTATGTTCTATAGAAAGATTTATTAGATAAAAGAAAAGATTTTTTTAAATGTTTAACCATTTTAAAATTTTTATTTTTTTTTGTTTGGGAAAATAAGCAACACTAGTTAAAGTGAGACCTGAAGTTCTTAAATTCATTATATATAATTTCTTCTATATTCTATCTTAACCTTACGAACACATTGAATACTTGTCAAACTATCCGTTTTACCTAGTTTATTAATAGTAAATTTATCGTAAGTAAAGTAAAGAATCGATCATATAAAAAAATCCTGTGGGTTGTCTGTTAATGCAGGATACTTATATTAAATGAAAGGTATAACGGGGATAAATATTTACCCCCTAAATTTTAATATTATTATTACTAATCTAAAGATTTTAATATTTTCTCTTTCTGGGCGCTGTTATTATGTAAACAGAAAAAATTTTTCATGTAATGAAATCAGTTAATCTATTTTGTTCAATAATTTATCTAATTCATATTAATAACCTGAAGGCAATGTTCTAAAATAGTAAAAAGATTACAGCTTGTATGCCATGCAGAATTAAATTTTAAAACCCTCCAAATAAAAGAAAATATTTATTGATACTTAATAAATATGACTTGTACATGTAAACATTTTTTCTAATTTTCCCATCTTTCATAAGCCTCCAGACCGAGAATTAGACCTTTAACATTTTTATCATTCTCTGTCCCAGAAGATGAGGGATAATTTAGTTTCAAAAATACCTCTATCAAAATAGACTAGAAAGTTAAACACGTTAAAACAATTTAGTTATTATGCCTGAAGTTTTTTGAGAGTTCTCATACAATGTATATATGGAAAAAGGAAAATTTTTCGGGACGATTTTAACCTTGTTTCTTAACCTTTAATTTTGAATTATATTTTAGTATATTTAATATTAAATTATAAATTTAGTGTTTTTTAATATGACATTTGTAAAAGGGGCCGGCAAATTAAATTTTGTCTCCAGTTAAATTCGCTAGAGTCAGCTCTGAGTAATTTAAAAAATAATCTGTTACTACGTGACCCAAATGAGAACATAAAAACTCGTTTCGGTACTTTAGTGAGAAGTTTTAAAAAATGCATTTTCGTTAAAAAAAACAGCTAATTTTTTTCTTATGAGATATTAAAACAAGAAACATGTTTTGAAGAATAGTGAACAAACATAACCATAATTCTTCCACGTCCTGTATAGATTGTGTTACACAGAAAAAAGACCTATATTTAACTGAAATAAGCAATTAAACTAAAGGTTTTGAATATGTGTTATTCAGATACACGGTGATAATATCCAAGAATCCCGATTTTTATGAAACTAATAATTTTGCTCACGTTACGAAAATTTTCACAAAACTCTTAAAATCCATTTTTAATCTTAAACTACTGATCCCTACAAAATCCATAAAGATAAAAAATTGTTGTTATTATTTTTGACTTAAATATTTTCAACAAATACAATTTTTTTCATTATTAATTGATTAAGGGAACCATATTTTTCAATCGACAAAACTAGGATCGTATAGAGTGGATCAAAAAATTTATATTAAATGGAAATATTTTGCTTGATATTCGGTCAGTGAAATATAGTAGGTATGCCAATATGCCATATTAATTAAACCGGAAAATTAGGTCAGGGTAACCAGATTACTATTCCAGAATTTTGGTGTTTTCTTTCTAAACAGGGCTTTACATAGTTTCCTCTACGAATCTAGTTGATATTGTACAAAAAGATAGATTCACAAAATAATTAAGAAAATTGGGAATAGCTTCAGTTAGATATATGCCACCTAACAATATCAAATTCCATTTATATACATTTGCTTAATTGTTAAATGGTATACATTTTATAGGAGAGTTTCAGTATTCTCAACAAGCTATAAAATGGGCATTAAAAAGCCATAACGAGTAGACAATTTGATAAATTGTTTCGCAGAAAGTATCGTCAACATTTTAAACGTTAATGGTCCGTAGAACAGACAATTAATTAATAATAATTGAGTTCAGTAATTTAGATTTATAAGATATAAATTAAGGGCGTTGGCCCTATAATGTACATCGTTTGGAACTGTGTAATACTATATGTAGGTTCGATTAATTAATAGACATAGTGTAATACAAAAGATACTGTTATTATTAAAACATGAGAATATTTTGTTAAGCTCAGCTAATGCCAATCCGTCTCACTTTGATTTGAACTGATGCCCAAAATAATTTGAATCTATAGGTCAGTTAATTACAATATAAATGTATGAATGGTTTTGATTTAAATTTTACGGAAAACGTGAAAATAAGTGACTTACTTATACGCTAAATCCAAGAACTGTATAATCATAAAAAGTTGGCGAATACAATCGTGACCAGGTTGTCTCATTTTCATATATTTTACAACTGGTACATTGACTCATTTTCAAAGACAATTACGTTCTAAAATTTGATTATGTTACTGAAAAATCTAATTATTCAGTATTTTAGTAGGAGTAGTATTTTTTTTAATAAGTGTGAAATACAGCTCTTTTTCATGATTTTATTATTATCATTTTGCCAGTAAAAATCTCTAAAAATTGTATTTTCCCGATGTATTAAAAGCCGTTTTCTGTTGCCTATCCATTGTTAAAGTTTAAAATGTTTACGTAAATATTTGCTAAATTTGTAACTCTAACCCATTTTTTTCTTTAGTTTTAATTTAATTTTGTTTCCTTTTTTAGGTAAGTTAAATTTGCATTCTAGAAATTGATGCTAACCTGGTAAGTATAGACATATCCATCCAGTCATTAATTTTATTAGTGCTGTTCATCCACTTCTCGCCTATATCTGTAGGAATATAATTTTTTACTAAGAACAAAGTCTATATAATACTATTAGACTTTGCTAGGAATGGTAGATTTTGAGTATAAATGGTATAAAATATGTCTTATTAAACAGAGAACACGTTTAACAATGATGATAAACTCTTCACTATAGGCACCCCAGGTCTCGCATCACATATTCCCATATTCACAGATGTGACGGCCATTTCCAACGCTAGCTGCTACTTTACTGACACCGCCAAAAGTCTTGGTAGGAAAAATGTTGCGTTACCCATACAAAAATGTGGTTAAGGAGATAATGACTATTTATGCTTTTAGAAAACATGTAATCAATGCTCTTGGTTATCGAGAAATCTATTAAATAAGTTTTGTTGAAATAGATTAGATATACGTAAATTCTTAATCATCAAAATCGTGAAAATCTGTCACTAGACTGCCTAGACTCACCACTTAAAACACCCACCATTGGCACCTAGCAACTGCGACAGGTTGTTGCAAATGATTTTCCAAATGAACTGATACAGTACGAGAAAATATACTAAATGTGGGATAAGTGATCAATAAGCGAAAAAAGATTCTTATTAACATTATGTCAATGTATTGGGCAATTTTACATTAGTGGATCTGTACTCAACGTGGCTATAATTTTTTTGCTAAAGAAGAAATTTTAAAAAAATCATCATACTCGTTTATTAGGAATGTTATTCATTGTTACCTACTACAATTTGTATTAACTAAAAAAAATGCAATGTAAAGTATATCATAATACCATCATAAAAAGTGTGTTCGTGGTAATTAATCCTTTGCTTGATCAATAATATTTCATTATGTAAATTGTACCAAATTTAGCCTAATTATTCCTAAATATATTATTGTACTTTACTATAAAAAATGTACTAAATGTATTACAAATGTACTAAGAATGAAACACTGAATTGCGACATGTCGTAGCCATAAGCTTCGATCGCCAGACTCGTCTGTAAAACTCAATCGGTCACTACTTTCTCTTTAAGGTCATAATATTATATACTCGAATCAGAAACAGGAAAGTACCTTAAGGAACTATTTGGATTATAACATACATATGTTACTGTGACTTAAGCCAATGGTTTCTCGAAATGATCTATAATTCCAATCGTGCTAGATTATCATAAATTTTCTAATTACTTATTCATCAATCTAAATGTTCATTAAATTGATTTACTTCTACGAAACTAATTGCCAATTAGGAAATTTCCCAAGATTATTTCCTTTGAAAATTACAAATTAAATACATAATTATCGAAGTTTATGAATACAGAACTTCTGTAATAGTTTCAAAAGAGAATTTAACAGAAAATGTGTCACGACGGTTTTATAAATTTTTGTTCCTTTCCTTTTATAAATATATAATTTGTCGCAGTGCGCAACACTGTTCCATTTATTGTTAATTGGAAAACTGATGTTAGTATCAAATAAATTAATAAAGTTTTGGTGGGTCTAGTTAATTTTTATTACAATTAATAGTATAATTCTTTCTTACCAGGTGATTGTAAAAAATATGTATGTCCGTATACATAAAAGAAAAAATTAATATTACATACCCTTATAACATTTTCACGTTATATTACATTACGGAATAAATTTTCTTTCTTTGTTCGAACGAAACGAAAGTTCTCAGTCATGTTCTTTTCTTAATATGCACTATTGACATATCATTAAGCATTCCAAATATTCATCATTTCGCAGATTACACAACTTCTCTCGATGGATCTGTAAATCTTGAGCTCCTAAATGGGGAGATTGAGGTTAGAATTTGCGAATAGTTCTTGAATAATAAGTTGGACGTGAATGATTAAAAAAACACACATGTTGACGTTTGCTTTGCGCCCCTTCCCTCCTATAAAATTGGGAAGTTAGATTTCTGGGAGTAACATTGGATTCGAGGCTTTCATGGGAGCAATAATATTAATCAGCAAACTTTTTTTTTATCAGGAATCTTGAGATAGGGTATCGCCGGAGGTTCTTGTTCAATCTTACTATGGCTATTTTCATTTTCTATTGAGTTATGCGGTGTTCTTTTGGGGTCACTCGTTTGGTGCATCTTCAGTCTTTGCAGCATAAAGGAAGTTCATCAGAATAATTTCTGGGCTAAGATACAGAGAATGCTGTCGACAACAATTTGTTAACCTAAAAATTGTAACACTACCTAGTATTTTTATTTTTTGGCATCACCACCCGTTTTCAAGATTTTTATTATAGAGATTATGTCTTATGATGATTTTTGTAACTTATGAGATTATAACGTATTTTGTAACTAATCTATTAATCGATTTTTGACTTGTGAACATATTTTAATAAACCTATCACCGTTCAGTTGTTTGTTATCGATCGTACAATACTTGCTGCAATTGGAGTTCAATACTAGATTCAATTATGTCACGTGTGCAACCGCACTAGCAGCTCTAAGAAACAAAAGATCTTGTAAGGCAAAGAGTTTGGAATATAATTTACAATAAATTAGTTATTATAAAAAAAAACAAAAAAAAAACGGCTGCTTGAAAGTGATTTACGCGTTTTATAAATTATGGATTTGTTTTTAAATAGTTTCTATAATATCTTATTAAATATTATTATTTGTTTTTAAATAGTTTCTATAATATCTTATTATTAATTAGAGGTCTGTTTTTAAGGTTAATACAAACCAATTTGCATGTATGTGAGAGGTTTATGATTTAATTAACAAAGTAGCTATTTCTTAGCGGGGATACATTTTTTTTTAAGTCTCCCTGCCGTGTTCAATATTGAAATAAGGAACAAGCTACTTAGCTAAGTAAATGATAAACCCAATCCCTACAAATTGGTTTGTTAGCTCCAAAATAGATGAAATAAGTTTTTATAGGAACGGTTGACATTCATGAAAATACATTAAAAAATACAATTTATAAGGTTTTAAATACAAAATTATGCTGTTTTTTTCTTCCATCTTCCGTAGTTCTAGGCAATCGGGTTTGTTTTATTTTAAAAAATAATAATAATATTTTATATATATATATATATATATATATATATATATATATATATATATATATATATATATATATATATATATATATATATATATATATATATATATATATATATATATATATATATATATATATATATATATATATATATATATATATATATATATATATATATATATATATATATATATATATATATATATATATATATATATATATATATATATATATATATATATATATATATATATATATATATATTTAGTTGAAAATAAAAAAAATTATTAAATCTATGAGGTAAACTTATTTGTAAAGTGAGTGCAGTTTAAATTAATACATTTTTTTTTGAGCCCTAGCAATTAGCATACATTATTATACTGATTTCTATTATTAGAAAATAACACCAAACGTCCTGTTATTATCAGTTAAATGAGGTGATAGGACAGAAGACAATGAAAATCGTACCTTTCAGGAGGCACATGTCATTTGTATGCCTTTTGGTATTTGATATTCGCCTTGTATCTTTGTCAGTGGTGATGCGAGAAATATTTTTATTTTAGAATGAGGTAAGATAAAAAATATACCATAGAAAAATGTAGTTGGTTTCATTTAAGTTTTCATGGACAATGTTATTACTATTGTCAATTATACTCTTCTATGTTTAAACTATCCTAGATGTTTATGTGAGAATTTTTTTTTAGAAATCATAGCTATTTGATTTCAAAATATTTTATTACTCAAAAAAATCGTATCATTCTTGTCCGAATGCGGAACATACTTTAAATTTGCTTAAGTTAATAAAGTTTTGTTTTTAATTGCCCAAAAGAAAAGGAATTTAAATATTAATACAAAAAAGTTAAATTTGTTATTTTAGAAAGAATTTCACTTATATTAATTTGTACATTGTTATCGTTATATTCAGTGACTAAGAGTAAATTAAACTGAAATCTTCCAGATCTCCCTTTTTATTGATAACTGTGTTATCAAGTCGAATCTCAACCATTTTTCGAAACTCTGTTTTTCTCTTGTTTTTTTCAGAGAACTGAAGGAATACAAAAATAGCCCAAAATATGTATAAAATAATTTCACAAACTTTAATTTTTACGACCCTTTATCTCAATCCTGAAGACATGTTTTATATTGGACCTTGTCCTTTAATAGGCGCAATACATGTTAAATCATTATAATGAATACAGATAATTGAAATTTGTATAACTGTTCGGTACTTTTTGGGAGATTATTATATATGTCAGTTACATAATCTAGCAGCTATAGTCTTATTACTATAAAACTTAAAATTCTGAAGTTGCTATTATACACTTAAGATTGGGAGGTTTATCTTTATTTACTAACTATATTGTCTTAGTTGGTATTATTATTGCGGAAATAGCATGTCCACATACAAATAGAGAACCTATACGGAGATCTCTAAAGATTAAATAGAGAGATTAGACGTTGAAAAGCAATATAATCTGCGGATTCTGCAGTGGGTGTCTTTTTACCTTCGAGAATGCCAAACAGATCGAAAGTCTCGATACTAGATCTTTATCTCGGCTCGATGCGTAACTTTTTACGGGAATATCGCCGTTTATTTATGTTGTCATGGTCGTATAACGAACATTTGTATATGTTATGTGTCGTAAATATATGTTCGTATAGTAAAATAGGTAGAATTCATGGCAGTTTAATGTTTTAATGAATATACATCGAGCAGAAGAATTTTCATTTATATTTGTGCATATATAACGTCTCGGTATTTTCACAGAGGAGTTGTCACTGTAGTTCTTACAGTTTATGTATTTTTGCATGTTTTTAAAAATTAAAATCTTTAATACTTCGATGCAATTTTCAATTATATCAGAATTACATTGGTTTTAAAAATGACGTCTAAAGAAATTGATGAGAATAATAAAGATCTGTTTTCTTCATTATACTCACTTTTGTTTTTTTATACTGCCAACTACAAGCAAATACAAATCAGGTACTTTATATTCACCTTAATTATATTAAATCAATACTATTTTTTAAGCATTGTGTTAAGTCGCTTTTTGTTCCCCCGTATAGAATTCGCATCTATTCTATACTATGTATACGATACTACATCACACTTTTTATGTGTAAAATTTGGATTCGATTAAATGAGTTCACTGATCATTTAAACATTTTATTGGTCCGCCATTCTGTTCCGCCATATTAGGTTCATACCAAAACCTTACCAGTTAATTTCTCTTGATTTTTGTACACTTGGAAGTTAATTGAATAAATAGCATCTTTACACCGATTTTATTAGGCGCCATTTTGTTCCGCCATGTTGAATTCCTTCCAAAATCTTCCAATTAATTTCTGATACAATATATTTTTGTACAAAAGTCGGTTGAATAAACAATTTTTTACTACTCTCGTACAGGATAGACTTATAATTTTGTTTAAAAATTAAGTGTTCTGTGAAGATAACCTGGTTATATTTTGGTAAAAATTCAATATGGCGGAAAAAAATGGCGGCCTAGTGAAATGTTAAAAAAATATTACTAAAAAACAAATAATCCAATTTACTAAAGATTTTGCAGAAAAGCAAGTGCACACCAAAATCAATCTGTAATATTTTAGTACGAATCCAAGACATCAAAATAAAATGGCTACCTAATAAATTATTTAAAAAATCAACCTGAAAAACTACTAAATAATTTCAAATTATGGATAAGCATTAAGTGTGATATAGGTATAAAGTGGTGAAACTGTGGTACGAATTCAAGACAGCGCAAGAAAATGGAGGCCAAATAAAATGTCTAAAAATCAACGCAAAAAAATGTTCTTATTCAATTGACTTAAATCTCTAAGCACAATTAAATGTGATACAGGGATTAACAACAACATTACGGTACAAAAAATCAGTGTAAAAACTACTCATTCAATTTATTTTAAATCAGGCCCAAAAATTAAATGGGCCTAGGTAGAAACTGCTAAAATATTAGTACGAATCCAATATGGTACAACAAAATGGCGCCTAATAAAAATATTTTAAAAGACAGTATACTAAACGATTTTGTGCGGAACTAAATTGTGTTACATTTATTATTCCTAATAATAGAAAATACTCATAACGAAGGACGAAGGCAGTTCCGGGTAAAGAAAATTTTCCGATTTTTTTAAATTTGATTTTTACCAAATTATTATCAGTCTATGACCTTTCAGTTTTGTGTAAAATTGAAGGTAACTGGATAGGTACTTTTTAAAGTATGCAGCAAACAGACAGACAGTCGGAAATAGGAAAAAGTTTTTTTTCGATATCTAATGCAGGACATCGCTTTTACGAGGGAATTAAAAAGGACTACAGAATATTACTTTGTTATAAACTCTTGTATAATAGAACGTGGACAAGAAGTATACCGAAGGATTAACTTCCGGTGCAACATACTGCAAAGATCGTTGATAAATAAAAAGGACCATTAAATCAGCTTATCAGTAATTGTATATGGAGCGTGGTGAATCATATTTCATACCGGATTAAAGTCCGGTTTATTTTTCCAAACACCATGAAATATTTATTTGTTCACGCAAATAGCGAAATATTCTCATATTTTCATTGAAATAACTGTATTAAAAAATAAATAGTCACGTGATATGCTTTGTTTCAGAATTTCAAAGAAGTAAATGAATAAATATATATTATATTATAACTGTTACTTCAAAGGTCAATCCTATAATTCCTTTATTGTTTCAAGGTCAATCCTATAATCCCTATAATCCCTTTATTGTTTCCAAAAATTATTCAGTTCGTTTGGTACACAATTAGTTTTGAAGCTATTATTATTATATTTTTTGTCATGAGTAGAATTAGGCTATTCTTACATAATGTGGTGAAAGCATTTGAAATATGTAAGTATACCTAAATAGCTGAGCTTTATTTTAAAAACATGCTTTCGGGCTTTGATGCGAGTACAAATTAGTTAGAACTTTTCGTATTGCGTATCAGTTTTAAAACTTTGTACTAACTATTAACTATTTGTAAATATACCTATACTGTTTTCTTTGTGGAAAGCCATACACGTTTTTATCTAGCTTTGACAACAAGAATAGGTACAGTGAAATTTCTAGCTCTGAAACCTAAATCCATGGTATAAGTAAGCAAATCCATAGTATATAAGTATACAAAAAGTGTAAAATATTGGGAAAATAATTCTTTAAAACATGTACAGGAGTCACCCAGCACCCCTCCTTTTTTAAACTTAAACAACCACCTTTAAAAAAATCAAAATATCCATTCGGTGTATTTTTTTTTTCAGAAGAATTTAAAAGTGCTTTTTAAAAATCAATTTTACTTTTAGTAAGAGTTCTGCGATAGAAAAGGGGATTATATATATATATATATATATATATATATATATATATATATATAATTATAAAAACTTTTGCTTGTCTTAAAACTTCAAAAATTAATGTTCGAATTTGACTTAGTTATACAGATTGTCCAAAAATTATAAAAATCTAAATTGACCCCTTATTTTTAATTTAATGAAACATTTTATAAAAAAAGGTTGTTTTGAAAGAAATAGTGGGTTGTAATGCTGAGTCTAGGTAAATTTAGGTCAAGTTTATAAAATTTCCCGTTTTCCTCAGTATATTTCTTGGGAAGGAATATGTTTAGATAAAGATGTATTACAGGTGGTCTGAAATACACAAAAGTAATTTAAAATCTCTAATCCTTTTTTATAAAATATTTCAAAAATTATTCAAATAAGGATACTACTTAGGTCATTTCAGATTTTTTTAATTTAATAATAATAATAAATATGTAAATAATGTTTTGAAAGTGAATGCAAGAAATACTCTAGTCTAACGTGAATTATAGAATAGTTAATACATAATATAAAGATCTTGATTATTTTGTTCAGCAGTTATGATGTTGTGGTAATCCAATAAATATTTTACTACTGTCTCAGCACCTTCATACAAGTTTTCAAAAAAACAACTTATAGATATTATTATAGACATATTATACATTACAGAAAAATGCTTAACTTATCTCTTTTGAATATAGCTAATTTATTTGCAGGTTCAAGAGACATTTATTGAGAAACTTCTTTAACTATCTAAATATATATATATATATATATATATATATATATATATATATATATATATCAGTTTACGATTTTCCTACTATGTTGCCATGACAACGCGTACGCGATGACCTCGAGCGCATGGAAGAATAATGTTAACCTGCGCCATACAACACTCTCGGTGAATTGCTGCCGCAGTACACTACATCCACGTGTCGTTCAGTTTGGGGTGGTTTTTCACTTTTATTTTCGCAGATTTTGCTGCAACCGGTGAGTACCTTTGCAGTTTGCTTAACTGTTTTGTGTTATATTTATTTATGGTGTTGTTACAACTTTATTTGGTGTCGGGTTTATTAATATACATTATTAGTTGGCTATATAATATTTATGCTTTAAAATGATCCGATCAAAGATGTGGTTTGCATTTGGTTGGAAACTCCATTTAATTGATGGAAGGAACAAGATCAGAGGGATGTATTAAATATAGGGCAGCTAAGGTTTGACTTGACAATTTCCGCAAAAAAAGAAATTAAAAAGAGTGGCAGAACATGGAATGTAAGTTTTAAGTCATCCTGGTTTTCAGCGTACAAATGGTTATGTAGTAGTCAAATATTACAAAAATTGCTTTGCTGGCCTTGTTTACTATTTTCCAAAAAATATTCAGTGTGGACTAAGGAGGGATTTGCTGGTATGTTAAATATATGAAGGTCTTTATGTAAACATGAAGACTCGGCGGAGTATTTAAAATGCGAATTAATGCTAAAAACATTTGTAAAAAATCAAAGAACTATTGCTGACGCTTTAAAAGAAAATGCTAAACTATATAAAAACATTTTAACGAAAACGTCCAAATAAATAGACTATTTATGTGCTTTGTAATTGACGCAGTTTTGTACCTTGCAAAACAAGAGTTAGCCTTTCGCGGCCATGGTGAGAGATGGTAAAGAGCTTTTAGGTTTATTAATATCGAGAAGTTCCCAAGAACTAAAAAATCATCACGAAAAAATTTAAAATGTTTTTACTGGTGACTTGAAAACTGATCAAAAGGAAATAATTGAATGCATTTCTGATTATTTAAATGATAATGTAAAAATGAAATAATGAACACACAGTTTTTTTCTGTGCAAGTGGATGACACCATGATATTATGCAAACCTCCCAGTGCTCCATAATTTTAAGATACCTTAATTCAGAAGGTTCAGTAGTCGAGAGATTCTTAGGATTTTATAACGTCAGCTCCGCTAGAACATCGGAGAATTTATATTCTCTATTGGATCAAATTTTGGACCAATCTGACTATAATAAACATAAATTAATAGGGCAATGTTACGATGGCGCAAGTGTGATGTCTGGGCATCTAAATGGCCTTCAAAAAAAATAAAAGAAAAAGCCCCGCAGGCTGTATTTGTCCATTACCTTGCGCATCGTCTTAACGTTGTGATGCTGCAAAGTCTAAAAAATATTTCTAAATATGGATTTTTTTTGCAAGCCTTAGTGGTATTCCCTCATTTTTTCATCATTCAGCCAAACGAACGTATGCTTTTACATCTGCATCTACGAGGCGTATACCAACAATTACAGAAACTCGTTGATCTTCAAATTCGAAGTTAGTAAATGTGATTGTTCAAGACTGGAATAAATTAAAAGACGTCTTTGAATTTATTACAAACTGCGACAATTCTGATGAAAAATCAATCCGCTCTGCGACAGGATTTTTTGGTGAGATGAACGAACGGACATACTATTTGACGTTCTTCAAAAAAAACGCTTGGCATTCATTTTTGCATATCCAATATTAAACGCTGTCGTGAGGCGCTCTGTAAAAAAAAGAAATGAAGATTTTTTTAATACCATGTTTGATAAAGCAAATTCTATTACAGAAATAAATCATTACAAATGTGAGCTTGCTAAACTTTCACTTGAAGAAATTAGGGCTAAGTATAGAACCCTTTTTTTTTAAATATTGAACCATATTTTAATGGAAATGACACTAAGATTTCAAGACTGTGAAAAACTTAAAGTTTTATGTTTGGCAGATTCTGCTAAATTTTCCGAATATAGTTTAAATTTTCCGACTGGCCCGTTTGAAAATTTGTTTTAGTTATATGGGGAAATATTTTCAAAAAGTCAACGACTTAAAAATGAGCTTGGTCTTATTTTTGCACTGAGAGTAATTGGAATATATCGCTGCAAGAGCAAGTGAAAAAAATAAAGTTATTTTTACCGAAGCATAAAAACTGTTTTCCCTTAGACAATACCGTCGACAAGTACTTCAGTGGAGGAGATTAGGGTAGTACTCATCCATTTTATGAGGTTGTTATAAATAATTTGCTGCTATGAAGGATAGGAGAATTGATTTAGTATACAAAATTTAGGTAAGTCGTAAAAAAATATTCTACCCCCTCCACATGTAAAAAAATTCTGAAAAAAAAAATTGCGATATTTTGTTGCTTCTTTTGCACTTCACTTACTTTTTCACCCGCGAGCGTCCACTGCCAAAAACGTATATGGGGCAGACAGGTAGAAGTTTCGACAAATTGAGGATAAATGAACATTATAAATTAAATGTTTTGTCACGGGGGATGACGGATCTAATTATGCTTCTCATTTAATTAATTGCAATCATCATTTCAATAAAAATTTTAATGTTTTTCATGCAGAAAAGAAAGGAATAAAATTAAATTTACTAGAATCGTTACAATTATACACACCTAAACCCAGAAGTCTATTACTTAACGATCAAACTGACCTGAATAACTATCCTCTTAAGTATAAATATTTTTTGTTAATGTAGATTTGTATAAATATGAAAAACCCATTGAAAATCAGGTACAAAATGTTTTGTTCGTTCATTTATTTTCATTCTATTTGTACAATTCGATGAAGCTACAGTGTTGGCGAAAGTCATAAGTTTGTCTTCTTTAATATTTTGGAAATTTTAAGTAAAAATTGTTTTTTTTTTTACTGTCGTATTTTTACCAAGCGGTACTAGTCAGTATTATTTATATGCATGACGACTATTGTTTTCTATGTTCAGCAAACCCAACATTCACTAATATTTAGTCAAATAAACTCATTTTGATGTAACAACAAATAAAAATTAAAGGTAAACTAAACCAGATCGGGCGTTGGCGACAGCCAACACCAAGTAAATGACGTCATATGGTTTGGCATGCTTACTAGGAGGTCCTTTGAAATGCTTTGGAGGCGCATTCAATAATGAAAATGTACTATAAGTTTATAATTTATTTTTGATGCGACCTATTTTGAGAATTTCATTTTCAGACGTAACTAAACATTATTATGCAATAGCAAAATATGCAAAAGTTAGCTGCTATTAATTTCTAGAAAAAAATCTTTTTTTCTTACATTATTTACAGTTTTATTGTTCAAATTTCACATTTAAGGTCTCATAAATAACATCTTTCTCTTAAATACAGGTATAGGATTATAAATGCTATAATTTTATTGTAAGAATCCCATTAGAGTCTTTTACTGAACGATACGTGTTCAATTGTTGAGTTCCTGACTGAGAATCAATTCGGAAGCTTATTGCGTTTAAAGCCGGACTTCGGCCCAATTCGGAACAATACCGGAATGAGAAGACCAAACTCCATTCTAAAGCCATATTACGATTCGTACGTGCGGAAACGTCCTATCGAAAGCTTAAATTTCTAAAAAATAATGGCAAACACAGAATTGAACGTGTGCAGGACTGTGATAAATAACAACGAATGGAACTAAGGGCATTCTGAATGGGGCCAAGTGATGTTTTGTTGCTGTTAAAAAACGAGATGGAAGGCGTGCATTACTGCTATGCTTGTTCAGTTAGTCCATGACTGTTTTGTTAATCGTAAAGCTTATATTATCTATAGGTTTATCCTGACCTAAATTCGACCCACTTACGTCGCGTCGTTAGCTCTAACACTTTGCTTAACATCAAAATCAATTAAATAATTTAATTAGCATCATGAAATTTTCAGTTAAACAATAGTAAACCGTGAATATAGACATTTTAATCTAAAATAATTTGTTTGATCGTCTGTATTACCTTTTTGACTTTTTAGAATATTTTTTTATGAAATGTTTGTATTCCCTGAGTCACTTCGCTCACTTGTTTAAGCCTAACATATTTTTTGTGGTTGTGACGTTTATTTTACTCTTACAGCTATTTGAAAATTAAAAAGTTTTCTTGAAGCAACTTGTTCCCTGCTCTTAAATATCTTACTATTTTTCTCAGTATTTTAATAGATATATTAGCACAATTCATTTATAATTTTACCTAAGATCATTATAGAAAATAGACAAACACACAGGACCTACAGGCTCAGTAAATAGCTTATTACACTCGGTGACCAAATGCACGGCCACCGTAAACAAAACACACGGTTGAATGTATATATGCCACACCTTCAATACGCACTCATGGAATTCCGTTTTTAAATTAAAAAAAAAATCACTTGACATCCGATATACGTCAAATTTGACATTATTTTTGGAAAAGTACCAAAATTGGAGTTTGTGATCATTATTTGGAAAAAAGTTATAAGAAAAAGTTGTTTTTAATTAGATTTTATGTCGATATGCAAATTTCTAAGTGCAATTTGTAAATAATATTTTATCTTTTTTCGCTGTGCTTCTTAATTTGGGGTAGGGATCAAAAAAGAAAAGTCAAATATTCAAAAAGGTCTACATTTCGCAATTTATTATTGCATCTTCAGGACACTAAAAGACATGCATAAAACGATATAGCTCTACAAGACATCAACTTAATAAATAGTAATGTAGAAAAAATGCTATACTGAGTATGAAAAATACTATACTGAAAATTTTTTTTTGGAAATTATTACATACTAAAACACATAAATTACGATAAATACATAACTAAATATTTTGATCTTTTTTAAACTGAAAAACGATGCACAATAAAATTAAAAACTATGGACTTACATTTTAAGGATTTGACTTTTATAGTCATACAAAAAAATACACGAACAACACATAGGTAAACAAAGCGAAAATCATATACATGGGTTACAATAATAAAATGAAACACCACAACTAATTAAAATAATTCAACCTAGCTCGTTCAACGGTTGTTTGAGAATAGCAATATACCAAATATTCTTCTGTGTTATTAGAAAAAAAAATAGTAATACGGTTTTTTACTTTTTTTATGTATTGTAAATAGCCTGCAAATAATTTTAGCATACGGATATAGTTATTTGATTTTATTAATTATATTGAAATATGCAGTACTGAGATTCTCTAAACCGGTTTTTTTTTATTAACTGAATTTTTATTCTGTTGTATATGTATCGTTTCTGAGATTAATCTGTTTTTATAGTTAGTTTGGGTATCCAGTATAGATGTATTGTCAAAATCGAAACTATGTCCTGTATCTCTTTTATGTTCTAGAGCTGTTGGATTCGTTTTTAAAAGAAAATTCTTTTGGTCATTTTTATGTTCTCTAATCCTGTACTTAAAGTACCTACTCGTTTGTCCTACCTGTACCTCAAGGACAGGATTAGAGAACATGATGAATTTTGGATCCCTACCCCAAATTAAAAAACACAGCGAAGAATTATCATATTAGATCGTTAATACAAGATACATAGAAGAATAATATTTTATCATTTTTCTTTAAAAAATCAGAATTAATTAAAATGTTCTCATACTTAACCAATACAGAATGTCAGCAACAGTATATATGTGTCAAAAATATTGAAAATAAAATATTAAACTTAAAAATGTGTTTTCTTATTTTTATTATATTCAAGATCGATGAGCTAACAACCTTTTGGAGTAAAGTTTATTGAAATTATTCATTTTACTTTATTAAAAACTATTGTAACTAATAAAGCTTTTTTTGAAGTTTTTTATATAAATCTTTTTTACATTACTCAGAATTAATAATTTCTGAAAAGAACAACCCAATTAAACCAGTTTATGCGACCTTCAGAGAACTTGAAGTACGTGCCAAATTCGCCATATTTAAGAAGATTGATTTTCTTTTGATAACAACCTTTTGATATTTCAAGATTGTCCTTCATATAAATGACTTCGTATGACAGTTTATGCCATGAAGTGTTAACCTTCAAAAAGAACAAAATTTAAGCAGACTGTTTGTTTATTAGTGAAGAAACAAGCCTTTGAAATTTCATATGCAAATTGAGACGACTTTAACCAATTTATTGCTGGAAATAATTTAAACAAAAATGAATATTATGATAGAATCCCTAAAAATGCTAAATATGGAACATATGTGGAATGGCTGGCCTTATTTAAGAAGTATTTAAAATTAAATTTGAAATATATTTTTCAAATTATGTGAAAAAGCGAAATCAAAACATAACCGTACGCTAATACGGTTATTTTCTGGAAACCCACACAGAACATTTCGACCTACTATAGAAATTTGTAATCATTGAAATAATAATCTAATTTTTTATAACATTTGTAACAAGAAGTCTAAAATTTTAAAAGACCTAAAAATTCATTTGGCAAAATTACATAAAAGCTCCAGAAAAATTTAAATTTGTGTGAACATTACGGTAGGTACAAATTCAATTTTATCATTTATACCCAGCTCAGCGGGAGGACTTGACTCACTTAGCACGCAACATCTCAAAGACCTAACTGGTGCCGAGCTTGGTATAATTTCGTCTAAGCTTCTTTCTGTAATTCTTTTTTTGAAAATATTTTTAATGGTCTACTCCCTTCCCAAATAAGTTGATTTTGTTAAGGAGCTTCTCCTTGCGCTTTTAATGAAACAGATGGTGGCATTAGACCAATTGCAGTTGGTTTTTTTGCAAGATACTTATTTTTATCATTTGGGAACGAAATTTTCCACCAAGAGGTGTTCAACAGCGAGATCATTTAGATCCCCTTTATTTTGTTTGGGAATACACCCTATTGTTAAAGGCTTATCAGTTGAAATACATGTATGATAACTTAATGATGATGCAACAATTACTGGCAACCTGGAATGTGTAGAAAGTGATTTTCATTTGTAGCTATCCATTTAGACAAAGAAGATAAATAAATCTGTCATAAGTATTTTTCATATATTTACTTCGATTTGCACCTTGTTGGATATTACCTGAATCACTTAAAGAATATGATATTCTTATGAAAAATAATCTAGAGAAGATCTAAAGTTAATTGTGCTGTTAGAATGGTAGGACTTGGGATTCGTAACACTACTTCACTTTACTATTCTGTTTTTTTTTTAGGTTTTGTTAATAACGTTTTTAATTTGGTATAAGGACCTCGTTTCAATATATTTTTAACTTCAGCTGACAAAATTTATACAGAAGCGTTTAATTATTGGTCCTCCTTAAGTAATCTTAACATGTTAGGTAATAGATTACCTAAAAATCACAAAGAATTTGACGAGAAATTGTATCTGGTGAATCTTATTGGTTTCATCTCTAGTTGTCAGAATAATAAAAACAAAGCTTCAGGAAAAAAAAACCAATGCCTCTCTAGGTAATGTTTTAGATGACTCCACTTTTCGTATTTTTATGACTCTAAGGACAGGCCAACTTGTATGCGAGTAACACCCTTGCGCTTGCGGCGGGGTGCAACATAGGTTAATGACATTGTCATGAGCCTTCTGTATATTATAGAAGATTATAGAAGCGATGGCAAACGAGTAGATGGAATGTCGTGTGGGTATTCCCTGGAGAATTGGCAAGGCTCTAATATGGGATGCAACGTGCAGACCTTGGCAATATCCAGCATTTCTAAAATATTCGTCTACCGTGATAACATGTTCTATTAACACCTGAAATTGGCCCTAGTTTTGATACCGCTATCTGTTCAATCGGAACTTAAATGTCATTATGACGAAAAAAAAATCAGACTTTAAAATTGTGACAAAGTTTTTTATTTTCAACGAATTAGCAAGGTCAAATTAACGTTAAAAAATGAAATATTCATTAGCTGTCCAGCTATTAATTATAAAATTATTTTATAATTGAGGAAATACAAAGAAAACTTTTTTAGAGTTTTCAGAGACATTTAGAAGATTTTGGCTTTATGGGAATGTAGGTAACAATTTGAGGGGTTTCATTTAAAAACTTACAGATTGCGCCACTTCCGGTTATCCCGGAAAAGAACAAAATTGATCAAATATAAATTTCAAACTAATATTTTAAAAAAACAAAGAAAAATAGGAGGGCGTTCATTAGTCCGTGGTATATATATATATATATATATATATATATATATATATATATATATATATATATATATATATATATAGATTGCCCTAATTCCAATCATTTTACCGTCGCTCGTACCAGAAATTCACTCATGATTCTTAAACTCAAAGTAAAAAGCACCAAGCGCATTTATTTCGACAGAGATAAGGAAATCCTAATTCCCAGTTATATTAATTGGCCGGATTACTGGATAAAGTAAATCCGTGCCAGGAAATCCCTTCTGGAACAACTCTTGTGGATACTTATGGTCGACTTAAGGTCCAGAACAAAACACAGACTGATTCAGTGACTTTATTTTGTGGAAGAAACCGTTCCCGTTAAAAGCGGGAGCATATCGTGTCTTTGTTCGAGTCTTTTAATATGGATCAATTATTCCGCATGAATCTATTTAAAGAATATTATTACATTTATTGGTCTTTTGTAAATATTGTTTAAATATATATATATATATATATATATATATATATAATATATATAATATATATATATATATATATATATATATATATATAAATATATAAATATATATACATATATATATATATATATATATATATATATATATATATATATATATATATATATATATATATATATATATATATTTATATATTATATATATTTTAGCAAGTCGTGTTGACTCTGCGACGTACGAAACCTCTCTGGTACTTAATTAGGCATGGCGGTATTTATATGAAACTGTTATATAAACAACAAACGTCATTAAGGACTAGAAAGTGTATAGTAGTTACTAAATAATAGATATATTAGATATATCGAAAGTAGAAAAAATTAACGCGGTTGAAGCTATTATATAGTAGAAATAGGATTTTTTAAGATGACCGCTTTTAAATATATATTCCCCTCTCCTTAAATTTCAGAAACAAGGATTTATTACTGTTTTCTGAATTTTTTACAATATGGAGTTCAATACCTTTAGCAGGAGTTTTCTTTGAATTGTACATGTAGTATAAAATAATTAGAACCAATACATTATGATAACTAATATTAATATTACATATTATGTCCAAACATGATTTGGTTGTGATACAATTTTTAGGATAGTAGAATGTATGTTAAACTTAAGCACAGATAGTTGTAACTGAAAATCAACAATTGGCTTCCATCTTTTTAAATGAAAATGTATGCATTTCTATTTGACAGCAATCAAGAGATTCAAGAAGAGGAATTTATTAACTCTTGTTTAGTTGAAAACTGGCAATAGACTTTTTACTAAAATAGGTATGTCAGGAATAACTAACACAGAATTATCTTGTACTTTTTTGATAGTACTTTGAGAAACCGTTATTTGGAGAAAGGGGACACTCGCTCCAGGGTTTTGTTAGTCTGCTAGTTTGCAGAGATGCCAATCCCCGGACATTCATGTGGGCTGTTGTAAAAGTCTTCTTGTAAATAGGGCTAATATTATGGTTAATTTTGTATTAATACTTGTTAAATTTAACAGTCTTCTCATTAGGGATTCGACTAAATGATTTCTTTTAAATCGGACGGTTTTAATATAAAACGGTGTATAACACCAACTTTCGCCAAATTAATTGTGAATTCTAAATTCTGTAAAAGCTCATTAAGTCTTTATATTTGTATTGGATAGTTTTCTATGTCTCGATTTGAGTTGTGAATTTGCTTGTAATAGATTTTAATACGTCTTTGTGTAGCTTCATGTCTTCCCTAAAGATTTTTTGATTATTATTTAGAATATGTATATCAGGGGCGTGCGGTGAAATTTTAAGAAAGGGAAGCAATTTTTAGAAACTTACCTATTTGTAATGTAATTCGATTCTTCGATCATTTTTTGCAAATTCGTCAATGACGTCATCATAAAAACGTCGATGCATATTTTGGAGAAGTTTATTTTCAATGGACAACAGCGATGTATGCGAAAGTCTCTTCTGCCCCGTTGAATTTCTCACGAAATTTTTTATACGTTTAAGTATTGAAAAATTGCGTTCTACTGACGAACTTGTGGCAGGTATTGTCAATACTAATTCACACAATTTAGACACTTCGGTGTAGGCATCTTCCAGCTCCTTGTCTTTTAAATATTGCATTAGTTCCTTAGCGTTATTTTTTGAGTTAATGTCATCAGTTTCGTAAATCACTTTTAGTTCAGATCGCAGTAACACTCCGTCGAAGAACTGGCCATAACGAAGAAGAAGAGATATAAACGCATCTTCTGGAAAAGTTTTTCCTTTAAACGCATCAAAATTGCAGAGCTCGAGGAATTTAAAATCATTTAAACCGTTAAATCTATAGTTTATTTGTTGCTGAATTTGATCGATTATTTCATAAAAGAGGCGTCTGTATGATGTTTGAACATCTCCCACCTTGTCTGTTAGAAGATTTTGGAAGAAACGTCATCGTTTTCTTCCAAAATAGGTCAAAGTCATCTCTTTTTTGGCTTAACATGGACTTAAAATCATCCACTTTTTTTAGGCAAAAAGCAATATCATTTGTTTTAGTTTGTAATATATTAAAAACGTCCGAGAATGGAAATATTTCTGAAAATATGTTCAACAAATAATTAAAATTAAAATCTCGAACTCCCCTCGAACTATTTATTGCTTCTGAGTCCCACGTTTCATTATTTTCTATTATATTCGCAAATAGTTCAATCAGTGATTTACGATTTTCAGATACTGTTAACACAAATCTTCCATTATAGTTCCACCTAGTAGGAGCTACTTTGGGTAATCGTTTGACAATGGAGTCCAAAGCTTGTGTACGTTTTGTTGGCCGCATGTTGACTTGGAAAAAAAAAGCAGCCATGCCACTTAAAGTAACGAAAAATACTTTACACTCTTTAATGTAATTGATGGACTGGGATAAAACTAAATTTAATTTATGAGCTAAACAATGGACAAACACAGCTCTTGGGAAAGTTTCTCGAACTTTAGCTTGCAGACCCCCTAATTGTCCTGCCGTCACTACAGCCCCATCAAAGCTTTGAGCAACTAATTTTTTCTCTCCATTAATTTCTTTAGTAACGATGTAAACTACGGTATATAATGCATCTGCTGTACGATTTTCGGACACATTCTTAAAACCTAAAAATCGCTCTTGAATACTTCGGTCTGTTTTAACGTAGCCTATTACTATAAATAATTGGCTAAAATTAGTGATATCAGTTGTTCGTTCAGAACAATAGCAATGAACCGCGCCTCGCCAATCTCCTGCTTAATTCTTGTTAGAATAATGGTTGCAACAGCGGAATTTAAATCATTTTGGATTCGATTCGACGTTCCGCGAAAAACGCTAGAGTGCTCTAAATGATTTTTTAAGCAATCATCATATTTAGCCATTAAACTAAGTAAATCTTGAAAATTTCCTCTATTTGAAGAAACCCTTGTTTCGTCATGACCTCTAAATTCCAATTCGTGCTGTCCGAGAAAACAAACAACATCGATAAGTCTTCTTAATATTTGCCTATTTTTATCGACCAACTGTTTATTAAAGGCGTGTTCAATTCTGGTTTTGCCGAAGACTTTTTCTTTTATGACGGCCTGCAAATGCGCTTTGGACATAATGTGTCTTTTTACAGCTTTATGGAAATTGTTTAAATTGGAAAAACCAGTTTTATTCCAGAGACCTTTTTCATTTTCAAAATGTAAACATGGCCAACAAAATAATTTACTTATATTTTCACACACTGTTAGCCATTTAAATTGTTCGTATTGTTTTTCCGGATAAAAATGTCTAATACAGTTTTTCATTTTTGTGGTTAAATTTTTCATAGGCGGTTTTGCCCTTCCTTTGGAAATTATTTGAAGCTTATCAGCGAAGTTTAATATTGAAAATCCCTTTATTATTAAGACACACACCACACATTCACACACACTCTTCTTACTAAATTCTCCAACATTTTCAACGTTATTACCGATAGCCGAAGTTGACAGTATTTGCATATCCACGTCCGTATTATTGTCCTCCATATCACACCATGCACGACGCGCGTGTTGTGTGATACGTATGTCCAAGAACCTACTCCAACGATAGCTTCCTCCCCCACTTAAAGCACGCGACCTTTGGCTCGATTCACAGGAAATCAAGCATACAGGACTTGGCTGCAGAGAAGCTAGCGGCCCGCATAGGTTCTATTCGATTTCTATTGTGGCTCGGTCGGAGTCAAGGCCGCATTTATTATGGGTTTGATAATTAAGATAATATTTTGGCATTTTTAATATAAACTAAATTAATGGTTTCCTATTTCAAAAATTACATTTTAGAAGATGTTTTGTAATTTTTTTTGGGGAAGCACTGCTTCCCTTGCTTCCATGGACTGCACGCCCCTGAATGTACTGAATGTATATACTTATCGTATTTTTGTTCGAGATCGGCGGCTAAAGTTCCGAACAACAATTCTTGTGTATTACCTATAATATTTATAAGTCCACGCTTTTGTAAACACTTTGAATAAAAAGATAGTTCAATTTAGTTGGTCATACAAACATTGGTTTAGTTTGCTTTGAATCATGAATAGGGATGGGCGATAATAGAATTTACCTATCGCTTATCGATAAGTGAAAATTAGTCGATAAAATTAAGTTATCGATAGATATTGTTTTCTATCGAGAATAGGTATTTATGACACAGGTGGTTTAGAAGGAGCTAAATTTATTGTAGGGCAAAAAAAATGTTTTCAGCTTTGTATAACCAACGATGTTTTTGGCTATCTATCGACACTTATTGATATTTTTAACTTAGTTTTGTTGTTCGATAGGTTGCTGACTTATAATATAACAATCCCAATCATGAATAATAGTGCGTCATATTTGAAGGCATGTGAAATGACTTTTTCTAGCATTGCTGAAGAATTTTCGATATTTTTAGGAACTGTTGGATGTTTTAGCTTTCTTTGTTTCTTAAGACGCCTGTTATCCACAGATTTTGATACCAAAGATTTTCTCTTTTTATGAGGAGATACGAAGGATTTTCAGTTTTTGTTCAGGGACGTTCGTTTTTCTAGGGTTTTCTTTTGGGAACCTTTTAATTTGTCATATTTTTTTGTCTATAGTCTATATTTTCACAGAGTTCCTTCATAAATTGTGTTTTAAGTTCTAAATTGTTGTAGGAAAGGCTTGCAAGTGACATTAATTTTTCTATAGGCTCTTTAGAGGTTTTCTCTAAAATGGAATGTATCGTCTCTCTGACTGTTGAATGTAATCGTTCTATTGGGCTATTTGAACTCGGATTATGGGGAGAGATAAAATGTTATTGAATGTAATTTGCAAAGGTCTTGTGTTAATGCGCTTTTAAAGGAGGTGTGATTATCTGTCGTAATTTTTCCTCGAAAGCCGTGGTGTTTAAGATATTCAATTAATCTACCGGCTATGTCGGGACTTGTTTCCAAAGAGATGTGATGGGCTTGTGACAATTTTGAAAAGCTGTCAGTTATTGTTACGAATTTATGTGTCGAATTAGTAATCATCATCGTAGAGGTAGTTAAAATGGTCATTACCGATCGGAGTATGTTTTAGTTTAATTTTATGTATTTGTCGTTCATATTTAGATTCCATCGAATGAGCATTGCGTTTCTTTCCGTTTAGAAGCAAGTAAGGTCGAAAATATTTCAGTTTTAAAAAATCGGGATGTTTGAGTATTGGGTCGTACTTAAGAAGTTCTTTGCATGGCTTGAAACTTGAAAAATTCAGGTCTGTGAATTATCTTTTAATGTACCTTAAAGGCCTTGAAAACTATTGCCCAAAACCCACTGAAAAGTGACTTGTGTATTTTTATAATCTATGACACAAGTATAAACGTAGTGATGATTTTCTACGGTAAAGGCGAATTATTAAATAGAATTTGCGTGCATTGCGGTTTGGTGATATCCTGTTGCGAGATGTTGAATGTCGTGAAATATTGGGCTCGACGTAATTTATCCAGGATATCCGGAATTTTTGGGAAGTGTTATATATTATCAGTGGTTTTCTCATTGACCTTGCAGTAGTCAATAATCATTTTCCATCTTTGTTGCCCTGATGCGTCATTCTTTTTATCAATTGAAACAGGAGATGACCAAGAACTTTCAAAGGGTCGGAAATATTTATCTTTTGACCTCTTGCTGATGAATATAGTGATACCGATATGTTTTGGCATGTGCATAAGTACTGTTAGGTGGGATTTCTGTGTTTTGCATTTCAAAATCTATACGGAAATAAGAAGGTATGTCATATTCGGTGATGCATAACGCCTTGCATGTTAGGTCTATTTTTAGTTTTAGTTTTTTAATTTTCCAATGCCTATTATGCCGTCGGAAAAGTCGTGAATATTGTAAAGAATAACTTCGAGTCGTTGGGACATACCAAAGTCTGTTAAATGATTTATTTCAGCTTGGTTTTGTGTTGTTTGTTTTCCCATACATAATTGCGAATATTGTTTGCAAAATACTAAATATTGTTTGCAAAATACTTTTCTGCATTGGCTGGTCTGGTTAGGGAAGAGTGACTACCTGTCCCTATTATTAATTTAGAAGGGGATTACTGTTACTGATTTCAATATAGGGATCGGCATTTATTTGAAGACTGTTAAGAGTTAGAGTGGAGGGTCGATTCCAGAGGCTTTCGTAGAAAAATGTTTGTTTTCTTCTAAAGTTTCTTGTTCTTCGTATTTTTCGCCATTATCAGTAAATAGGTTATAAGTTTGTTCAATGTCGTCTTGAATATCAGGGTAATAGATATTTAATTCGTCAAAATCATATAAGTTATTTTTTGGAATTTTAAGGGATAGATATAAAGATTTTTCTACCAAAGGTTTTCTTATAATCCAAGGTTATTGTTACTGGGTCTAAACTGTGTCTTTGAAAATTGTTGCCAGACATTTGCGGATACTGATTTTGATGTGGACCTGAATTATTAGGTCTGAAATGTTTTTGTTGGTCATTAGCTCCTGATGTTGGTGTAGGTTGATTCAAATTTGTTTAGAGTTTTGGGATGCGAAAACGTCTCTTGGTTTCTCAAAGAGAATTATTTAGTCGGGAATCTTTGAAGGGGTAGCTTGCCAGATTGAAAGTTTATACGCTGATTAGGTAATTGTGTTTGTTGTGGGCTAAATTTTCTATTTTGGGAAAAAAAATTATTTGACATTGGCTGAAATTGACTAGACCTAAAGTATATTTGGTTTTCTAACATAGTAACTATTACTTGGTTAGTAGCTGAAATTAGATGTTACTATAAAATGCTTAGGAAAGTTATGCCGGCTGTTCACGATATAAATAAGTCGGGTTAAGTGTGTGATTACTAATAAAATATAAATCAATACTTTCATAGCCAGTTATTTCATGTAATCTGTTGCGAAAATACCATGGATTTTGAAGCGTGGGACAATACCTTGATACATGTTTGTAAAATTAATGCGTAATATTAGCAATATAACTAATAAAGTGTTGTACCTTGGGTCGCATGTATGTTGGGACAAACGCAATATTAATTCCATCTATGACCATAGACCCGATTTTTTCTAATAAGCGGTTCTACATCGGAGTTGTTTCTGTGATTGGGTACTGCATGTACCCATTTAATTCTAAATAATAACAACTTATGCTATGTTTAAAAAACCTGATAATACACTAAAACTAAAATGTAATGTTCCAATGTTTAGGAAAAAATTTTCAATACAAAATGGCTCCGTCAAAATAACCTACTTTACTTATTCATTGAAGAAACATGCCAAGTAAAACCGGCAAAACAAGAGATACTAAAAATGTAGCTGGTTTTCAAGCAACAGTAAATGATGTATTGACTAATATTCTGGGCTTGAGGGACATGGCTATGTTTCACAAAGTCAGTAAGATAACCCTAGAATATCAACCAACGAATGCTGTAAAACAAGTATTTACAACAAGAGAAGAGAAGCAGCATTCAGAGTATTTGGCCTTCTCAGGTCGGCTTAACTATAGTTTAAATAAACAAGAAGTCCGCATATCTGCATATTAGCTTACCAACATGCCAATGAAAATAGTAAAAAATGCCTGATAAATGGAAGGAAGACAAAAAGGCGGGCAGAAATTGGCTTCGATTGTTTTTGTCCACAAAGTTGTCGCGTTCAACGAGTTTCAACAAGCTAAATGTTAACGAAAATACAACTTTACATCAAATAACATATCGACGAGATGGGCATTACTACTGTCCACGTCACAACACGTATCATAGGTCTTAAGGCAGTGAAACAACTTGGATGCCAGACTTCAAGAGAATATGGTATCGATATAACAATAATTGCTGGTATAAGTGTTATAGGAGGCCATGTACTCCCAATGCTCATCTTTCCTAGGATGCATTTCAAACAATAGATAATGAGATTTATGTAAATGAGCTAAAAATACTTAAATATTCTGGAATGTTATAATTTCAATTTCAGACAAATTAGTCAGCGTTTCTGGATTCCGTCCAAGTTGCTTTGGTTTTCTTTCATTTTATTTTTATATTTACAAAACAAATAAAGATTTAAAAAATATATGAATATATTTTGGGATGCGAAATCGAGAGATCGTTACATCTATTAAAAGGAAAACAACAAACAAAATCCACACTTTAGACAGTGCTGACATTTTTATCAAACGGGTTTTCTTAACTTATTGAACGAACTCATGATAGATATGGAGCCAAACTTTATGAGAAGTCAATAACCAAGTGAATTGTACCGGGTGGTCGAAATTGGTCTGTTTTAACAGAGAAAACCTATTTCCTGAAGATAGAGCAAAACTGACTTAGGTGTCATGGGCTCGATTTCTGAGAAATGTTTAATGGCAAAAACCGCCTGCCGATATTTTCACTGCCAACTGAGATATAGGGCGTTTTTCAATTTTCGGCCATTTTGAAAATTGTCCATAACTTTTTTATTTTGCGGAATATTAACATTCTGCAAAGACATTCTAAAGGCACTTTTTTATGTGCAATCCAGTGGCGTACTCAGATTTTTTCTATAGTTGTCCGTTTTATCATAAATAGGCAAAACTTTTTTTTTTTTTTCAAATGGAAATCATAGTTGGCTATAAATTATAAAAAATGCTCGCGTTTAGCCCTTTTCAGTGATATAAAGTTGTAGGTACTTATTTTCAAAAATAACGAAAATATTAGGTGTTTTTGGTTTACATCGAAGTAGGCCTTGGAATAATGACGCGCGTTCAATATTTTGAATATATTGCTGTCAGATTACTGTAGTCTGGTGTAATTATTGCGTTTTGGTGTTATCTTTATAAAGTTGTGTTAAGTTGCTGACAAAATATGTTTGAGAATTATGAAAAGTATGATATGTTAAAATGTTACATATTATCTAACGAAGTTCCTGAAGCAGCTAGTGAATTATATTTTAATACATTTCCCGAGCGACGTCAACCGGATAACCGAATTTATCAAACATTAAAAAGTAATTTAGTAAATTACGGGAGTTTTAAAAAGTTAAGAACAAGACATTATGAACTAAAGGAAGAAAAGGAAATCCAGCAGCTAAATATAATTGGTGAGGTATTAGATCATCCTGGCACCTCCTCTCGAACATTGGCTAATATAACGAATGTTCCAAAGACCACCGTTTTAAAAATACTCAAAAAACATAAATTCAAACCGTACAGAACGAGAAGATATTTGAGATTTTGTCAGTGGTATGCAAAAATTCATGGAGAATGAGAATTTTCCATTAAATATTATTTTGATATCCAGAGTAGATACTTCTGGTATATTTAATAGATATAATTCATATCACTGGTCCACTGAAAATCCACACGTAGTTGTGCAACAAGACCGGCAAGGTCGGTGTGGATTCAATTTATGGGTGGGGATATTCCGAGGAAGATTTGTGGGACCTTATTTTTACGATGGAAATTTAACTGCAGATGATTATGTAAATATTTTGCGCACATATATTGTCCCTTTGTTGGAAGACATACCTTTAGCTGATGCCAGAAATATCTACTATCAACAAGATGGTTGTCCCCCGCACAATGCAAGGATCACAACTGATCTTTTAAACTTCGAATTTCACGTGGGGCCCCATACCTTGGCCTGATAGGTCCTGTTTAACTCCCTTAGATTTTTTTTTGTGGGGAAGATTGAAGGACTTGATATTTAAAGGAAGAACCTTTCACACAAAAGAAGAACAAGAGGCCACTAGGCAAGCTTTTGCATCTATTAGCCCAGTTGAACTAATAAATAGTTGCAACTCGGTACGCAAAAGATGCTTAGTTTGTATTCAACAGGGAGGGGCTCAATTTGAACAACCTCTCTAAATATATTTATCAGAAACCTATCTAACTAAATACCTAGATTTTCATAATTATTTTTTATTTTCACTTGTAGCTGTAAATAGTAGTTTAGTTTGTTAATTTTGTTCAACTTTGCTATGTAAACAAAAAAAAATAAAAAAAATTAATAATAAATAATTAAAATAACGTTAGCTAGTGTTATTTAAAGTTGTGTTTAAGTTGCTAACAAACTATAAATCTTAACAATACATAATTGAGATATTGTCATCACAAATCAAAGCCTACTTCGATGTAAACCAAAAACACCTAATATTTTCGTTATTTTTGAAAATAAGTACCTACAACTTTATATCACTGAAAAGGGCTAAACGCGAGCATTTTTTATAATTTATAGCCAACTATGATTTTCATCTGAAAAAAAAAAGGTTTGCCTATTTATGATAAAACGGACAACTATAGAAAAAATCTGAGTATGCCACTGGATTGCACATAAAAAAGTGCCTTTAGAACGTCTTTGCAGAATGTTAATATTCCGCAAAATAAAAAAGTTATACAATTTTCAAAATGGCCGAAAATTGAAAAACGCCCTATATCTCAGTTGGCAGTGAAAATATCGGCAGGCGGTTTTTGCCATTAAACATCTCAGAAATCGAGCCCATGACACCTAAGTCAGTTTTGCTCTATCTAGTCAGGAAATAGGTTTTCTCTGTTAAAACAGACCAATTTCGACCACCCTGTACAAAAAGATAACACAAAGGCATTATTTAAGAAGTGCCACGATTCCGCAGACGTTATTTCCTGTTGTCGGTAAATAGAGTTTTATAGCAATGTCTCGGCATATTTTACCGTAGATATCAAAAGAAATATTTTTTATTGTTTCCGATGTCTACTAATCAAAAGAAATATTGTTAGGTGTCACAAATATATGATTTAAGTTAAAAATAGAATGAGCAGGATCATTTGCTTTCTATATTTATGATTTTTCCATCACTTCCTCACCTTTCGAAAAATATATTATATCCTATAATAAGAATTATTTTCTTTTATTTTAACATGTTAAATATCAGCATTGGCTATTAAAGTCAATGGTACAAGGATAACCACTAGAATACTACAAAACATTAAAACACTACAAAATATCGGAATAGAAGGAGTTAGCTTTAATAGCAACTGGACAAATAAGTTATTTAAATATTATACCTCGCAGTATACTGATGTTAATAAATCTAGGTCAATCACTGTTATTTTAGTGTAAGTTTTTCAGAGTATTATGTAGTGAGACTTTACATGAAAGAGTTACTTGATGGTTGTAATTTTTGATAGTATTTTAATGCAATTTTAATTAGACTCTTGTCACTTTAATGAGGCAGGGTTAATATTTTTTTATTACATATGTGTTAATTTCATGAATGTTAGAAAATTCTGATACGAGAGGCAGGGTTTTAAGAAATTTAAAAATCTTACTAATTGGTTTCCTTATACAGGGTGAGTCAAAATAACCGCACACATTTGGAGGACACATATCTTTGGAGTAAAGTATGATAGACATTATTTTTAGGTCTCGTTTTAAAGAGAAACTCACATAGTTTTGTTTTGAACTTTTTTTAAAAAAAATTATGTAGGGTGGAACAAAAAACTGGTTTAATAAAAACCAACGAAAAATTGAAAAATAACATATAATTCAGATTAAAAACTAAGTTTTGAAAATAACATCTAACACATGACAACCCTTTTTTCTAATACATTCCTGGGCTTCGGTAAACTATGTTGACACTCTTAAATCTCGTTTATTTTTGTTTCTTTTTGTTTTTATCCACCATTCCAGCAATCCAAATTGAGAAAAAGTCTGGAAAACTCTCATCAGCACTCAAAAATTACTTTAAAATGTGATTATTATACGAATTAAAGATAATTTTGATTTCAAACATCTTTCCGATTGTTCCCATGGCCATGCTTGTTTTTAATTTGACTTATGGCGTTGCCATATCCATAATTAAAGAAATACCTATAAGTGATGATACGTGTAAAACTAAATTTTTTATAACAAAACCTCTAATTAATAAAAATACGGATTAGGATTGGTTAGGTCTTGTGTAAAGAAAGCGCGCGGTAGCGCGCCAACCGAATTCCGAGTCTATATTGAAAGGGAGATGTTTCTGCAACAAAACCTAGATTTTTAGGTGGATCTGTTCCGTTAACGTTAGGTTAGCCCAGGTCCGCCAACAAAACCTTTATTTAAAATATAATAATAACAATAAATAATTACAATTCTGTTGTCCAAATAATTTTTAATTAGTCATTTCATTTCCTTTAACAAATTGGTAAATCTAAAATCTGGCAACGTTGCTAAATTTTTTGTTTTAAGACTGTTAAATTGTGACTGAGTGTGATTTTTAATTAATTTCTTTAGGAAAACTCTTGCATATTTCGCAATTTTTATTTTTGAAATGTAATAAAATAAATGGGTACTTTCTGAAAAAAAAATAAAATATGCAAAAATCATCTGTCAGGATAGTTTACTGACCCCATTCCTGGAATCGACGTTGAATCTTGTTCATAGCATTATTCAAATTTGTTTCCCTGTCTATCTTTTAATTAGAAGCAATAATAAATTTAAAAATGATACCTTTCAATTTGACAATCGATCAGGACATCGTTTATTTATGTTGGAAAGATTTTTTTCTGTTGAATCCATAACCGCAACTCAGCGTCAATTTCGAACTAGATTTAATTTAGATCCTCCACAGAGAAACACAATTTTGAGATGGGTGCACAATTTTAGAACGACGTCGACAGCTTTAAAGTCAAAACCACAAGGTAGGCCTGTTTCTGTTAGAACCCCTGAAAATATTTAACGTGTTCGAACGTCATTTTTAAAAAGCCCCACACGATCAGCGAGGAGACATTCTTAATAATTTGAAATTACTGAATCTAGCTTATGGCGAATATTGCATAAAGATTTACAGTTTCATCCATACAAAATTCAATTAGTTCAACAATTAAATGAAGCAAATTTTGCGAACCACATTTCGTTTCAATCTCTTTCAGTATCCGTCGGACTATGTAATGTGATTGTTTACTGTTTTAGCGTTATATGTGTGACATGTTGTTTAATTTTAAGTGTACTATTTGTTTATTTAATTTAGAGGCTTTTAGTTAGTAATTAGGATATGTTTTTCTGATAGGTCTGATGATGCCCGACCGGGCGAAACACGTGTAACCAGTTTTATTTTATTATAAACTTTGACTTAGACCGTGACAGCGTCTGTTTACTATTTAATATATTAGATAGACTAAATGAATTTCATTTAATACAAAATTTTGAAAAATGACAACGCATTAGCCGAATTGAATTCATATATTTTTATTCTATACAGCTTTCTTGACTAAATTGAACTATTCACGCAACGTAATGAAAACATATGCACTATTCATGTCATCGTGCTTGGTCGCAGTGAAATTATTTGTATATTCGTTCTTTATAAAATAGAGATTCTGGTAACAAACAAAAAAATGCTGGGGTTAGCGAGAGTGTTTTTTTATCATTATGAATTTCAATTTTTTAAATAATTTTTTAGTGAACTAACTTGACGAAACATACTTTTTTTTAACTTCACCTTTCGATATTTTTAAATTCCAGACTAGTTTCTATCGGATAGAAACTAAACAAATTTAATAAAGAACGTTAATTTTTTTATTACATAAATCAGCAGTTGAGATATTCACTGTACTATTATGTGTACCAAATCGAATTATTTCACTAATTAATTATTATAGACTAAACATTCTAAAGAGTTAGTATATAGTTATATATGTTATCTCATATGCGTTCCTCGGGTACATTATGAGTGCATGGTTGTTGAGTAATCTCCCCTTTTAGTCCGATATTCAACTAGGCGGAAGATGGCCAATATCATGAGTTTTTGGAGGCAAATATCCTTCCGGTAGCCCTGATTTATATGGCTTTGCAGTGCTACATGTTTGTTGTTATCTAAACTAGGAAATTTGTCATGTAGTGTGTATGTAATTCAAATCATGGGCTGCTTTACGATAAGCAGGGTTAACGCTAAGGCTGCAATCATACAGATCGATCGTGTAGAAGCGTCTTCGATAGCCTACAATAGACTAAAAATAAAAAAAGTATTTCAACATTGTTATAATTGGTCTGAAGTTTTAATATCAATGTTAAAATTGGCAAATATTAAACGACTGATGGCACTCGGTGATGTGTGCCAATGCATTTAAGCAATCATTTTTAGTCGACATCATTTGGTTTTACGCGATTGATCACGACTGAAGACGATCTGGTGTAACTGCCACCTACCATAACTAAAAATGTATGTGTGTAAATCAGCCAGTTTTTATACAAACATGTTAACATTCAAATAATTAGCCGACAAATACTGCAGTTTGGATATTTGCAAAATAATATGTATATCCAGAACAAAAAGTAGTTAAAATCGCCTTGATGCTCTGAAAATATTGTCGCAGTTCTTAGGTGTTGTGGCAAGATTCCGAAAACGTATCACGTTTTCAAGAACACTGCTGAACATTTCTTATATTTTGAAGTCTTGAAATTAGATATTTAGGCTTATTCTATAATTCCATGTTAAATCAAAAAAGACATTATGTGCAATTTCAGCGTAGAAAACCCTAAATTATGCTAACATTAAGTGTTAGCTAAGCCGAGGATATTATCAAGAAAATCACTGCCAAATACATAATGCATTATTTGAATTTTTTTGTCAGTTAATGGCTTTATAAGCTGAAGTCTGGCGATATAAAGATTAATGACTCTATTTTTTAATTTTCTCCTAAATCTTTTCACATAACTCCTCCGTGGTTATGTGAAAAGATATTTCATATTTTCCTACATTTGACGCCTTGGTTTACACATAAGCCAAAAAAGCACAAGCCAACTATATTCTTAGTGCACTTACTTTTAAAAACGGCTAGTTTAGAGGTGATTATAATTTTTGAATTTTATTTGTTTTAGTTGTCCTTTAGTCTGTTAGGTTTATTAATAGCTTATATGGGATGTTTTTTCTTAGTTTGCTTTATTAACGGTAATGGTGCACAGCGGGACTAAACCGCAAAATAATTGCGATTTAAAAACTGGTTTCACCATTGTACTCAGGAAAATATTTGTATTGTTAGCATTAGACTAGGGTAAGTAGTGAGACTACAAAAATGGTGGTGAATAATTTTAAATAAAGATTGATTTAGGGATTTGCTGGATAGTTGGAGATGTATAACCCACAATATGGGTTTTATATTAATAATTAAACATGGCACTATAAAAAGCCTAAATATTACTTTCTACATCATTTAATAATAATCCTACCCCTTCCTCCCAATCTCATACCTTTTCTCCTCTTGCATCAAAATATATTTATTGTTGAAATTCATGATCTCTAGTTGCTTCGTTCATAAATTCATTGCTTTATTGGTGCGGATAGTCTAAAACTCCTCAAATATTAGTTCATTATTCTTTATCAAACAGAACTGTCAAAAGATAAGCTCTGAAGCAAAATTATTGAGAAATACAACACCTTACTCTTGGATTTTCTTTTGTCTGTAGTCTATAAATGCTTGTGGCGCCAGGGCTACTGTTTGTGTTCTGATAGGAAACAGTTTTCAGTTTGAATGGCCTTTTTGTTTTATTTGTATTTTTAGATTCTGCAAATAAAGAACTTTTCAGCATATTAGTAGAATGTTTGTGAGGCGACGTCAACTCTTAAAAGTCCAGTACAGAATACTGTGTCATAGTATAACCGATGACACATGACTTGCCCTTGCCGATTGAATATATTAAGAAAAACTCTCGAACGTGTTTGCCACTTATTTTTATATAGAATACACAGTTTTCCGAAAATATGATACATTTACATATATATTTTAGTCTTATAACTAATTATTGAAACAAAGTTAAGAATTCCCTAACTAATTTAATAGAAAAACAAGGTAGTAAGAAATAAATACAACAAGATATTATGAGCTGGATCATATATCTAACATTATGGCAAAAAGCACCAACTTGTTGCCATGAAACAGTATTAAATATACACTTCTTATACCTACACAACCCACGGAATACTTTTCATATATGGCAGGGTTGGTAAATTTAAATCCAGCGGTTTTTGTATCAAAAACCCACCATAATAAGAGGAAGCAAAGACCGATATAAAAAACACTTAACACTTTTTAAAAAACTAATACAGTCGCTCTGCAAAATAATTGTAATCAAAAAACTGTCAAGTTAGTTTTACTAAATATGCTATTTTTACCAGAAAAAAACGTAATACACAATATGGGCTACATAGGGGAAGTATTATACTTAAAGAAATTCTTAGAACATGAAAAACATAATATACTTTTAGAGAAATACTTCCCTTTTACGGGGAAAGCAAAAAATATGCCTGGATGTGCGTGTAAACAAAATTTACGCGAACCGATATGAGTCAAACTGAAAACAGTATTATGTAAATGCTTTGACATCGAGAAATTGTTAAAGTCATTGGGGCAGATACTTGATTTTTATCGGCTATGTGTTTAACAAAAATTAAAATAATATTTAGAAAAACGGTGACACACGTCAATAAAATATTTTTTCCACTCTACAGGGTAGCCCTAAAGGGATGAGGCAGCCCCATGAATCGAAAAAAAAAATCAGTATAACCCTGAAACACGTTAAATTTCTTTTACATTTTGCATCTAAAAATATTTTTTTCAAACATGCAGGATAGCCCTACAGAGATGAAACAGCCCACTGAAAACGAAAAAAGGTCGATAAATTTCCTTTACCCGGAACTTCCCTCGTTATAAATCTTTATTTTTATAAGGAGTAGTCATAGTCATTTAGTAACATATATATATATATATATATATATATATATATATATATATATACCACTGTAGTTCTAGTTCTACACTTAGTTTTTGCACAAAATTTTAAATCAATCTAATAGGTAATTTCAGCTTAAATATTGTATTAGGCTGCCATTTTATTTCACCATCTTGGATTTGTACTAAACTGTTACAACATTAAAGGTAAATTGGTAAATTATTTTTTTAGTAATTCACATCCCATAGAACATAAATTAGCAGCATTTCACAGTCTGATCCATAGATTGATTAGCGTCCGGTTATCAGAAGAAAGTTTTAATGATGAGCTTAATTTAATTAAACAAATTGCAGTTAATAATGACTACCCCGGTTTCAATATTAGAACAAATAAAAAAGTTAAGGCACAAAACTAATAATGAAATATACCCCAATGGTAGAGATCATAATAAATGTTTTAAAATAATAACATACTGCGGAAAGCCCTCTTTAAAAATAAACGTTTTCTTAACAGAAAGAATGTAAAAATAGTATACAAAACTAATAATTCTCTAGGAAAATTTCAGAAAAACACAAAACCTAAAAGTAATAGAAATAAAAAGTGAGGAGTCTCTCAGTTAACATATGGTTCATTCTGAAAAACGTACATTGGACAGACGGGTAGAACATTTAAAAGCAAATAAACGAACATAAACGCAGTTTTATTCACAATAAACATGACTCAACGTTAGCAAGCCATATTATCAGGGAGGATCATGTGTTTAACGACTATTTTAAGATCCTTCATGTAGAGAATAAAGGCCCCAAATTAAATTTATTGGAAAGTTTAGAAATAAACCGCCTAAAAGATACAAATTTATTACTACCTATTTATTACAACCAACGACCAAATAGATCTTACCAATTCTCCTTTACTCATCATTTTCTGAAATTCCAAATATTGTTACTAGAGTTAAAGCTATGGTGGGTAAAAAAAACAGCTTAGGATAATTAGGTTATACAATTGAAATAGGGGACCGTAGATCTAGCCTAGACATTGTAAATATCAAATGTAGAATTCTACTAGCTACACTGTAAGCGAAACGCGTTGAGTAAACATTCAAAATATGGAATTTTCTAATTAATATATTAGTAGTTTACTTAAAAAAAAACCACCCCAAAATAAGATTATAAAATTATTGTGTATGAAATCTTTATAATAACAATAAAATTGTTAGGCAACAGAAATTTTTGTAAAATATGAACAATACAATTCTAAAAGTTTTATCAGTTCCTTCTTATTTACTAGTACATGGACTACTTTTTTGACATAGAGGAATTACACTGCAGGTTTCCTTTAAAGAACTGACACAATTATTCCAAGGAAACCAAAAAAACTATTTAGTATTTACTTATATATATATATATATATATATATATATATATATATATATATATATATATGATTTAATTGTTATTTATTGTATGACCCATAATAATTACTATAATATAGATTAAAAAACTTTTGTTTATTGTTTTCCTCCATAAAAATAGCAGAAAAAAAAACAATTTCAATAAAATCAAAACAAACACAATTCGATGACTAGAATACGTTACTTCAGGAAATGCCGATTTTTAATGTTAGTCAGTTTGTGTAACATACAATAGCCGCAACTTTATGGGCTTTTCAGGAAGAGACTAGACAGATTCTGTAAGCCCATGTTTAAACACAATATGCCCACGTCTCATGAACTGCCTAGGATCTTCGCGAACAGATGGATTTCACTATAAGACTACGACATATACAAGATTGAAAGTAGCTATAAATCTAAGAAAATCGACAGTTGTGCACTATGCTCAATAAAGTTTAAATTAAAATCACCCCCATTAACAAGGTTATACAAAGTGGATCAAATTGATTTTCGAGAAGTGTATTAAAGCATGTTAAAAAACGTTAAAATCCCCTTTAGGGGTTCTATATAGAATAATTTACTTTAATTTTAAATTATTGACCCTTAGTAAAGCACACTCAGACACAAAATTCCACAAGATTAGAAACTGTAGCATTGCACATAAAACAATTATTTTTAAAAATAGACACACCTCTATTGTTCATAGAAGCACCGGAGAAAGACACACATAGACTATAATTAGTTAAAATTATTTGGTTTAATTGCTCATCACTTTACCAGTGCACAGTGAGCAACAGAAAGCACAATTCGCACTATGTATACTCGCATTAAGTGGAAGCATCTTATTAGATAAACAATGAATGTTTTGATGACAAAAAATAACAGAATTGGAGGCTATTTGCTGAGGTAATTTATGATTTAAAATAACTTGAAATGATGAATTTATTGATTAAAGTTGCTGTAGTACCCACTGGGACAGGCCAGGATATAAAAATTACATTCAGAGGACGGTTTATCTTTTTTTTAAGTAAGTAATTTTCTTCCACCGTGCTCATATTACTTACTACACGAACAAGTACTTCACTAACATCTTTATTTAACTCACAGTTGAATAAAACAGCTTGTTTGTTAACCGTTAGACTTTCCTTTCCCTAACTTGGTTGGTAATCGGTCATACTCACTGGTCGAAGTACTTTTATTTAACCAAATACCTGTTGATAATGTAGGCGTTCTTTATTAGTTGTAGAAAAAAAACATTTTTTACCACTATACACGTTACCCCTAGAGGGAGATAGTAATCACGCTACCCTGGCGTGTGGCAGATTCGGGATTTTCTGCTTTTTCCCAATTAGCCATTATTTTAACCCAGATATATTTATTTAAGACGAGGGAAAGTTTTTACTTCATTCCAAGTTCATAAAATTTTGGGCCAGAGGTCGGTCTTTAAGAATCTTGCAAAGTTCTCAACCCGCTCATTGTACCTGACCCCGCTTTGCCTAGCGGAGTTCAAATATTTTTCTTCTAGGTAGATCCTCCAGAGCATCCCTGTACTCCTGGGGGAGGTTAGAGTTTATTTTGGGTTTTATTTCTGTATTCTTTAATGTAATTTCCATTATTTTATTTTTTAACAAGCTAAATAAATCTTTGACGTTCCGAAAGGCCTTTCCACTGAGAGGCATACCTACTCGTAGGAAATAGGGATGGATACTTTTCGGAGTATGCTAAAAATGTGAAGATATGTAAAATCTCGGAAAGTAGTATTTCAACAAATAAAACTTTTTCCTCTTACGAATTATATAAAAGAAATGTCGGTCTGTATTAAATATAGATCAGTTTATAATTTCTGGAATCAACGCCAAATGTATGAAAATATTAAGGGAGTCATCACTTAAAATATATGACATGTAAAAAACTGGCCTCCTTACGACCTAGGTACTAAAATAACCCATATTTCCCGACGGTCCAACCTTTTTAGCATAAAACATAAAAATGATTAACGCCGAAATTATTTGAGTTTTGGCGGTAAAATATGGCCGCGATAAATATCCGCCTATGGCCCATTAGACTCACGTCATTTACAGGAAAGACGCGGTGTGGGAAGCAGCCATGAAACAGAAGCTCATAAAAACGCATAGAGGTTATTGTTTTTGGAGTTATTTTTTTATATCTTAAAGGTGTTAACGACTAAAGAATATTAAAAAAACTATAGAAATATTTTGAATGTATAAATTATGACATAAAATAAGAAATGCACCTTTTTGATCTACATTTCAGTTTTTTTTACTTCTGTCTCTTCGTGGCATATCCAAAAAGCTACTTACCCGATTGACTTCAAATTTTAGTCAAAAATTAAGGGTTATATGGGGATGACCTAGTAACATTTTGGTAAAAATCCAATATGAAGAAACAAAATAACGGTCTATTTATAATCGAATTGGGGTCCTTAGATGACAAAAAAAAACGTGTTTTCCTAATTCCGTTGGTCTGTCTATCTCTCTGTCAGTTCGGGGCATAGCTAAAAAACTATTTACCCGTGGTCATATTAAAGATCATATAGGGATGACCTGCTGACATTTTGCTAAAAATCCAATATGGCGAAACAAAAGGACGGCCTAGGAAATTGTTAAAAAAATTATTGCTCAGGGTGGATTTCACCGCTTCAACTTAAATGTGACACTTAATGAAGCTGAACCTTAATTTAAGGTGCACCTTAACCTTAAATCGGTTTGTTAAGATCCTCCTCAGCCACATACCTAGCTAAGCCGTGGTAACTTGTTGCAACAGTGTAAAACTACCAGACCCAGCCCGTTATCTGTCATTAGAGTCATTCATACGAGTTTGAAATTTCTGTTAGTTGGTTGTTGACTTTATTTGAATTCAAAAATAATGCCAGAAAATATGAAAAAGAGTCTCTAATTTCTCAGGGATAGAAAAAACTACTTTTTTAAATCTTATACATACATATAAGGATATCATTGAAAATAAAAAGTCCGCTGCTGCCACATGGGAATATATAAACATTTGTTGTTCATTTTGTGTATCAATTTATGAAAAATATGTTCAATTTCACGTCCAATCTGATCTAGTATGGAAAGTGCTGTAGGTTTCGTCACTCGAAACCTTTTGAAAAAAGTTAATTGCTCAGAAGAATCCAAATAATTCGCCGTGTTGAATCCGCGAGTAGTATAGAAGGCGGGGTACTGTGACCGAGGATGGCCTGTCTGTCCAAAGATTGGGTGTGTCCAACTTCTTCGGCGACGAAGTGACACAATCCTGAAAAATGCCTGAAAAAGGCCGAAGAAGTGGTCGACAATGACCAGAGGCTGTTGACCAGAAGGGCCTTATTAGTGTAGGTGTTCAAAAAGTACGTGTTAAAAAGTGACACAATCCTGAAAAAAATGCCTGAAAAATGCCGAAGAAGAAGTGGTCGACAATGACCAGAGGCTGTTGACCAGAAGGGCCTTATTAGTGTAGGTGTTCAAAAAGGCGTTGAGACCCGTCGGGTAGTTTTATTTTATGGGGGGATGGTGGTGTTTTTATATAAGGATGTAAATAGGTAGAAGCAAAAAAGACTTATATGTGAAGTGTCTTTTTGGCACTCACACACACACACACATGCACCGCTATAATTATTACTAATTTGTTTCTTAGAAGAAAAAAAAAAAAAGCCCACGCGCCCGCCTGGATTCGAACCGTCGACACCGAGATTTGTTTTTTGTCAAATTTTGAACTTCTAGACTACTACTACCGCCATGCAGTACGTCGTTTTAAACGAGCAATAATAGTAATAATACGCAGTTATACAGTACAACACATGTGGTAAAAAAAAAAAAAAAAATAGAATGTTTGTAGGGCTTCACGCCGCACTTCTGGTATAATTTCATGAGCCGAGCCTCGCCTCGCCGAATTCCGTAGTACCGAGAATTGTTTTTCTGTTAATTAAAATTAATATGTTCGACGTAAGACTAGAGGTCAGGTTCTCAGATAAGAAAAGGTCGAGTACCGAGAATTGTTTTTCTGTTAATGTTGGACGTAAGACTAGAGGTCAGGTTCGCAGATAAGAAAAGGTCGAGGATGTAGATAAGGAGATGTTTGTGTAGTATTGAGATGAGCAATATTTGAATAAATACGTAAAATATTAGTTTTTGGAAAAATACCGAGAATAGCTTGTTTTCATTTTCGACGACGACGACGACGTAAGACTAGAGTTCAGGTTCGCAGATAAGAAAAGGTCGAGGATGTAGATAAGGAGATGTTTGTGTAGTATTGAGATGATCAATAATAATGTTGTTATAATAAATAATATTTGTTTCGAATAATAGCTTATACCAGATGATAAAAAACGTATAGCACTTAAAGTAATTAATATATATGTAAAATAGCCTCGTCTAACCGAAAATAAATGAAACAAATAATTATATCTTTAATATATTTTTTATTATTTAAATCAATTAAACCTTTCAATATAAATTCTAGTCCTATGATTTTCATCAAGTACATTTTTTAAAATTAATTCTAAATTAGCTATTCGTCGTTGAAAATGCATTTTGTTGATAATTTCTTCATCTTTTCGAGCTCTTCTGTATGCATAACTCCAAACAATCATTAGGTGTATATGATTTTTTGATTCATTAAAGCTTACCGACTTTATTGGTTTCATAACGTCTCTCTCTCCCCAAGTCAGATAACATAGAAATTTTGTAGATAGATTTATATATTGTTATTGGTATACTATAAGACAGGTCTCAAAGGTTGAGTTTGTGTTAAATAAATAATCCAACATTGTTAGTCTGTTTTCTATGTATACATTTTTGTTTTGAACACTAATGAGCTTTGCATTGTTGTGAGATTTACAACTTACTGTAAAATGTATTTTAAGATGGAATGATGAAAATTGTTGTTCTATAATGGTCAACAATTGTCCTGTATGTCGCACTAGATATTACTATTTGATACAAATCTTCAAAGATGTAATTAGACATCATTTTGTTGTAATTTTAAAAAGAGGATAATATTTTTTTTTATAATTTGTGTCACACATTTTTTCCTTTTCCTATATTGAAACGACAACAACAATGATCTAACAAGTTTTTTAATACATACTAATTTTCACATTACATAACAAAACAATTGTTATGGGTTGACACAAAAAGTGCCACGCCCTAAAATGGCACCACTTTTGCAAATCGAAGCTTAAATTTTCTTATGGGAATTTACATGTAAAAATGACTGTTTTGATTGTCGGACCGGCATAGCCTAATCTACTACTTTTTAATTATACTAATAATATTAATATACTTTGCATCAAGTAAGAGAAAACTCAATTGAATACAGAAACAAGCGTTAACAAAATGTTATGCTAATATATGAGTGCTTCTAGTGGCAGTTGACATAATCGACACTTTTTTTTTTTACATATGATTAGCTATTTCATTTACAAATACAGTGTCAGATGTTAGAATAAAAAGAAGTATTTTGCATATAGCACTGAAAATATATAACCGCTTATAGTAACATTTGACATTTTTAAATTAATATTCTTGACGTATTCTACTTATTATCTTTACAATTTATGTTTAAAATTAATATTTTTGACATTATCTATCCATTACGTTTATAACCTATATTTAAAATTAATATTGTTAAACTAATCTACCCATCACATTTACAAACTATGTTTAATATTAATATTTAACAACATAATCGTCTATATCTTTTTTTCATTTTTATTGCAGTAAAAGCAAGCATGTTCAGGAATTAGTAGAAAAAGATGTATCCTACAAATAGCACAATGTAAATCAGAAGCACTAACAACATAAGCTCTTTTGTAGTGGCAGCTCACATGATCGGATTCCCCTCTCCGTAAATATCTCATGTGAATTGCACTACACGGAAGGCAAATAGCAAATGTTCCTAGTGTTCGACTTTCAATTTTAGTGTAGCTTTGTATAACACATACATCTTTTTCTTCGAAATTATTAAATAATTCACTAGCTCTAAACTTGCTTACTTTTACGTCAGCCTCGGTTCCTAAATTTAGCAGTTGTCCATCCATGTCCACTCCTTCGTCAATTTCCTGATCATCTTCCTCCAGCTCTTCTTCTTCCTCCTCTTCAATATAATTAATATCAATGCTAAACAAGAATGATCTTCTAACAAGCCTAGATGATTTGTCCAAAAATGAATGTTTATAACTGATGGAATCACCTTCCAAGTTATTAAAAATCTCTTCTCTTTCTTTAATTTGAGCGGCGATCTCCACATTATTTTCTTCAATTTGGACAGCGTTTCCAATCATATTTTCTGCCATCGTTAGGAACTTTAGATTTAGATTTAGATAGATTTATTTGATAAAAAATTTGGTTATACGTTATAAATAATAGCGACAACTGATAGCTGGCTACTTGACTAGTCTGAGATTTTCATTAATTCGATGATCTATTTAACTAAAATTTTCATTACAAAAAATGCTGCATATGTTTGATAAATGTTTTTTTTAATGATAAGCACATGTTTGTTAACTTGAACTTGAACTTGTTTTGCTGATTTTGCTTATCTAGTTGTTGTTGTTGTTATTCAAAATATATGATGTGTTGGAACTAGCGTGAAATCTTTAATTACAAAATATTAATAGATTTTTTTTGTATATTCATATATAAGCAATTAAACTGAACATGCAAAATCACCAGTCTTCGTTTGTTCTTCTTCATTACTACTACTACAAGACGTAGCAACAGCAGTAACAACTATAAGAAATGGCATCCACTCCAACCACCATAGTAGTGTATACCGAGGACAAAATTAATTTTCCTCTAAAATATGCGTCCGTTGTTATAAAACAACTTTTCCAGTAAGTTATTTTTTTTTTTGGTTTTTGTTAATAGATATACAGTGTAAGATTATAAGTTACATATTGAATCATAATGTGCTCGCGTGTAGCAAGTGCTTTGTCTGGCTACGTGCGAACTGTATGGTTTGATCGGCTTGACGGAGTGACCAGTTCACTGCCCGATTGTTATCCGCTAGGGAAAAGTGTGTGTGTGTGTGTGAATAGATATAAGTTACATATTGAATCATAATGTGCTCGCGTGTAGCAAGTGCTTTGTCTGGCTACGTGCGAACTGTATGGTTTGATCGGCTTGACGGAGTGACCAGTTCACTGCCCGATTGTTATCCGCTAGGGAAAAGTGTGTGTGTGTGTGAATAGATATAAGTTACATATTGAATCATAATGTGCTCGCGTGTAGCAAGTGCTTTGTCTGGCTACGTGCGAACTGTATGGTTTGATCGGCTTGACGGAGTGACCAGTTCACTGCCCGATTGTTATCCGCTAGGGAAAAGTGTGTGTGTGTGTGTGTGTGTGTGTGTGTGTGTTTTGAAGTGGGTTGATGTAATTCTACTGTTGTGTATAAATTTGTAGGTATGGTGTAAAAGAAATACTGGAAAAAGGTGATAAAATTTTTATATCACTAACATACAGTCCTAAGGCTATAACCTTAAAAAAGGAAGTTTGGAAATTTACCGGTTCGTTATATGAGAACAAAAATTGAAAACAATGAAGATTTCAAGATTTTAGAAAAGGTTGTTAAAAGGTATAAATTTAATTTGTTGGATGATAATACAGAAGAACAACAAAAACAACAACAAACACATAAAATACTGGAATCGGGTGGAAAAAGAAAGTTATTTGAAGACATCTTTAGTGATTTGGAGGAGGAGGAGGAGGAGGAGCAGCAGAAGAATTTGACCCAAGCGGGACCAAGCCAAGCGGGATCAAGCTATGTAATATAAATAAAAATAAATATTTTATTATTATTATTAATATCAATTTATTTTACTAATTTTAGAAAGATTTAACATTGGTAGAGTGTTACGATTATTTCAGCTCTAAAAAGTTCTGGACTTCTAAACCTTTAATTGAAACTATTCGATATTCACACAATCTGGGAGATGAATTAAAAATTATAACGTTATTTCTAAAATCTGTACCGTTAAGATCTTTCGTAGCAGGAGGCTTTCCTAGTTTTTTGGTAGGACGGACTGACAGATTTTCCGACATAGACATTTATATCGAACTCAATCCTTTGAAAGAAGAGGTATGTTTATTAGCGTTAAATATTTTTATTGAGAAACTCATAGAAAATGATTATAGAGATATAATATATACTGATACAAGAAGAGAAGTAAATTACAAACCTTTCAAATTTTTTGATATTCGAAATATTACTTTAAAAACAAAAAAGAAAAATATGCTTATACAGTGTATATTTTTAAAAGCTAACTATATATATTTAACTTACGAAGAATTAATTGTAAAGACAATAATGGAATTTGATTTCGATATATGTAAAACAGCATTACTTTTAATCAACAATACATTACATGTCATAAAAATGAATCAAATGAAAAGTATTGAAGATTGTGTATCGCGTCGTGTTGAATATATATCAAGGCGTACTGAACATGAATTAAATGCAGATTCTTTATCTATGCTATGTCTTAGAAAAATAACAAGTGTTAAAAATAATGTACATGTATGTAATAATAAATAGTTACAATCACATATTTCGTAATTCTTCCTTATTTTTACGGTAACGAAATTCCAGAAAGTCAAAGAAGGTTTCCTTATAATTTTCTGTTGAATGCATAGCTTTAGCAACACATATGTAGGCGTGTTCTTCGGCAATACAAATAGAAACATTCCATCATCTGCTTCTTCCCGTGCCGCGTGTTTATAAATATTTCGTCGATTTTTCATCTTTTCCTCACTTGGTAATTTGTATGTGAAATTTTTAAACACAATTTCTAATAAAGTTCTTGTTTCTTCAATGAAAGACGTCACAGGTATGAATTTTATGCCACTATTCACCCATCCTCGATTTATATATAAACATAAAATAAACTTATTTACACCAGGTGGAATTAACGCTCTTGCTTTTTCAATACACAGCGTAGTCGGTCCATACGTCAGCAACCATTTTTCATCGTTGTTAGTTTTTCTTTTAGAATTTTGTTTAAAACTAGAGTTGGCTGAAATAGACTCCATAAATAGAACTTGTAATACCACTCAGTCCACGAACGAAATGTGAACTAATTTTTTTTTTTTTACTTTGAATGAGCTGCAGGTATTTATATTAAATTTAATCACTCCCACTTTCAGCATTTTAACTATTTGAGAAAAAAAAAACAAAATGGTTTATTTAATATACAGTTTTATTTACAAAATTGTTTACAAGGTTTTATTGTGTAGCAAATTCCAGTAGTAGTATATAAAAAATACATTTTCTAACGCACAATTTAAGTCGTTATTTACATGTTTATTACAGTGATTAGATTTTAATATTTTCTTTAAATTTTCCAAAGAAGGACAGTTGTTTTCCTCTAAATCAATTACATGGTAATTCTCTTCCAACAGCTTGATTAACCACTCTTTCTTTTGACCTCCCTTTACGGCGATTATGACATTTGCTCCATCAACAGTGTCAACACCATAAGATGTATTGATAAAATTCTTGATAAAATCTGTCAAGTTTTCATAGTTTATAATAATACTTCCAACACCACCACCACCACCACAACGATCACTAAACCATTCCAAACCATGTATATTTCGAGTTAACCAATTCATGTGGTTTTCAATCTTGTACTTAAATAGATTTAGATCAAATTGAAATTTAACCATTGCGTGCTTGTAGTTACCACTTGAAGTATCCAGAATTGCAATTTCTTTACAAAAAAAACTAGTGTTTCCATATTGAAATCCTTGAACGTCCAAAACGTACATTTTTTTTTTTTTTCTACTAAAGAACTTTTACTGTGCTAGTTAGAGGATTATATTTAACTAGTCTATCGTGTAGAATAAGACAATAGGCTGTAGTCTTGACAGACACTGCTTTACTTGTTTCAAACTCTATGCGAACATCTACGGCCCCTCCTTTCAGCACGTCTTCACCTTGTCGAGAACAATCGACGACTACCAGTGGAGCTTTACCTTTAAAACTTGCAGGTTCATAACATGGATCGCTGTGACGTTTGTAATAATACAATCTTTGGAACTGTGCATACATATCGTAAAGAATGGCAAATTTGTTGGTGTTATAGTCCACGTTTAAGTTATCGTATGGAAATACTTCTGAATTTAGGTAAACCTTTAGGTTTGTTAAACCACAGTGGTTAAAATGACTGCTGTTTTTAGCAATTTTTCCTTTCACATCGGTTTGAAACCCTATTATTATGAAACGAGGTTTCTCCAGCTGATTTGATGATTTGACTGCCCAACTGTGATTTTTACTCTGTTGCAGCTGAGGGTATTCATGTAATTCCCAGCTTCTAAAAGCAATATTCAAATCTCTGTTACTTTCAAATTGTCTTAACAGACGTAACTTCTGGCTATCACTCACGGTGACGTGTGGTATTTTCCACAACACCTTACTAAGTGCAATTTTATAAGTTTCCTTTCTATCGGCCAACTGACATATTGCATTCAAATCATTGTTGCTTCTAATAAGCACTAATTCTTGTCGAATATTCATGATAATTTTATTAAAGTCTTCTGCATAGCCCATTATAAGTTTTAAGGGAATGCATACACTAAAGTTTCCTTTGTCATCTAATAGACTTGGATGGTTTTCAGTGTTCCATCCTGCATTTTGTAAATTAGAACTTTCACTTCGCGTAAGTGATACATAACCTTTAATAGTTGAGGTTATTCCAGGATTCCTTACTCGATCTATGCATACTCCTCCCAATTCGTAACGGATCTCTTCGAAAAGGTACATAAGACCATTGTTGGTAAACTTTATGTTGTCACTAAATGTACCATCCTCTTTTGTCAGTTTGCCTTCAATGTATAGAAAGCTTTGACTAGGTAAGGTATAGAGATCTTGGGTTTGAATAGGTATCCTAATTTCATCGTTGTTGTTCAAAGTCGTAGCAGAGTACGGTTGATGTGTATGATATTGGTAACTAACTATTGAATCATCACTTATTACGTTGTCTCCTACTTTTAGAATATTGGAACTCATTTCTTTGACTATAGGCACAATTCCAGTTGAATATTAAAAAAAAGTGTCGAAGATTTGCACTAAGAAGTAACTTAAAACTACACCAATATCTCCTTATTTTTCCTATTATTATTATTATTTAGTTTAAATCCTAAGGAAATTAAAAAAGCTCTATTTTCAGATGTTAACTGATGTTCACGTAGTCTTGGACTATTGATTATTCCAGTGGACAACTTGTTTTTATGGTACTTAATGGGTAACCCTAATGCATTATCTTCATAAAGAAAAACCATGCTCTTATACCTGCTTTAGATGTAGTCTTACTGTTATCAGTTCTTTTCGGAAAATTGACCAATTTTCCGTCCTGATCGGTTATTTTAAGCAATATTTCATCCACATAGCGCGTGTTTATTGGTAAATATATAACGTTTGAGGGTTTTTCAACAATCTTAAAACCGGGCGCCACCTCGGGATAAAACATGTGAACTATGTGAACCAGATTACCGTTATTGTAGGCATTTGTAACTAAATTACAGTCTACAGCAATGGAGTTGACCTTAAATATATACTGGGTTTTCGGATATATGCAATTTGTCTGCTTCCAATACTTTATTTTTGAACCCCAACAAACTTCCAATTGAGTTGTCTTTTGAAAGTCTATTGACCTATTGCATTTTATTTCACACTGTAGTGTATTATGGTTTGCTTGCAATCGCAGTACAATTGGATCACCTTCTTTTTCCAAATTTAACGCCCTAAACAGTAGTTATGAGGATATCCTGTATTTCATAAGAGCCTTCAGGTAGTTCTATTTTTTTATTTTTACCATAGTGAAATACATTGTTTGATTTATCCACATTTGGAATTAAAATATAGTTCGAAATTTATTAAACCTAAAACGTACTCGTCACTTTCACTCAATATAATTGGTGGGTAATTGTTTCCGAGAAATTCCAATTATTTCCCCGATAAGGTAAATGTATATGACATTATAACTAAAAGAGAGAGAAACGATCACTACAAATCTATTAAAATAAATGAAACAAACCAGATAATGTTAATCTATTTATTCATTGTTCCATATGAGATAA